>JAVJIX010000197.1:575000-1050000 GCA_036785185.1 Paratrypauchen microcephalus | reverse complement strand
GTTTGTTTTTTATTTTTTTTATTTGGTTTTTATTTTTTAGATATTTTTTGGAGCTGTAGTCCAAGATCTATAGCTTGCTTTTTTATTTTGTGTTTTTTTTCTGCTGTAGTTTAACTAAAGCTTTTTATTTCTTTTTTATTTTTTGTGCTATAGTGGGCAAACTATAGATTTTTATTTTTTGTTTTTTTTTTTGGTGCTAAAGAAGTAGCTTTTTTTAAAAACTTTTCTGTGCTGTACAACTAGCTTTTTCCCACTCCCGTCTGTACTTTTGTGTATACACTTTTGGTTGTGGCATTGCGATTGAATACAAGGGGAGAAAAAAGAAATGCTCTAAAGAATGAGAGGGATATGCACGTGACAAGAGAAACTGAATGACAGAAACAGAGAGGAATGACCAGACTCCGAGGTGATCTGACGAGATGGGAGGGAGCAGAGGAGAGACTGGTGAGTGTCTCTCTCTTCCACTGCCCCTCTCTGTCTCTTTCTCTGAACGGGGAAAGAGAGAAAACGGCGCAATTATTTTTTCCCCCTCCCGCGATCTTGGAGCCTCTGATCACCAAAAAAAGTCGCTAGATTTGTCGCTAGTCGCTTTTGTCTAATTTTCTCGCTAGGGGGGTCCAAAAAGTAGCTAAAAATAGCGACAAAGTCGCTAAGTTGGCAACACTGTCTCTGGCAGAGTGCTGGCTTCTCCAACATAAGGCCGCATGTTGAAGCAATAACCTGTGGGCGAATCACAGAGAACATACGACTTGATGCCATATTTCACTGGCTTTTGCGGATTATACACTTTGAATGCCAAGCGCCCCCGCCATTGCATCATGCCTTCATCTATGCAAATGTTTTGCCCAGGTTGGTACATGTCTTTAAATGTTTTGATAATATAGTCCAGCACTGTGCGGATTTTATAGAGCTTGTCCCCGGCATCTTGTGATGAATTGTCATTGAAATGTAGGAACCTCCAAATCAACTGAAACCTGTTTCTTGACATTGTTTTTGAAAAGTATGGTGTGGATATAATCTCATCTGTTGACCAGTATTTGTCAAGTCGTGGTTTTTTTATTAATCCAGTTAAAAAAAGTCAGACCAAAGAACTTTTTGAGTTCTTCCACTGACACTGGTTTCCATAGTGTTGCTCTGCTATTTGGGCGAGTGTCAGGGTGAGTGGCAAAGTACTGACGTGCATACAAGTTCGTCTGGTCAGCAATGTGCTCCAGCAGCTCATCAGTAATAAAAAGCTGGAAGAAATCCGCTGGCTGGTCTGACTGCAGCTCCGCAGCAGCGTTCTGGAGTCCAGGGTTGGCAGTGAAGGCAAAATTATTTGGCTTCCAGCCTTTTTCTAGCCACTCCACAGATGCACCACCTGTAAATGATAGAAATATACAACATTACCTAATTGTATTTTTATTTTGTATTGCTGCAGTGTGATGTGGAGAATAGACTTAGACACTTTTTTATACATATATACACACACACATTATTTATATATATATATATATATATATATATATATATATATATATATATATATATATATATATATATATATATATATATATTTTTTTTTTTTTTTACCTTTCTTCGCTTTGCGAGCAGGAGGGGGGGTTGTTCCCCTGCTGGTTGAAGGCTCTGTAAATAGAAAATTCCTTCACAATTACCACACAGCAGCATCATGTTAGTTAGTTAGTTAGTTAGTTAGTTAGTTAGTTATTTCTTCTTACCCATCCCATGCCTCTCTGGAGACGAAGATCTGCTGCTTCCACTAGATCCTGACGGCAGCCATTCATCAGATGAGTTGGGGTCTGGCTCACTAAAATCTTCTTCACTGTCGTCCTCCTCCCTCGTCCCTGATGCACCCGTGCATCGCCCTGCTCCGACACATGTGCGCCCGCATCGCCCTGCTCCGACACATGTGCGCCCGCATCGCCCTGCTCCGACACATGTGCGCCCGCATCGCCTGCAGCGCTCGCCCCAGGCAGACGAGACCGCTGCTCCGACCTACCCGCACCCGGATTGCTCGCCTCAGACAGACCTAACTGATCCTGTGATGCGGTATCCCGCATCACAGATCCTCTCCGGAGGCACTGATCTATCGTCAGTTGTCTTAATCCTCTTCCAACGTTTGCTCTCTTCGCCATCTTGATTCTCTCTCTCACTACACTACACATGTGCTGATCTTTTCCTGTCTTCCGCGTCTCCGATCGGCAGACAATCGCTACCTACAGGTTGGGATGTACGAATTACACCTTAAAAGTTGCTCCAGGCCGTAACCTAGCAACCCCCGCTGAAAAACGCAATTGACGTCTTTTTCCGTCTCTGGCAGTCTACGTTTGGATTTGAGGGGACGTAAAAAGACGTCTCCGGCAGTCAATGAGGTAAGAGTAATTTCAATAAATAGCTAAATACCGTGGAACTTGAAAGGACATTTTGTTGTAATGCTTTTGATAATTTTTAATTGAAATAAAGCACATATTTTCCACATATCACATGTTATTTTTACCAAAACACTAAATCCACCTGCTCTGTCAAATTTTAGAATCCTTTGTGGCCCACGAGTCAAAAGGTTTACCCACCCCTGGTCTAGAATGTTTCACAGTGTGGTATTAAACCTTTTTTTCTAGGTATTTTTGAGCTATAAAACCACCTGTAATTGAATAAATGTAAAGTAGAGCTGTTTAAGGTCATAATGTGGAACATTCCAGGCAGAGCACTTAAATCATGATCCGATTTTTGATTTTGGACTCCCGATTTCAAACTTCTTTAAATTTTCTTTAAATTTAAATTTTCTTTAAATTAATATGATTTCTTACCTTAAAATGCAAACTATACCATCAACACTGAATACAATAAACCGTAACTGTTTTACTACTGTTGATCTCTGAAATAAATTACTTATAATAACAATAATTTCTCTGAACTGGGTCACCAGTTCTTTCTAATAGACCTACAGTATTGGCCACTATTAATAAATACAGTGGATATAAAAAGTCTACACACCCCTGTTCAAATGCACAAGTTTTTGTGATGTAAAAAAAAATTACATCAAGATAAATAATTTCACACCTTTTTCCACCTTTCATGTGACCTATAACCTGTGCACTGCAATAGAAAAACAAACAGAAATCTTTCAGGGAGATGAAGTAAAAATAAACTGAGATAATGTGGTTGCATAAGTGTGGACACCCTTTTATAACTCAGGATGTGGCTGTGCTCAGATTTAACCAATTCCATTCAAACTCATGTTTAAACTGGAGTCAGCACATGCCCGTCACCAATTAACGTGCCTCTGATCGACCCCAAATATAGTTCAGCTGTTCTAGTCGGCTTTTCCTCACATTCTTGTAGCCACATCTTCCAGTACAAGCCATGGTCTGCAGAGAGCTTCCAAAGCATCAGAGGGATCTCATTATTCAAAGATATCAGTCAGGTGAAGGCTACAAAATTAAATTTACCATGGAACACAGTGAAGACCGTCACCATCAAGTGGAGAAAATATGGCACAACAGAGGCATTACCAAGAACAGGAAATTGATGATAAGACGAGGTAACAACTAGTCAGGGAGGCCACCAAGAGGCTGACAGCAACACTGAAGGAGCTGCAGGAATTTCTGGTGAGTACTGGCTGTGTAGTACATGTGACAACAATCTCCCGTCTTCTTCATATGTCTGGGCTATGGGGTAAGGTAGCAAGACGGAAGCCTTATCTTGCAAAGAAAAACATCCCAGTCCGGCTTAACTTTGCAAAAAGACATCTGAAATCTCCCAAACACATGTAGACATAATTCCATTTTGGACATAATTCCAAAAGGTATATTTGGCGAAAAACAATACTGCACATCACCAAAAATAATACCATACCTACAGTGAAGCATGGTGGTGGCAGCAGCTTTGGGGCTGTTTTTTTTTCAGCTGGAACTGGAGCCTTAGTCAGGGTGGAGGGAACTTGCAACTTTTGGATACGTATTTTTAGAATGCATTGTGGTGTGGCATCAGCCATCCTGTACGGTGTGGTCTGCTGGAGCAGCAGCATCACAGAGAGGGAGAAGAAGAAACTGGACAAGGTCATCAGGAAGTCCAGCTCAGTCCTGGGCTGTCCTCTGGACTCAGTGCAGCAGGTGGGGGACAAGAGGGTCCTGGCTAAACTCATGTCTATGCTGGACCATGAGTGTCACCCCCTGCAGGACGCTCTGTCGGCTCTGGAGAGCAGCTGATTCACCCTCGCTGTGTTAAAGAGAGATTGCGCAGGTCTTTCCTTCCTGCTGCTGTCAGACTGTACAATGATCAGTGCTAGTCATGTTCATCTCCATAGCAACCATGTGTCATCTACATAGTAATAATTACAATGTGCAATATTATTTAAAGTCACCTTACCTGCTACTTATTTATTTAACCACCACTGTCCATCACTGCACTGTACACAATCATCTGAGTCACTTATTGTAGTGATATTATATATTACTGAACTGGAGTCACTTTAACTGCTGTTTGTTCACTGCTCAGAATCAAAGACATTTATTGTGCAACATTCCTGTGCCTTTTAACTCTACAGTGTTGTGTTTTTTAGTTGATTGTACATACTTATTATTATTATTTATCTTAATTTTGATGCATGCTCATATTTTCCTACTGTTTCTGAAACTTGTGCTGTGACACTGCAATTTCCCCATTGTGGAACAAATAAAGGATTATCTTATCTTATCTTATTAAAAATGAAAGAGCACGGCCACACTGCCTATGTATATATGGTGTATGTATGGAGCATCATGTCCTGTGAGAGTAGGCGCGTATCCCCATCAAAATACACAGAGAGTGTCCATCTGATGTTTTATTTGCGCATTTACCATCAGCACAGTGCGTTCCTGAGGCAGTTCTGTATCATTTGAAAGAGCCCGGGTCCAGAAAGACAGTGCTTTGAAATGTACTTTTGAAATCCTCACATTTGCTGTAATCAGCCTGTACAGAATATAAATACAAGTGTGTCCAGGAGGTTAGTTTCACTGTTGACCTGTTACAAGTGGCTGAACAGGCCCAGTCAAGTTTGATCATCTTTCCCATTGAGAAACGCAGATCCAGTGCTGCACGCTTACGTCCTTCTGGTGCTGCTGTTGATGCGTGGCTGTAGTTTCGAGAGGGTACGTGCATAAACACTGCCTTTATTCTGGAAGTTGCCGTGGGTGAAGCCATCATCACTGGGGAGCAAATAAGCTCAGTACAGACTATAAAGCCGTTTTAAAGCTCCCCAGCAGGGGTGTAGTGGGCGTGGTACGCGGGGGTACGCCGTCCACCCACTTCTCCCGACGTGAGATATAAAAAAATAACAAATATAAAATATCCTACAACTTAAATGTCAAACCGGAGCTATTGGCAATGGTGAAAACAACCTGCATATGCTTGTGAGATATCTTGTGAGATTCAAATTTTTACTTCGGTTTTAGCCCTGCACTAAAATGACAACTCAGCAGAAAAACATTGATTTTTATTTTCGGAAAGACGCCACCAGTATTCAGACACCCAAGCCAGAGACTTTGTGTGAGCAACACCAACAACACCGCCAACACCGAAGTTCTCTCTTCTTCAACTAATGCTAGCCATACAGCCTGTGGTGATGCTAGCGCGGAGGTGGCGGGGAGCTCCAGTAGCTCACCGTTCGCAATTTGGACTGAAGACATGTGGAAGAGAAAGAAGGAGGCCTATCCCTGGATCGACGATAAGGACGGGAAACTCGGCTGCAAGGTGTGCTCGTCCATTAGTGATTTGTCTGTATTCAAAGCCCAGGGTTCACGAATGGGAGACGAATGGCGTTCCTAAAGGATTAGCCATAGTGGATATTACTGCTTTTTACTGGGCCGGCGGCTTTATGTTTGTACTGAAAGTCAGTTGTTTTTAATAAACAAACAGTCTATAGCCTATGACACCTGTGTGTATTTCAGCAAGTTGAGTATATGGCTTTTTTTTTTTTTTTTTTGTTTTGGGGGGGGGGTAATTCACATGCATGACGTCACAAATCGCGTACACCCACTTAAAAAATCCCCACTACACCACTGCACCCCAGTGCATGTGAATGCAGTGTTTACTTGTTGGTGCACATGAAAACTGAACATTTTACACAAATGAACCAAGTTTATATCATATTTAAGATGCAAAGCATTTCCAAAATTTAACTGGTAGTGTCTCCACAAAAAAAGTATGGTTTATGAGTGTTTATAGGCAAAAGTGGCCGGGCAGGAAAAAGGTGGATAGAGCTATTTACTTTCTGGATCTTAGAAAGGACCCCAGGTTTGACCTTTGCATAAGAGAGCAATAGACAGTATATATAAATGGACGTAGCTAATGCCACTGCGTAGGAAATGAGCATGAAGTCATATGTGTGACAGTGAGACTGAGCACTAAAACTTTTAGTATCATTTCACTATTTTAACCTACTAACATTTTATTAAAGACTATGGACTTCTTATCATAGTTAATTGTAATTCTATCCTTTATCTGCCAGTTTCATTGGTTATACCATCATAGCTCTTATACTGGTTTTATTTAACAATAGTTATTATTCAGTTCAGCCACTCCATAGTAAAGGTGCGCACGTACATCAAGTCTGAAGCAAAGAATTTCATGAGATAATTTACAAAAATGATTCATTTTAAATAACTGAATTATAATTCTGTGAAACACGGAAGTTGATTATGCACTTAATAATGAGGAAGGGGAAGCTGCATTATAAGAAACTCACTTATAAGGTGAAAAAAATCTGATATAGCCACCAGTCTTTGAAATTCTGCATATGTCAAAATGGAAACACACGTCTGTCTTGTTTTAATGCTGTGTGTCGGTGCTCATTTTTATTTTTTGATTTGTGATTGAAGAAGAACACAAAGCTTATTTATGTTATATTATCCTCATGGTACAACATGAAGGCAATTTTAAATGTGTTTACTCAATCTTTGCTGTAACAAGTCCAAGACAATAAAGTTAAGTGACTTTTTTTTTGATTGATCTCACACAGGAGAAATTCTTCTCTGCATTTAACCCATCCTGTTATTAGGAGCAGTGGGCTGCACATGACTGTGCCCAGGGACCATCTCCATGATCTTCTTGCTTCGGTTTGGTCAGGACCTAAGCTGGAGGATTTTACCTGGAGCATGTTTTGGGTTGATGGGGGAAACTGGAGTGCCCAGAGGAAACCCACCCAGACACGGGGAGAACATGCAAACTCCAGACAGAAAGGCTCAGGCGACCCAGGAATCAAACCCAGACCATGCATGCAAACTCCACACAGAACACACACGGAAAGGCCTGGGCAACCTGGGGATCGAACTTTCAAATCCAAATCCAAATCCACTTTATTTCTATAGCACATTTCATAAACATAAACAGTTTCCAAAGTGCTGTACAGACAGAAAAACTAGCGACACAACAAACATCAGGTACTGTAAATGATTTTACCTGGCCAGCCAAATGATATCTCTCTGTATTTCCTATACACCGCGATACCATTTGGACACTCTCCATCCACTCTCGCTCCTCCGGTTCCAAACCGACTCCGCGATTCTGATTCGTTCAAAGATGGTGACGTCAGTGCACCCGCCTTTGCCCGCAAAGTCACTCTTAGGCAGCGGAAGTTCCGCCTCAGTTTTGAATCAAGATGGCACAATCTCTGATTGGTTTACTTAGCTGTCTGTCTACGCGCAACCGCAGCGCATTCTGGACCAAGCGTTACCAGACTCACTCGCTGGTACAGCGATGAGTCATGGATTCTTCCAGGCAATAAATGATTCACTAGTCCCAAAACAATAAAACCAGTCAAATCAAATCAGAACCATGGAGTAAGTAAAAACAAAATAAAGTAAAATAAAATAAATTAATTAAATAATAAAGTAAAATAAAGAAAGAAATAAAATAAAATAAAAACACAGAGGACCACACAACTCATGCGGGATTAAAAGCCAGAGAATAAAAGTGGGTCTTAAGACGAGACTTAAAACACTCCACAGTGGGAGCTGTTTTGATGTGAGGAGGCAGAGCGTTCCACAGCTTTGGTCCAGCCACAGAAAAGGCTCTGTCTCCTCTGGTTTTAAGTCTCGTCTTAGGAACCAGTTGGAGCTGGCCCTCGGACCTCAGAGCGCGGGCGGGGGTGTAAATCTGGATGAAGTCCGAGATGTAATCCGGGGCCAGTCCATTCAAAGCTTTAAAAACAAACAATAACATTTTAAAATCAACTCTAAAACGAACGGGGAGCCAGTGCAAAGATGCTAAAATCGGAGTTATGTGCTCTCGTTTTTTGGTACCGGTTAAAAGGCGCGCAGCGGAGTTTTGGACTAGCTGTAGACGAGAAAGTGCATGGTGGCTAATGCCAGAGAAAAGTGCATTACAGTAGTCTAAACAAGAAGAGATAAAAGCGTGCACGACTTGTTCAAAAGATTTAAAAGATAAAAAGGATTTGACTTTGGATAAAAGCCTTAAATGATAAAAGCCAGATTTGACAACCGCATTCACGTGCTTATCAAGCTTAAAATCATTGTCAATAGTGACGCCAAGGTTGGTAACAGAAGATTTAACTTGTTGTTTAAATGGGCCCAAGTCCAAGAGGGGGTCAATTTTGCCAAACACCACAACTTCAGTTTTACCCTCATTAAGACATAAAAAAATTGTGGGCCAACCAAGCCTTGACGTCACTCAGACAAGCAAGGAGAGGTGTCAAGGGACTGGAAGAACGTTTTTTTGAGTGGCAGCAACCTTCTTGCTGTGAAGCATGAGCACTAGCCACTCAGCCACCATGCTAGTGGATGCTATTCTAAAACTTGTTCAAATATCCTCTCATATTTATTAGCTGGTATGTTTCAGGTGCTTTAGGATGTGATTATTACCGCGCTCTGACCATCTCTGTATCAAACCTGGAGGCTCTGAGCGGCACCTGTTTGCTGATCCCCTGCACATTCACACGGGCCCCTGGACATGAAGATAAAGTAAACCTGACTAAACCTTTAGTAGCCATTTGGAGTAGGAGATACCCCTACTTTGGCAGAGCATCGGTTCCAATATTTTTCCACAGTGGCAGGACCAGCCCCAGATCTCCTATGGAAATGACTGGGGATCTGCACCAGAACAACTGCACCACTCTGTTCTCTGATATAAAGACAAGTCATTCTGGGCAGTATTACTTCAGGATAGAAAGCCCCACATTTACAGCAACGTCAAATTGTGATCCACTTCAGATAAACGTCCAAGGTAAGACACGTTATTTTATATTGTATGTATTTCATATACTTATTATTTTTATGATTAAATATAATCCCATTATATGCAGTATTCTTTTAAGACATCTATTCAAACAGTAGTGGCATTAAACAGTGGCTGGAGTATTTATCACATGGCGTGATCTGGGTGATCGGGAAACCTGACAGAAATCTGGTACCCATGAGGATGTTCTTTAATGTTAGCACACAGTTTTAAGTGGCCATACCGGCTTGTCATAGCCTGATCTAGTAGATCTTAGAAGCTGAGCCAGGCCGGGCTTGGTTAGTACGATCAGTGGCGCCGCCAGGCGTACGGCCGTACGCACTAGGCGTACCTTGGAGAGATTTTTTTTTTTTTTTTTTAATTCCTGTTTGGCACTTTTGCAAGACAACATTAAAGGTCCCATGACATGGTACTTCTTGATGCTTTTATATGGTGCCTTAATGGTTCCCTAATACTGTAAATGAATCCTTCTTCAAAATCAACACTCAGTGCATGAGAAAGACACATGTACATGACACAGTCAGAAAATATCTCTCTGAACAACTCGTTCTGGGCCTTGTTGCTTGAATGCAAATGAGAAGGACAGAGATAGGTTAGAGGAGCGGGAGGGGGGGGGGGGGAAATGCGCGGAGGAGGAAAGGAGAGGCATTTCAATGAAAAAACACATTTTCACAGAAAATACAATTAAACCACTGCTGTTTCAGAGGTCCAGAGGCTCAGATAAAGGACTTCCGAGCCTAGAAACACTCGCACGTGCCTCCAGGCAAATAAAAAAACGCATTTCGCATTGCGTAGCTCATTCGTGGTCCAAACTCTCTGGGCGTGATTTACAGAGATGGTGGGTAGACATCCAGACGGGGGGTGGAGCTGCATTTTTCGATGTGACGTCACATAGTTGCCTTGTTCAGAATCGCCCGTTTGAGCAGTGTTTTTTTCTAACACAGAAAAGGACCGCAAATGCTCAGTTTAGACATTTCGCAACTTTTAGCCGGGGGGGGGGGGCCTAAACAGGTTAGGGGAGCTCACATTAACGTTCAAAAACCCCAGAAAGTGAAAATTTCATGCCATGGGACCTTTAAGCGAATAAAAACGCATTTTTTATAGAAATTGAATGTTTTAATATAAATAGAATGTGTGAGATGGAGAGCCCAAGCGAACTGGGTCCGATCAGACTGGAAGTGCGATAAGCACCAAGTTCACAGCCCTACAGCACACTCCTCACGCCCCCCCACAAAAATGATGCATCCAACATTCCATCGCAGCAGGTCACCTCCTCAGTATACACACAACGAAGTTCGAGTCCTCTTTACTGAAATAGTGATATTGCTCTGATCGGACCCAGTTCGCTTGGGCTCTCCATCTCACACATTCTATTTATATTAAAACATTCAATTTCTATAAAAATGCGTTTTTATTCGCTTAAAGGTCCCATGGCATGAAATTTTCACTTTCTGGGGTTTTTGAACATTAATGTGAGCTCCCCTAACCTGTTTAGGCCCCCCCCCCCCCCGGCTAAAAGTTGCGAAATGTCTAAACTGAGCATTTGCGGTCCTTTTCTGTGTTAGAAAAAAACACTGCTCAAACGGGCGATTCTGAACAAGGCAACTATGTGACGTCACATCGAAAAATGCAGCTCCACCCCCCGTTTGGATGTCTACCCACCATCTCTGTAAGTCACGCCCAGAGAGTTTGGACCACGAATGAGCTACGCAATGCGAAATGCGTTTTTTTATTTGCCTGGAGGCACGTGCGAGTGTTTCTAGGCTCGGAAGTCCTTTATCTGAGCCTCTGGACCTCTGAAACAGCAGTGGTTTAATTGTATTTTCTGTGAAAATGTGTTTTTTCATTGAAATGCCTCTCCTTTCCTCCTCCGCGCATTTGCCCCCCCCCCACCCGCTCCTCTAACCTATCTCTGTCCTTCTCATTTGCATTCAAGCAACAAGGCCCAGAACGAGTTGTTCAGAGAGATATTTTCTGACTCTGACTGTGTACATGTGTCTTTCTCATGCACTGAGTGTTGATTTTGAAGAAGGATTCATTTACAGTATTAGGGAACCATTAAGGCACCATATAAAAGCATCAAGAAGTACCATGTCATGGGACCTTTAATGTTGTCTTGCAAAAGTGCCAAACAGGAATTAAATTAAAAAAAAAAAAATCTCTCCAAGGTACGCCTAGTGCGTACGGCCGTACGCCTGGCGGCGCCACTGATCGTACTAACCAAGCCCGGCCTGGCTCAGCTTCTAAGATCTACTAGATCAGGCTATGACAAGCCGGTATGGCCACTTAAAACTGTGTGGTAAGATTAAAGAACCTCCTCATGGGTACCAGATTTCTGTCAGGTTTTCAGATCTCCCAGATTTCTGTCCACGCCATGTGATAAATACTCCACCCACTGTTTAATGCCACTACTGTTTGAATAGGTGTCTTAAAAGAATACTGCATACAATGGAATTTCATTAATCGTAATAATAAGTATATGAAATACGTACAATATAAAATAACGTGTTTTACCTTGGACGTTTATCTGAAGTGGATCACAATTTGACGTTGCTTTAAATGTGGGGCTTTCTATCCTGAAGTAATACTGGCCAGAATAACTTGTCTTTATATCAGAGAACAGAGTGGTGCAGTTTTTCTGATGCAGATCCCCAGTCATTTCCATAGGAGATCTAAGGCTGGTCCTGCCACTGTGAAAAAATATTGGAACCGATGCTCTGCCAAAGTAGGGATATCTCCTACTCCAAATGGCTACTAAAGGTTTCGTCAGGTTTAATTTATCTTCATGTCCAGGGGCCCGTGTGAATGTGCAGGGGATCAGCAAACAGGTGCCGCTCAGAGCCTCCAGGTTTGATACAGAGATGGTCAGAGCGCGGTAATAATCACATCCTAAAGCACCTGAAACATACCAGCTAATAAATATGAGAGGATATTTGAACAAGTTTTAGAATAGCATCCACTAGCATGGTGGCTGAGTGGCTAGTGCTCATGCTTCACAGCAAGAAGGTTGCTGCCACTCAAAAAAACGTTCTTCCAGTCCCCTGACACCTCTCCTTGCTTGTCTGAGTGACGTCAAGGCTTGGTTGGCCCACAATTTTTAAAGTCTTAATGAGGGTAAAACTGAGGTTGTGGTGTTTGGCAAAATTGACCCCCTCTTGGACTTGGGCCCACTTAAACAACAAGTTAAATCTTCGGTTACCAACCTTGGCGTCACTATTGACAATGATTTTAAGCTTGATAAGCACGTGAATGCGGTGGTCAAATCTGGCTTTTATCATTTAAGGCTTTTATCCAAAGTCAAATCCTTTTTATCTTTTAAATCTTTTGAACAAGTCATGCACACTTTTATCTCTTCTCGTTTAGACTACTGTACACTTTTCTGCACTTTTCTCTGGCATTAGCCACCATGCACTTTCTCGTCTACAGCTAGTCCAAAACTCCGCTGTGCGCCTTTAACCGGTACCAAAAAACGAGAGCACATAACTCCGATTTTAGCATCTTTGCACTGGCTCCCCGTTCGTTTTAGAGTTGATTTTAAAATGTTATTGTTTGTTTTTAAAGCTTTGAATGGACTGGCCCCGGATTACATCTCGGACTTCATCCAGATTTACACCCCCGCCCGCGCTCTGAGGTCCGAGGGCCAGCTCCAACTGGTTCCTAAGACGAGACTTAAAACCAGAGGAGACAGAGCCTTTTCTGTGGCTGGACCAAAGCTGTGGAACGCTCTGCCTCCTCACATCAAAACAGCTCCCACTGTGGAGTGTTTTAAGTCTCGTCTTAAGACCCACTTTTATTCTCTGGCTTTTAATCCCGCATGAGTTGTGTGGTCCTCTGTGTTTTTATTTTATTTTATTTTATTTCTTTATTTTACTTTATTTTGTTTTTACTTACTCCATGGTTCTGATTTGATTTTACTGGTTTTATTGTTTTGGGACTAGTGAATCATTTACAGTACCTGATGTTTGTTGTGTCGCTAGTTTTTCTGTCTGTACAGCACTTTGGAAACTGTTTATGTTTATGAAATGTGCTATAGAAATAAAGTGGATTTGGATTTGGATTTGAAGGTTCGATCCCCAGGTTGCCCAGGCCTTTCCGTGTGTGTTCTGTGTGGAGTTTGCATGCATGGTCTGGGTTTGATTCCTGGGTCGCCTGAGCCTTTCTGTGTGGAGTTTGCATGTTCTCCCCGTGTCTGGGTGGGTTTCCTCTGGGCACTCCGGTTTCCCCCATCAACCCAAAACATGCTCCAGGTAAAATCCTCCAGCTTAGGTCCTGACCAAACCGAAGCAAGAAGATCATGGAGATGGTCCCTGGGCGCAGTAATGTGCTGCCCACTGCTCCTAATAACAGGATGGGTTAAATGCAGAGAAGAATTTCTCCTGTGTGAGATCAATAAAAAAAAAGTCACTTCACTTTATTGTCTTGGACTTGTTACAGCAAAGATTGAGTAAACACATTTAAAATTGCCTTCATGTTGTACCATGAGGATAATATAACATAAATAAGCTTTGTGTTCTTCTTCAATCACAAATCAAAAAATAAAAATGAGCACCGACACACAGCATTAAAACAAGACAGACGTGTGTTTCCATTTTGACATATGCAGAATTTCAAAGACTGGTGGCTATATCAGATTTTTTTCACCTTATAAGTGAGTTTCTTATAATGCAGCTTCCCCTTCCTCGTTAGTGAGTGCATAATCAACTTCCATGTTTCACAGAATTATAATTCAGTTATTTAAAATGAATCATTTTTGTAAATCATCTCATGAAATTCTTTGCTTCAGACTTGATGTACGTGCGCACCTTTACTATGGAGTGGCTGAACTGAATAATAACTATTGTTAAATAAAACCAGTATAAGAGCTATGATGGTATAACCAATGAAACTGGCAGATAAAGGATAGAATTACAATTAACTATGATAAGAAGTCCATAGCCTTTAATAAAATGTTAGTAGGTTAAAATAGTGAAATGATACTAAAAATTTTAGTGCTCAGTCTCACTGTCACACATATGACTTCATGCTCATTTCCTACGCAGTGGCATTAGCTACGTCCATTTATATATACTGTCTATTGCTCTCTTATGCAAAGGTCAAACCTGGGGTCCTTTCTAAGATCCAGAAAGTAAATAGCTCTATTCACCTTTTTCCTGCCCGGCCACTTTTGTCTATAAACACTCATAAACCATGCTTTTTTGTGGAGACACTACCAGTTAAATTTTGGAAATGCTTTGCATCTTAAATATGATATAAACTTGGTTCATTTGTGTAAAATGTTCAGTTTTCATGTGCACCAACAAGTAAACACTGCATTCACATTCACTGGGGAGCAGTGGTGTAGTGGAGATTTTTTAAGTGGGTGTACGCGATTTGTGACGTCATGCATGTGAATTACCCCCCCCCCAAAAAAAAAAAAAAAAAGCCATATACTCAACTTGCTGAAATACACTCAGGTGTCATAGGCTATAGACTGTTTGTTTATTAAAAACAACTGACTTTCAGTACAAACATAAAGCCGCCGGCCCAGTAAAAAGCAGTAATATCCACTATGGCTAATCCTGTAGGAACGCCATTCGTCTCCCATTCGTGAACTCTGGGCTTTGAATACAGACAAATCACTAATGGACGAGCACACCTTGCAGCCGAGTTTCCCGTCCTTATCGTCGATCCAGGGATAGGCCTCCTTCTTTCTCTTCCACATGTCTTCAGTCCAAATCGCGAACGGTGAGCTACTGGAGCTCCCCGCCACCTCCGCGCTAGCATCACCACAGGCTGTATGGCTAGCATTAGTTGAAGAAGAGAGAACTTCGGTGTTGTTGGTGTTGCTCACACAAAGTCTCTGGCTTGGGTGTCTGAATACTGGTGGCGTCTTTCCGAAAATAAAAATCAATGTTTTTCTGCTGAGTTGTCATTTTAGTGCAGGGCTAAAACCGAAGCAAAAATTGAATCTCAGAAGATATCTCACAAGCCTATGCAGGTTGTTTTCACCATTGCCAATAGCTCCGGTTTGACATTTAAGTTGTAGGATATTTTATATTTGTTATTTTATTTTATATCTCACGTCGGGAGAAGTGGGTGGATGGCGTACCCCCGCGTACCACGCCCACTACACCACAACCACATTATCTCAGTTTATTTTTACTTCATCTCCCTGAAAGATTTCTGTTTGTTTTTCAATTGCAGTGCACAGGTTATAGGTCACATGAAAGGTGGAAAAAGGTGTGAAATTATTTATCTTGATGTAATTTTTTTTACATCACAAAAACTTGTGCATTTGAACAGGGGTGTGTAGACTTTTTATATCCACTGTATTTATTAATAGTGGCCAATACTGTAGGTCTATTAGAAAGAACTGGTGACCCAGTTCAGAGAAATTATTGTTATTATAAGTAATTTAAGAGAGAAGTGACTTTATTGATCTCACACTGGAGAAATTCTTCTCTGCATTTTACCCCATCCTATATATATATACATATATTAGGAGCAGTGGGCAGCACACACATTAGGGCGCCCGGGTACCATCTCCATGATCTTCTTGCTTCGGTTTGGTAAGGACCTAAGCTGGAGGTACCTATTATTTATTTCAGAGATCAACAGTAGTAAAACAGTTACGGTTTATTGTATTCAGTGTTGATGGTATAGTTTGCATTTTAAGGTAAGAAATCATATTAATTTAAAGAAAATTTTAATTTAAAGAAAATTTAAAGAAGTTTGAAATCAGGAGTCCAAAATCAAAAATCGGATCATGATTTAAGTGCTCTGCCTGGAATGTTCCACATTATGACCTTAAACAGCTCTACTTTACATTTATTCCATTAGAGGTGATTTTATAGCTCAAAAATACCTAGAAAAAAAGGTTTAATACCACACTGTGAAACATTCTAGACCAGGGGTGGGTAAACCTTTTGACTCGTGGGCCACAAAGGATTCTAAAATTTGACAGAGCAGGTGGATTTAGTGTTTTGGTAAAAATAACATGTGATATGTGGAAAATATGTGCTTTATTTCAATTAAAAATTATCAAAAGCATTACAACAAAATGTCCTTTCAAGTGCCACGGTATTTAGCTATTTATTGAAATTACTCTTACCTCATTGACTGCCGGAGACGTCTTTTTACGTCCCCTCAAATCCAAACGTAGACTGCCAGAGACGGAAAAAGACGTCAATTGCGTTTTTCAGCGGGGGTTGCTAGGTTACGGCCTGGAGCAACTTTTAAGGTGTAATTCGTACATCCCAACCTGTAGGTAGTGATCGTCTGCCGATCGGAGATGCGGAAGACAGGAAAAGATCAGCACATGTGTAGTGTAGTGAGAGAGAGAATCAAGATGGTGAAGAGAGCAAACGTTGGAAGAGGATTAAGACAACTGACGATAGATCAGTGCCTCCGGAGCGGATCTGTGATGCGGGATACCGCATCACAGGATCAGTTAGGTCTGTCTGAGGCGAGCGATCCGGGTGCGGGTAGGTCGGAGCAGCGGTCTCGTCTGCCTGGGGCGAGCGCTGCAGGCGATGCGGGCGCACATGTGTCGGAGCAGGGCGATGCGGGCGCACATGTGTCGGAGCAGGGCGATGCGGGCGCACATGTGTCGGAGCAGGGCGATGCGGGTGCGCAAGTGTCTCTGCCGGAGGCAGACCGAGGCGCGGGTGCATCAGGGACGAGGGAGGAGGAGGACAGTGAAGAAGATTTTAGTGAGCCAGACCCCGACTCATCTGATGAATGGCTGCCGTCAGGATCTAGTGGAAGTAGCAGATCTTCGTCTCCAGAGAGGCATGGGATGGGTAAGAAGAAATAACTAACTAACTAACTAACTAACTAACATGATGCTGCTGTGTGGTAATTGTGAAGGAATTTTCTATTTACAGAGCCTTCAACCAGCAGAGGACCAACCCCCCCTCCTGCACGCAAAGCGAAGAAAGGTAAAAATATATATATATATATATATATATATACATATACATATATATATAATGTCTGTGTGTATACATGTATAAAAAAGTGTCTAAGTCTACTCTCCACATCACACTGCAGCAATACAAAATAAAAATACAATTAGGTAATGTTGTATATTTCTATCATTTACAGGTGGTGCATCTGTGGAGTGGCTATAAAAAGGCTGGAAGCCAAATAATTTTGCCTTCACTGCCAACCCTGGACTCCAGAACGCTGCTGCGGAGCTGCAGTCAGACCAGCCAGCGGATTTCTTCCAGCTTTTTATTACTGACGAGCTGCTGGTGTCACAGCCCCTCTGACCTCATCTGCCACTCCCTCAGTGGCCACCTCCTTCCCCTCCCCTACTGGTGTTCCAGGAGTGGAGACAGGTGTGCTGGAGCCAGACTCAGCTGAACCCACTCTCCAATCAACAGGGTATAAGAGCCAGTCAAGCCAGCTCAGCGGTGCCAGATCGTAATACTTCGTCTGTTAGTGCTTTGATCTTGCTACATATGTTTGCCTACCTACGACCTCTATACTTAATCTTTTGTTCATCTGCCTCAGATCTCCGTTCTCCAGTCACCTGCTCCAGTCTCCAGCTCCGACCTGCCCTGCTCCAGAGTCCTGCTCTCCATCATATTCCTGGATAAAATCTGTAATAAATACCAACTATTCTCATTTGACCTGTGTCTGCTCTTGGGTTCTTCCGTTATCCGTGACAGCTGGAGCACATTGCTGACCAGACGAACTTGTATGCACGTCAGTACTTTGCCACTCACCCTGACACTCGCCCAAATAGCAGAGCAACACTATGGAAACCAGTGTCAGTGGAAGAACTCAAAAAGTTCTTTGGTCTGACTTTTTTTAACTGAATTAATAAAAAAAACCAAGACTTGACAAATACTGGTCATTGGATGAGATTATATCCACACCATACTTTTCAAAAACAATGTCAAGAAACAGGTTTCAGTTGATTTGGAGGTTCCTACATTTCAATTACAATTCATCACAAGATGCCGGGGACAAGCTCTATAAAATCCGCCCAGTGTTGGACTATATTATCAAAAAATTTAAAGACATGTACCAACCTGGGCAAAACATTTGCATAGATGAAGGCATGATGCAGTGGCGGGGGCGCTTGGCATTCAAAGTGTATAATCCGCAAAAGCCAGTAAAATATGGCATCAAGTCGTATGTTCTCTGTGATTCGGCCACAGATTATTGCTTCAACATGCGGCCTTATGTTGGAGAAGCCAGCACTCTGCCAGAGATTGTTTACGATCTCCTAGATCGTCTCACTGGTCATGGCTACACAGTATATATGGACAATTTTTATAATTCTGTGTCACTGTGTGAGAGCCTACTGAAAGAAAAAACAAATGTCTGTGGGACACTGCGGAAAAACAGGGGGGAACCAAATGTGATCAGGGTCATAAAAAGAGTGACTTGGGGGCAGGGGGAAAGGTTGTGAGGCACATCAAGAAGGTAATGGTGTTAGCCTGGCATGACAAAAGGGTGGTAAAGATGGTGACCACCTGCCACCATGATACAATGCAGACAGTTCATGTGTGGCAGAGGAAACACAGAGACAGGGTCCCTCAGGTGAAGCCTGAATGTGTTGTGCTCTACAATGCTTATATGAATGGGGTTGACAAATTAGATCAAAATATTTCCTACTATCCATTCATCCGCAAAACCCTCAACTGGTCCAAAAAGTTTGTTGCGTACATGTTCCAGTTGGCAATATTTAATTCGTACATTATTTACAGAACTGTACATCCAGGCCAGTGTAAAACCCTTTTAGATTTTATTGAGAAGGTTGTAAAAACTTGGACCACAAGGCCGTGTGAGAGGGAGGGAGTTGCAGGTCAGGGGGACGTGGAGGAAGGACGTAGGCTAAGGGCACCATACTGCACAGACCCAGAGAGCCGGCTAGATGGTAATCTAGCAAGACACGAACTCCAACACATGATGCCCACTGAAAAAAAAAACAAGACCATCAAGGAGGTGTCGAGTCTGTTCAATCAGGGGCCTGCGCAGTGAGACAAGGATGTGGTGCAAAGGGTGTTGTGTCCCCTTGCACCGAGGTAAATGTTTCACTATTTACCACACACAGAGAAACCTCTCGCATAGGATTTGAAACACACACATGCACACATGCACACGCACACACATGCACACGCACACACACATGCACACACACGCACACACATGCACACGCACACACATGCACGCACACACACGCACACACATGCACACGCACACACATGCACACACACACACATGCACACGCACACACATGCACACGCACACACAGGCACACACGCACGCACACACATGCACACGCACACACATGCACACATGCACACGCACACACATGCGCACGCACACACATGCACGCACACATGCACACGCACACACACACACACATGCACACGCACACACATGCACACGCACACACATGCACACACATGCACGCACACACACGCACACACACATGCACGCACACACACGCACACACACGCACACACACATGCACGCACACACATGCACGCACACACATGCACGCACACACCCCACACATTGTTCTGATTGTTTTCAAATTTTGTTGTCAAATTTTGTTCTCAAAGATTGTTGTCCATTTGTATATAGTTATATTTCTTGTAAATAAAAAATGTACTTTGTCATCAAAAATCTCTTTCTCTGTTATTTTAGATGTTTGAGGTGTCACTAAATCGATAAGTATTGATGTCAAAGTCACTGATCTGCTCGAAATCCTTCTTTGAACAAAACGCTCGTTTTCTCCACTTTCTGGTCAAAAACCAATGTTTTTGCTGAAACTTCCCTATGTTCTACTATCAATTATTTGAGAACCGAAAAGGTTAGAAACATATTTTTTTTTCCAGGTGAAAGAAGAGAGTCTACGCTTTATTTTGATGTTTGCCATGTTTATATAGCCAAAGAACTCAGTATTCTGTGAGTCTTGGAAAAACAGTGAAAATCCACTGAAACCTCCGGCAGTTTGGGGGATAGAATTCTGAAAACAGGCCGGCAGTGAATACAGAAAATGTAATTAATAAAATACAGCTTTTTTTAATTACTAACAGTTACTATTTTAAAGCACTAAAAGTTCTGTTCTCCTTCACTTTCTTTTGTTCTTTCATTGACTGTTTGTTCGCATGTTTTGTGGCAAAGTGACGGCTGATATTCTTTAAAAACCGCTACAGTCTCTTGGCATATCAGGCATACAGCAGTTGATAAGTATTCGGTGAAAAAATGTTAACTTGTTCTCTCCTTATTAAACACTCAACATTCTCTGTCCACTTTTCTTTTCTTAGCTCTGCTCGTCTTTACAGGAGGGCTGAGGGGTTAAAGAGTAAAGCACAGATATGGAGCAATACGCCGCACCTCAACAAAGGTCAATGTATGTAGTGCGTCAGCTACTGGAAAACGCCAGAATTGCAGGGAAATTAAAATTTAAAAACATTAACAAGGTTTATTAATATAATTTCTTCAAGTTCGGCGGGCCGGATTAAGAAGCTATATGGCCCCTGGGCCGTAATTTGTCCATGCCTGTTCTAGACAAAGCAATAGCATCTCCATGGAGAAACACATTGCACTTTTAACTTTGCAGAATGTGTTACATTTGTGTGCAGCACCTAAAAGCAGAAATGAACAGTTCGCACCAGTGTTATCAGATCAGTGGAAAACATGAGAAAACAGTTTGTGGAGCATAACTTCCCTCTACAGTAGAAACAGTTGCAGAAGACACCCTCTGGTACACATTCCCCCCATACCTGATGGAGCTCTGTAAAAAGTGGATTTGTGCTTTTATATTTTAGAAACAAGTCCATTTCATTCATTCAGGAATGGTCCAGGGTAGAAAAGATTTCAAAAGTGGCCAATGCTAGGGAAAAAGTGTTGTTCTAATGAGTCCTAGAGTTGTACAGAGAGGCAGAGGCTCTGGGGTCTGAGGCAGAAGTTTATTTACCATCAGTTTGGGACCCAGTGAACTTGAATACTCAACACTGTGCGTTATATTGCCTATTCAAGCCCGACTATGTGCTCCTGTGGCTCATGTGGCGTAGGCGTTCTCCATAGACTGTGATACAGAAATTAAAGAAATTATTTTGTCTTAGAAGTTTTAGTTTTGTCTTTATATTGTATTTTGTACACTGTCTTTTTGCACTGCTTGGCCAGAGAGAAACAAAATTTCGATTCCCTGTATGTTGAACACATATGGCAGAATTGACAATAAAGCTGACTTTGAACTTTGAACTTTAAAACGATGCTGCTGCCTGTTGTCCTGCTTTTGGTCTGGTTTTCTCCTGCTTCTACGCTGGCTGTTGGAGATCAGCTTTATGCTAACTGTATGCTCTGTGACTGGACTGGTACATGTTACAATTCTGTATTGTAAGTTAACTAGCATGAAAACACTGTTAATAGAGCAGCAGGAGAGTGAAAAAGGTCATAACAGTACAAATAAGATTGTTATTTTTTATTCTATGTGTAGTGAGACGCCTGTGGCCTATAAACAGGGTCCCTTCCCTGTGGTCATCCCCACCTGACCTCTTCCCCATGACGTCACGTACCAGAAAACAGAAGCTTGTGTAGGACGTCGCTGCGAGCAACAGGATCACCACAGTCATGGCGATTAGGTGCACTAAATGTCTCCGTACAGTCAAGTGCTGTGGTCATCGTGAGTGGGTTATACTAGTATACAGTGAATGTTTCTTGTATGGCGCAGACTGCTGACGGGCCTCCCCTTTTAGAATAGAATAGAAAGCTTTATTGTCATTGTAAACAACGAGAACCTTGTAAACAACGAGATGAGTTTGAAAAGGACGGGTCCATGGACCTTAAAGCAGCCGACATGGAGGTGCTAACTTCCTGCCTCTCTCCTCAGCGATACAAGAACATAAACAGAATAGAAAAATGCAGATACAATCACAGTAGTCACAAACACATATGACATAATACAGTGGAATGGTAAACGTTGAGGTCTTTTTTTGTTTGGAAATACATTACGGGGGGCGAGATGGAAAATAGAGAAATATATTATTGGCAAACTGAGGCGGCAGACTATGTGAGAGGGGAGAGTGTTTTTATAAGTACATGTCATCGTGACGTAGCCAATCTATGTTGTTCTTTTGATATCATGTGCTGTGTCCTTGGAGTGTCCAGTGCAAGAGCCATAGTCAAAACACAGCAGCCCTGCTATTGTAGATTCCCAGGAGAATTAATTAAACCAGGGGAGAATGCACATAATCAATACACTTTAGAACTCAGATGAACGGACAATTATTCCGAAAACTGGTTTTATTTCTACCTGTGATTGTCACGTCTTTCTCCTGCCTCCTGTGGTGTTAGACTGACAATGACTATGGAATGGACTTTACGGACTGCATTCTTATTTAACCTGGCAATATGGAGCCTATTAATAAATTGTTATGTATATATCAATCAATCAATCAATCTTTATTTATATAGCCCTTTACAACACCAATGGTGATGAAAGTGCTTTCCAATTAAAATAGAAAATACAACAATACAAAAGACAGAACATTATTCAGAATAAAACAATGTAAAACAATAAACAGTAAAACACACAGTGCAGAAAAATTACGTACCACAAACTACTAAGTATTAAAAGCCATTTTGAATAAATGTGTTTGAGCCTAGATTTAAAAAGGTTAAAATCAGTGATGTTGCGTAGCTCAAAGGGCAGATTGTTCCACAGTCTGGGACCAACCACAGAGAAAGCTCCATCACCCCAGTGTTTGAGCCTGGCTCGGGCGACTTCCAAAAGAAGTTGGTTATTTGACCTTAAAGTGTGATTTGATTTTCGCACAGATAAAAGCTCGGTCAAATAACAAGGTGCTAAACCATTAAGAGCTTTAAAAACAAAAAGTACAATTTTAAAATCAATTCTAAAAGAAACTGGAAGCCAATGAAGTGTAAAAAGGACTGGGGTGATGTGCTGACGTCGAGGTGTGTTGGTTAAAAAACGAGCTGCAGCATTCTGCACAAGCTGAAGGCGACTGAGAGCAGTTTGGGAGACACCGACATAAAGTGTGTTGCAATAATCTATTCTAGAACTGATAAAAGCATGAATGGTCCTTTCAAGGTCGGTGCGATTTAAAAAAGGCTTTACTTTAGATAAAAGGCGTAACTGATAAAAACTGGCTCTCACAACACTGTCAATCAATCTCAATGTCAATCTAATTAAAAAATATATATATTATCTCTGTTCCACTTGGTTGGAGACATTACATTGCAAATAAATTGAGACTTTTTTTTTATCTGCCTTTATTTAAATGTGGTATACCTGCTGATTGGAAAGGAACACATTTAGTGTGTCCGTTGTTTTCGGTCAAGGTTTCCGCTCCAAACTCAAGGTTTCACAAAATATTCCAAATCTGCCATAACCCTTTATTTGACAACTGTGTCCTGTCACCTGTTATTATTATTGCTACTTAGTTAGAAGTTTATTACCATTTTCATGTATTTTTTTACTCTTTGTCATGGTATAATGTGATATGTGAGCTACTGTGTCCAAGTAATTTCCCTTGTGGCTCAGTAAAGTCTTTCTAAGTGTTAAGTCACCTTCCTTCTATCCAACTCTGCTCTGTATTCACTTTCCTGGTGAGTGGTGGTATTGTGCTTTGTCAGTTTAGCTCATTTGACAGAACTGTAGTGTGATCATGAACCAGAATAATGATATGAACACAGATGTAAGTTTTCTCCGAAGTTCTCTCGACCAAAATGCCACAGACACAGATAGTCACTGATACGTGCGGTGTAGTGAAAAACAGAGAAGCTGATGTGTTTTTTTTAAGAGGAAGTTGTTCTGCAAATAACCACTGTAGAAGAAGCATTCACACTTACACACTCACTGTATCAAACCCCTGGTCTGAGCAAACTCAGACTAGACCATGACTAAACCAGGACTACAGCACTAACTAACCCAGGATAACCCCAAACCTGAAGTCTGAATTTCTATTTTTGAACTGAAATTGAGGTTAAAAAAAAAATCTACTAATGGCAGCAGGGTTTGTGAAAATGGAGATACACATATTTTTCATCCTTCTGCTGTGTTCAGGTGAGTTCTGCGAATGTTATTATGGTAATTAATAGTAGTAAACTTATAAAAACAAATTGTAATATTCAGATTTGCATAAATGTATGTTTCAGATGCTTTAGGATGTGAATCTGATCTGAACATCTCTGTACCAAACCTGGAGGCTCTGAGCGGCACCTGTTTGCTGATCCCCTGCACATTCAGTATTCCTAGTCAACATAGACATTTAGCAGACCTGAATAAACCTGTAGTAGCCATGTGGCATAAGACATATTCCAACTTAGTCAGAACTAAAGAGCCAGTATTTTTTCACAGCTCTAATCCCCTCATATCTCCTATGAAAATGATTGGAAACCTGCGTCAGAAAAACTGCACCACTCTGTTCTCTGATATAAAGACAAGGCATTCTGACCAGTATTACTTGAGAATAGAAAACCACAAATTTAAGACAACTGCATTTTGTGATCCACTTAATATAAAAGTCCAAGGTAAGACACATTTGCTTTTTTATTTTTCCAAACACCAAATCACTAAACTGTGGTAATAACAAAGGCTGAAACACATATTCATTGAGTTATAAACTGTAAAATAATTGATATCTTAAAGTGTGAAAAAGACGTTTAGGACAAATTTAAAATAAATAATCATTCCTATTTATAACAACAGTACATTTTTAAAAACTTAGTAGTATGTGAAGAAGTGGGTAAACCAGCTGATTAACACAATCTGAGGACATGTGAAAGAACTATGAAAACTACCAAAACAAATTAAGGGCCTTAGAAAACTTCTTTAACATTACAGTTGTTCATATTTGAGTCATTCAAAATATGATCAGCCAATAAAATGTAGGAAGTCACTGCTGCATTACTGTTAAGAGTTAAAAATGTAACTAGTAAATAACATTAAAAATGTAACGTAGTGTCAGTTCTGATATTGATCAGCTATCAGCACAACACAAATAAATAAGGGTCTTCTTCTCGTGCGTTTGATTCCATACTGACTTCATTTAAATTCTGTCTCATTCAAAACTGTCCAGTCTAATGATGAGCTTATGAGCCAAAACTATGCAAAACTTCCAAATCTCACCAAAATCGTGTCAAGAAAAGTTACTTAAGCAAGGGTTATATTTATGCTAAATGTAAAGTTAAGATTAGAGAAGAAGAGAAACACAGAGGAAGTTTAGCGGCTGCTGTGTTTGTGAAAAACACCTGGTGTAAAGAGTTTGCAGATGAGACAATAATAGTTTATGAACTAACAAACATGGGTATTCAGTAAACGTGTACTTAATTAAATACTTAAAGAGTTATTCTTACTGTTCTTATTCTAATAGTAAATGTTCAACTTGCCCAAAACTAGTGCATGCAATTTTCCAGTTTGCACGCTTTTTAACCCTAACTATTGTTAATTCAAAGACTAAAACTCAAGTAGAAGTAAAAAGTACTTCTGTTAGAACTGTCATTCCTTAGAAGTCCTGTAATACTGTACATGGTTGACTCTTTGGAGCTTTTTACCGCTTGTTCAGTAGAGATCAGCAATTCCATTCCATCACCACCGATCTTTTGTGCAGTGTCTCCGTGGAAACCGTCAGTGCAGGTGTCAGGGCGACAGAGGGAGAAGGAGACAGTGACTATAACCTGCTCTGCTCCCACTCCCTGCCCTCTCGCTCCTCCTAAACTCACATGGAGCCTCCAACCAGAGCCTCCACACAGCATGGTCCAAAACTCTAATGGGACCTTCACCACCTCAGTGCAACTCCAGATGAGATTATCTGAGCAGCACCATGGACTGAAGGTGCTCTGTTCTGCTGTGTATCCTGTGACGGAAGGACACAAGAGCGCAGACGAGACCATCTCTCTGAGTGTGGAGTGTAAGTGTGCAGCCTCACTGAGGTTTGGAAATGTCTGCGATAATGTCCAGTTTCTACATGATGTTTTGTGTCAAGAATTTTAAGACAATTATGATTACATTTAGGGTAACTGCACTATGAAATGCAGGGTGTGTCAGTTTTGCAGTTATGAACAGGAAGCCAAAGGACCTGTTTTAGATCAATGTTACGATTTATAAAAATCAAAATGTAAAACCAGGATTTCCAACTTTTTTCTTCATTTAGAAACATACTAGAGAACTACTAATGTTAGCGTTTGCAAGAAATATAAGAGGCACAGTTAGATGTCAGTAAATCATAAACCATTGTCCATGTATTTGTGAGCAAAGTCAGGCATCAAAATGATGCATTTGATTAAATAACATATGAAATATTATTCAGCCAATACTTATAATTCTGCTGGTGAGTTCCTGGTGAGGAGAGGGTGGAGAGCTACTGGTAGCTCCAGAGCTACAGCTTGGAGACCCCGATGTAGAATATTGATCTATGTATAGGCTTTGTTATACTTTGTTGTGAAGTACAATACCATCCTAATCATATCATGTCACTATTAAAAGTGTGTATGCCTATAGTGATACTGAAAATCACAATAACAGTTCCAGCTCAAGTCAGCCACAAACATATATTATGTGTATCTCCTCAGATTCTCCTAAAAACACGTCTGTGTGGCTCAGCGCGAACACTTCACTGTCAGCGGGACAGTCTGTAAATCTGAGCTGCTCCAGCAGAGCCTGGCCTCCAGTCCAGAGCTTCAGCTGGTTCAGGGACACCTCACAGGGTCCACAGAGAGTTCATGAAGGACGAGTCTACAGCCTCATCTTCAACTGTGCAACCCAAGGAGAATACTTCTGTCAAGCCAAGAATCAAGTCGGGACACAAAACTCTTCCACCATCAAACTGCAGAGTGAGGGTACGCCAGGTAATTACAGATTATTTAAACTGTTGAAAATCTAGGTACTCAGCCCACAAACCTACGTCACCTGTGCTCCTGCAGGACAATTTTCTATAAATATACAAATGTATATTGATACATGATACAAAACACAATATACTACAACTTCACAAATCTGATTTGATGTTCAGTAGTTTCATTAGTTTGCTGATTGTGTTGTGATAGCGGTCTGAAGGGGGAGTGACTTAGAACAGGGAGCAAAGGGAGGGGGTACTCAGAGGGTCAAAAAGATGAAACTTATTCAACATTTTAATATCTTATTTTCAGTGAAACAATAAAAGGTAACGTAGTAATTTAAATATTTTATGTGTTACATAAGACAGTACAATGCACTTAATATACAAGTATTTGTATTGTGTATTGTATTTCCTCTGCTACTAAGTAATGAGGATACTAATCTAGTAACGCTGCAAAGTGACTCACAAGAATCTTGGAGTACCTCTACTCAGAAGTATCAGAAAGCAAATTTATAGTTGGGAAAAGCATTTTTCAAGATACCCAAAGACACTTCACCCTCCTGCTTGAGCGGAGAGGCTCACACAGTCTGTGTCCAGAGTGAGGAGGCTCCGCTGTGTGCAAATGTCTTGTTTTTGAACAAATGTTTCAGATGC
The DNA here is from genome assembly GCA_036785185.1 of Paratrypauchen microcephalus. NCBI lineage: Eukaryota > Metazoa > Chordata > Actinopteri > Gobiiformes > Gobiidae > Paratrypauchen > Paratrypauchen microcephalus. Next base: position 1,022,308 of record JAVJIX010000197.1, on the reverse strand, counting down.
TGACGTCAGGATTGGCCCTTACACCATACTGAAGATATGTGAGGTTGTTGTGCTCTTCAGCGCTCTGCTCCTCATTGAGTGGTGAGACTCTTTTCCATCTTTGTCAAAGCATTTCATCAGGTGACACGTGATAATGGTAAAGATAATGTTATTTATGTTACAGTTTGACAAAGGAAAGAGTGACCCAGAGCCAAGAGGTAATTCTGAAATATAACTTCATCTTTTCTATTGTTTGTCAGGATCATTTCTATCACTGCACATCAGCATGTGCCGTCTCATGTGCCGTCTCACTTTATTATTGCAGGCTGTACACATGTTTGCTCTTTACAGCAGATACGCACTTTGAGCACTTGTATGTGTGTTTTTGTCTTTTTCACAGAGCCCAGAGGAAGACTATGTGAACTGTGTGGAAGAAAATTCACTTTAAACAAGACTTTTGTATCACTATAACACACATTGATCATCGTTGATCATTTTTCCCCATTGTAAAGCACAATATTAACATTAGTATAAAATGGTGTAATAATAGAAATGGGTCTCAGTTCTGTTCAAACCTGCAGAACTGAGAAGCCCTGCCTCTTCATAGTGGCATTTCATTGTAACAGTCAGGACATTATAACAGTCAGGACATTATAGTAAACAAAGTGAAGTATTACCGTGATCAAAATGCCCTTCGTACACTATCCTGTTCATTGGTTCTCCCCTTACTTCACATATTGTGTTTAAGTGAGGGGGAACACTTCCCAATGTACAGTTAATCCATTGATCATATTATAAAAATGATTTTTTAGAACACACCCTTAATCTTTTTATTCAGTCCAAACTCCTAAAGATTCCTGACCTTGTAAAATATTATACACTGATCATATTATTTAAAGGAAAAGTAACGTTATTTTACAATCTGAGCCTTCTTTCGGTAATAAAACAAGTCGTTTGACTCACCCATATCACGTTCGTGTCATTTGGAGCTGTTTGAAGAAAGTTATGTTGTAGCGTATCCGTTAGCATTTGTATTCGGGGCATTACTTTGCGGTCTCCAAATAACACAAACTTTAGCACTTTTCAAATCATAGAAGCCTGATGTCTTAATGAAAGATTTCGTTTGAAGCAAAAGTGGCCTGTAATCCGAGATTTATCCATAGTTTTCAGCTTTGCGTTTCACGTTTGGGTCCCGGGAGCTGATGGCACAGTCCGCGCATGCGCACTGGCGTCCTCATCTACTCGAAACTATGGCTAAATCTCGGATTACAGGCCACTTTTGCTTCAAACGAAATCTTTCATTAAGACATCGGGCTTCTATGATTTGAAAAGTGCTAAAGTTTGTGTTATTTGGACACCGCAAAGTAATGCCCCGAGCAAATGATACAGCACCATGTTAACGGATACGGGATCATTACTAGAACAGAACGGCTCAACATAAGTTCTGCGATACTGCTCCAATTGACAGAAAAATGCTATGGGTGAGTAAAACTACTTGTTTTATTGCCGAAAGAAGGCTCAGATTGTAAAAAAAACGTTAATTTGCCTTTAAAGCATTCAACTTAAACTTCAACTTAACTTACTTACTTATTCAACTTAATTTACTTAAATAATCTACAAAACTTGTTCAAAATGAGAGAGAGAACTTATAATTTAAGAGGGGATGGAAATTTCAAATTGCCAAATGTTCAAACTCCCTGTAAATGTTTCTGTGTGTCGACATGTGGTGTAAAACTCTGGAACAGTCTGGACACACGTCTCAAGAAATGCCAAAAGTTGTTCTATAAACATATGGTCTGGTCACAGTGTATAGAGAGTGGGTCTGAATATTAGAACAATCTGTCTTCTGTAGTGCTGGTTTATGTTTGTTGTTTCCGCACCATTGTTGGTTTGTTCTGTTTATTACATTACTTGTATCTGCGTCTGTTTCCATTGTTGGAATCCTTAATTTCTTTACCGTTGTTGGTGTCCTTTTGTAAATAGTTCAAGTCTAATGTAAAATGTCCGATAAATGCAAAAGAAAGCTCATTATGCTAAATTAGAAGAGGGGGTGGGATTAAATAAATGTTCTTCTTCTTCTTCTTCCCACTCCTTTTTGGGCAAATGTTTTGTTTTTGTTTTTGTTGTTGTTATTTCTGCTTATTATTTCTATTATTGCACTTTTAAAAGAATGTAAATTGCTTACTTAACCAAAATAAATAAATAAAAATAAATAAAATGAAATAATATTACATGTATGAGCCAGAGTTTGAAACGTTTGAATGATCTTAAGATCTCTGTGTTGTTTTCACTGATCTCATAACATTGATAAAAACTGTGCACTTCTGCTTTTTTGAGCTTTGTGCAATGTCTAATGTGTGTTGAAATTAACGGTTTATGTCTTTGTGCTGTTGTCTCACTGTAGTCTCTAGATCTGAATAAGAAAAATCTCTACTCCAATTTACTTTTTGTCACTGTTTACTATTTTCAACTAAGAAAGACATTATGTGAAAGGGCCATTTTATGCAGTTTTCTATTCTATTCTGTATTATAATGTTTCCTCATCACAAACAGACCTGGAGCTGTGTTTTGTTTCATTCACTCATGTTTAACAAACAAACCCACATATTTAGGCGTCTTATGGCAAACTGAAAACACTCTGTTCCATGTTGTGATGTCATGTGCTAATCCATGACACTTATTCCCAATTAAAGAGGAAGCTCATCTTTTAAAGGTCCCATGGCATGAAATGTTCACTTTCTGAGGTTTTTGAACGTTAATGTGAGCTCCCCTACCCTGTTTAGCCCCCCATGGTTAAAAGTTGTGAAATGTCTAAACTGAGCATTTGCGATCCTTTTCTGTGTTACAAAAAATCGGAGCTCAAATGGGCGAGTTTGAACAAGGCACCTTATTGACGTCAGATCGAAAAAAGAAATGCAAATGCAGTTCCACCCCTGTCTGTCTGTACTCAGCGTCTCTGTAAATCACGCCCAGAGAGTTTGGACTGCGAATGCGCTAGGCAATGCGAAATGCGTTTTTTTATTTGCCTGGAGGCACGTCCGAGTGTTTCTAGGCTCGGAAGTCCTTTATCTGAGCCTCTGGACCTTTTGAACAGCAGTGGTTTAATTTTATTTTATGTAGAAATGTGTTTATTTTTCAATGGAACGCTTCAAATCTCTCCCCCGTGCAAAAACAAGGAAATGGATCAGCTGTGGGCTCTGAGCTCTGAGCGGAGCGTTTGGCCACGCCCCCACCCTCTACTATTGGCCATCTCTTTTCTCCTCATTTGCATTCAAGCAACAACGCCCAGAATAAAGAGTTTGAGAGAGATATTTATGACTCTTTCTCATCTTATCTCTGTTTCTCATGCACTGACTGTTGATTTTGAAGAAGGATTCATTTACAGTATTAGGGAACCATTAAGGAGCCATATAAAAGCATCAAGAAGTACCATGTCATGGGATCTTTAAAATAGCCTTTATTTTCCAGTTGACGTAGCCTCCTGTCTTAGCTTTCTGTCATTTTAAAACTGTCAGTGATAGCTGGATGTATGAAAATGGAAACACATGGATTTCTTGTGTTACTCTGTGTTCTGAGTTTTGATATTTTTTATTTGCTATTAAATGGATGCAACCTTCTTTATTGGTGGTTTGTTTCAGCTGCTTTAGGATGTCCATATTGTTCTACAGGCAAAACAATCAGTACAGTCTCCTTTTATATAGAATTGTTTTAAGACATTTGTATAAAAGAAGCTACTGCAGGATTTGTCTAATATATATTGACCAGTGGATAAGTATTTATCACATTGTGTGAACTCAAATCTGTGTACACACAACATGGAGAAAAAAATGAATAAAAACACACACTCCCATTCCTGTTTATGTTTACTACTTTCTCCATTTTACATACACATGGAAGACATCAAATAATATATACATAAAGAATTATGTAGCAAAGAAAGAAAAGTTAAAAAAATAAAACATAAAATGCCACAAGAGATGGAAGAAGGGATGACCGATTTGGAAGAGGGATGATTTTGACTGTTTTTTCCCCCAGCGGGGATGCAGACTGCTGACGGGCCTCCCCTTTTTTATTTCTACCTGTGATTATCACGTCTTTCTCCTGCCTCCTGTGGTGTTAGACTGACAATGACTATGGAATGGACTTTACGGACGGCATTCTTATTTAACCTGGCAATATGGAGCCTATTAATAAATTGTATATATATATCATGTATATATCAATCAATCAGTCAATCTTTATTTATATAGCCCTTTACAACACCAGTGGTGATGAAAGTTCTTTCCAATTAAAAACAGAAAATACAACAATACAAAAGACAGAACATTATACAGAATACAACAATGTAAAACAATAAACAGTAAAACACACACACACAGAAAAATTACGTACCACAAACTACTAAGTATTAAAAGCCATTTTGAATAAATGTGTTTGAGCCTAGATTTAAAAAGGATAAAATCAGTGACGTTGCGTAGCTCAAAGGGCAGATTGTTCCACAGTCTGGGACCAACCACAGAGAAAGCTCCATCACCCCAGTGTTTGAGCCTGGCTCGGGCGACTTCCAAAAGAAGTTGGTTATTTGACCTTAAAGTGTGATTTGATTTTCAGACAGATAAAAGCTCGGTCAAATAACAAGGTGCTAAACCATTAAAAGCTTTAAAAACAAAAAGTAAAATGTTAAAATCAATTGTAAAAGAAATTGGAAGCCAATGAAGTGTAAAAAGGACTGGGGTGATGTGCTGACGTCGAGGTGTGTTGGTTAAAAAACGAGCTGCAGCGTTCTGCACAAGCTGAAGGCGACTGAGAGCAGTTTGGGAGACACCGACATAAAGTGTGTTGCAATAATCTATTCTAGAACTGATAAAAGCATGAATGGTCCTTTCAAGGTCGGTGCAATTTAAAAAAGGCTTTACTTTAGATAAAAGGCTCTCACAACACTGTCAATCAATGTATATATTTAATATAACCTAATCAATCTCAATGTCGATCTAATGTGGTATACCTATTGATTGGAAAGGAACACATTTACTGTGTCCGTTGTTTTCGGTCAAGGTTTCCGCTTCAAACTCAAGGTTTCACAAAATATTCCAAATCTGCCATAACCCTTTATTTGACAACTGTGTCCTGTTATTATTATTGCTACTTATTTAGAAGTTTATTACCATTTTCATGTATTTTTTTTACTCTTTGTCATGGTATAATGTGATATGTGAGCTACTGTGTCCAAGTAATTTCCCTTGTGGCTCAGTAAAGTCTTTCTAAGTGTTAAGTCACCTTCCTTTTATCCAACTCTGCTCTGTATTCGCTTTCCTGGTGAGTGGTGGTATTGTGCTTTCAGTTTAGCTCATTTGACAGAACTGTAGTGTGAACATGAACCAGAATAATGATATGAACACAGTAGGGGTGGCACGGTACACAAAACTCACGGTACGGTACGTACCTCGGTTCAGACCCCACGGTTCGTTACATTTTCGGTACAGTGCAGGGAAAAAAAACCATAACCAGAAAGGCTGTCCTCAAAGGCAGCTTTTTGTTGTTTAAATCTCCAGCAGAGATAGCTGCAACTTAAAAGCTGTAAGTAAAACAAGTGAACACGCAAGCACCACATTGAGTTGTCATATATTGATATACTGATTGGTTACTGAGCTGGGTACATCAGTGAAGTTTTAACACATGTCAGAGTTAGATCACAGATTCAATACTGCCACAGTATTACTAAAAGGAACAACCAGGACAGAAGAGAACAGAGAAGAGAACAGAGAGAACAGAACAGAGAGACTGACCGCACCTGAGCCAGTTCACCAATGTCTCCCAACAATGGGACTGCCAGCTTCAGTTTTTATTGAGTTAATCACATGAAACAAGATTGCAATAATAAGTTTAACAATATATTTGAACATAATATAATATAATAATCATAATTTCCTTAACACTCCCTCCTGTGTGTATTACAAATATTTACACATTATCAGAACTTCAGTGCTCTTCATTAAGACTTTTACACATGACGTCATAATAGGCAGTGTTGGGAGTAACTTGTTACAAAAGTAATTAATTACTGTAATGCATTACTTTTTGGTGTAACGCAGTAATGTAACGCATTACAGGGAAGAAAATCGGTAATATATTACTCGTTACAATGCCAGTAATGCACATTACAATGCATTTTTAACCTGCTTTGTTTTTGTGGGTTTTCTTCATACAAAGTTCGCGGATCACCGCGAGATCAGCTACTGAATCTGATAAGTCCGCGCAGAACATTACATTTCATACAAAGTTCCGCGAGATCAGCTCGTGATATAAAAGTCCGCGCAGACCATTCCACTTCCTTTTACTTCGTCTCGAACTGGCAGACTGACAAAGGATGACAGAACCAGAAGAATCGGATAGTTCTAGCTCCTAGAGGGCAATACAGCTGGAACTATCTTAATAGCTATACATATGGGCTATATTCACAGATGTGTATACCAAATGTAAAAATGCAATTTGCTACAGAATTGAAGAGGAGATGTGGAGTGCATGGTAAGGTGTGGCAAGAAGGGAAAGGACGATTTATCTTTTGGTATTGTAAGCGGGTAAGAAGCAATTATTGAACATGTTGGTTTTCAGTCTGCAGGCTCCCAAAACCTCCTGGATGCAGGTGAAAGTCATGACACATGAGAGATTTGCACTATAGATGCCAAATCCTTATTTCCAGTCATTTTGGCGAGAGTAACTAAAGTAATGCAAAAGTAGTGTAATGCCTTACTTTTTATTTAGAGTAATATTGTATTGTAAGGCATTACTTTAAAATGACAGTAACAAGTAATAAGTAGTGCATTACAGTTTTTGAGTAACTTGCCCAACACTGATAATAGGTAATGGTAAAGTTTAAACAGTTGCATCCTCATTGAAGTCATCACGTAGAAGCAATTGCATATACTGGACATCAGTGAATTTAGTGGTTATAGCATGTTCCATAGTACGTTCAATAGTGTGGGGGCATAATGGGATACAACAGCAGCCACAAAATAAGAATAATGAGATGACAATAATTAAGGATGTAATGAAAGGTATGATAACTTTAGCCCATGAACCAAACGTATCGTCAAACCACTGGGTCAAGGGATTGTTCACCCCTGACCTTTCGTGCATACTGGTGGACATAAGGCAGAGTGTAGTCAGAGTACGACTCACAGAACTGTCAGGACTGCTGTTGTTTGGAATAAGAGTGCAGCACTGATCTCCAAACATATCACAAACTCCTGTGCTTTCTAAAAGTAACATATCTACTGCCATACGTGTTTGCATTGTAACTAGGGTGTTAGCATATAATTCCTCAGAGAGACCTGCACCCATATTAGTGGTCAGGTTGATAAGAAGAAGAAGAAGAAGAAGAAGAAGAAGAAGAAGAAGAAGAAGAAGAAGAAGAAGAAGAAGAAGAAGAAGAAGAAGAAGAAGAAGAAGAAGAAGAAGAAGAAGAAGAAGAAGAAGAAGAAGAAGAAGAAGACATGCTTTATTCATCCCCGTAGGGAAATTATTTCTCTGCATTTAACCCATCCATCATGAGCAGTGGGCAGCTCGTCTTTCAGGCGCCCGGGGACCCATCTCCATGATCTTGTTGCTTAGGCTTGGTCAGGACCTCAGCTGGAGGATTTTACCTGGAGCATGTTTTGGGTTGATGGGGGAAACCAGAGTGCCCGGAGGAAACCCATCCAGACACAGGGAGAACATGCAAACTCCACACAGAAAGGCTCGGGCGACCCGGGGATCGAACCCGGAACCTTCTTGCTGTGAGGCATGAGCGCTAGCCACTCAGGGACACCTCTAGGGACACCTATAGCATCAATGTAGGTGGTGTCAGGAGCAACGGGCAAATCTGTGTGCCTGGTTGATCGGCGGCGGCGCGTAGAGTTAGTATGAGCCTGGGTGGTAATTATTGTGGCAGGTTGGATTAGTAAGACATAAGCACAAACTCCTACCCAATTCATGGGGAGATGTCCCCTAAGACCAGGGCCCCCACACCACCACCAAACATCCTGTCTGATACTTAAAATGCACAGAAGCATCTACTCCAATAGTGACATTACAGGAGGTAACTGCGCCTAGATCCTGGCACGTAGAATTGGTCTTGCATAGATTTGTTATAACAAATAAACTGTTGCTCGTGAGGTGGAATTGAGAAGACAGGTGGCTGTATTCCTTTGGTTGAGTTAAAAATAGAATCAAATTCTCAGCATTCATCACTGAGGTTTGTGGAGTTTTTTATTTTAGAAAGTTCAATTGCACATGTTGTATTAGATGGTAGTGCATCAACTAATCGAAGAATAGGCTTTCCAGTCATACAAACCTGTGATACTTCTTGGGCTGCCAATTGAGCTCTTATGGCGAAGGTTTTCGGTGACTTTTGGGTGAGCCGCTCCTAACCCGTTGTTTCCTTCCAGCTGTATTGTGCTCCTATTCTGCCTGCATCCTCCACCAAATTTGTAGGGGATTGAATTTCAGGAGACTTCAGCCGGAGATTCGAAGTCAATTCAGTCGGTTTACATGGCACTGGTCACAACGTACTCCCAACCTGAGACAGAGAGAACCCCTTCTTATATAGGCAAGAGAACACAAATGTACTGAACACATGGCTTTTAGGTTAAACATCTGCTTGCTGTAAATAGTGATAAAATTAACTTCCCATAGTTTTAGCTTCCTGGGAACTCCATAAAACGACATATGGAAGACAACTGGAGTTTAAGTAAGCAGTTTCACACGCTTATAAAGACAAGAAAAGAACAAGGTGACAAGGTCTCTCACTAAACAAAACAAGTCACTGTTATAAAATGAAACAACTCACATACCTGTAGATAAATATACAAAATCATTAGACTTGACTCGATGCGTTAAAGTTGACAATTTCAGAGCGGTATGCTCGTCCTATGACGGGACGTGTTTGAGTAGTAGTAGTACCAATTAGCTGGTCTCTACACACTATTATGTCACAAAAGTAATCATATGTAGGGCCAGGAATATAAAAGTAGAGTCTCAACAGAGTGCATTCTGTAGAATTTGGCTGTCCTGTCATATTGAGAGTAAACACTACAGAATCAGATAATTTAGTAAGAGTAACAATTGAAGACCATTTTCTAGCATCTGATGTGGTCGGGGCTGGAGATCAATCTTTCCCTGAGTAAGCTATGGTGTTACCCCAAGAATTATCCCGTTGTCCTATCATAGCATAAACTTCCCAATGTCTTGTAGCGGTTTGAGACGACAATAAAACACCTCTATATTTCATGACAGAATATGGTACTTTAAAAGATAGTGTTTTATTAACTGTGACACAAAGTTGAATCATAGAGACATGTGACGTGTCGTTTGAACACCCAGGTTTTGATCCATACATCACCACTGAAGATGTTGAGCTCCGAGTAGAAACGTAGAGTGCTACATCTGTCATGGCCACATGTGCTTGTGGTGTTCCTTGTAGTCCCACCAGATCCAGATCCCGAACAGAATGGTCAGGGCTGCAGCAAGAAAGACGAGGATCCCGTGTCTTTGCAGATGAGCCATCTTTACTAAAGTGCTGGTGGGATCGTTGTTTTCTTCACTGACACGGCCTTTGCCTTGAGACGAATAGGAGCTAAATTTCCTATTCCCCTTTGTAGTCAGTCTTCCCCACACCAGCAGGTGGAGCCAGATTCTCCCGTTTTTTACAATGGCTCAGGTGGATCCAAGGTGTTCGTCCGTCAACTTTTACAGCCGTGGGTGTGGACAGGATGACCTGGAAGGGGCCTTCCCACCGGGGACTGGACCAACATTTCCTCTTAATGAATACCCACTCTCCTGGAGAGACTCGTAGATGTTCCTGCACTGTTAAAAATCTGCAGTGACTTCAACTTAAAAAAATGAGTCAACTTTCTGCATACAGAATTGTGAGTAAACTGAACTTTTCATCTGAAACTCAGATTATCGAGTTCAAACCAAGGGAAACTATAAGTGGACCAAACACATGAAACCCAGCAACTACAACAGATTTTATTGTTGCCAGTACTCAATAATTTGAGTTAATGTAATATTAAAATGTTTGTTCCTGTAATACTAAAATTTAAGTTTGTATGACTTACAAATCTGTTTTGTATTTATTAAAGCTTATCCTTAAGGACAACCTGCTTTCTCATTTTGAATTTGCAGGCATTTTGTAACTTACTGAAGCAACTTATATCATAAAATCTGTGAAGCAGTCTAATTTTCTTAACATTTATACATTCTTACAAATGAGAACACTTTTTTAGTCCAAAAATCTGAGTTTTATTTGGACAGTTTTGTGCCTCAGCATACACAGTTCACAGTTAAAGTAGCCAAAAAAAAAAGTAATTCAGCATCTCATCTCAAAAAGTAAAAAAAAATACTTTATCAAAGGCTACTATGACGTGGTAAGACGGCCTGCCCAAACAAAACACCATAACAAATAGTCAAAATGTGCCATGAACTACACTTTCAATCAAATCGAAATTAACATTTTTCATACCTTTGAATCCACTGTAGTGTACATTAAGCAATGTACTAAGACTCTGAATCATCTGACATATTTTAATAAAAAAAAACAAAAAACTTTTAAGTCACAAGCTATTACGACTAACTTTTATAAAGACATAACATGACCTTTCATCAAAAAAAAAACACAAAAAAAAACAGGTAAGGCAGACCACTTGTAAAATAGTCAAACAATGCCATGAACTACACTTTCAAAATCTGTGAAACGTAAACATTTAATACCTTCAAATCCAGTGTACATTTACTGCAAGAGTTTATTTTTGAAAGACTGAACTCTTGCTGAGCAGTCATCACCAAGACTCAAGAAGACTTTCTGAATCACCTCACATGTATACTTTAACTCTTTAGGGTATTGAAAGTTGAGAGCATACAACAGCCCAAAAAAAAGCGCAAATGCACTCGGAAAATTGTGGATGTTGTGGATGACCACACTTTCCTCCAGAATGATGGCAAAGTCCACTGTGTGTGGTGAAGCAGATGCCCCGCCATCATCTTCCACCACAGTCAGGACAGCCATTTTGACATCCTTTGTGTAACCCTCCTTTGGATCAGTGTTCTGTTGAGCAACAAAACAAACAAAAAATGAAGAGCAAGGGGTGTGTAGCTAATGAAGTTATTTCTGTTCAAGTTGTACAGTAAAAATGTACTTACCAAGCATGTTCTCAGAATCCTCTCGGCTCCATAATCCCTGAGAAAGAGGGGAAGTCCTCTCAGGGCCACCGTCTTTCTATGTGCAGAAATGTCAGATGTCTGGGGGGAAGCAAACAAACACACGAGTCAAGACAGACAGGTCCTCTACATTCATCAGTGAAAGAGGCAAAACGGACTTCCTTATAGTGAGTGTGTGTACATGTCAGTAAGTCAGCCATTGAGAGAAAGTGTGATCGAGAGAGTGAGTGTATGTGTGTGAAAGAATGTGTGTAAGATGGACTGTGTAAGACTGTGTGTGTAAAAGTTAGAGTGTATAAGTGAGAGAGTATGTTTGAGTGAGTGTGAGAGAAAGTTACACTCACACCCCACCAGACATACTGAACTTCGCATGCACTAAACACCAGAGAGACAGAGACTTATTTTCTAAATGTCTTGCTACTCACCTCCTTATCCAACAAGTCAAGGAGTGTCTGCATCACTTCACCAAAATGTGCTCTTCTTGTTCTGTACATCTTCAGGATTTTAGGGGTATGACTTTCAAGTGCATTAAGGAATGTCCGTTGCAGGTTAACCATTGTTATCCTCTGAAACTCACAGTTCACCTGTAGAGGGAAAAAGTGACAACATTGAGGTTTGTAGAGGCTTTGTGAATGTGAATGAGTGTGTGTGTGATCTTGAAAGACGCCTACATAGGAAGTATATCTTCATGTAAACAAGGAGGTGAATTGAAGATTTTGGAAGAAAGAAGCAAAAGATTTAAAGGAAAAGTAAGATTTTTTTTACAATCTGAGCGTTATTTCGGTAATAAAACAAGTTGTTTTACTCACCCATAGCACTTTGGTGTCATATGGAGCACTTCCTCAGATGGTAAAAAATGTTACTTTTCCTTTAACACGTGAAGCACACTAACCTGACATTCCATGAAGAGTGCTGGCCATCTATGCTTCACCAGATCAACATGGGGTTCCTGGTCAATTATTTCTTTCCTTCTCAAAGAAAATGTACGATCCATAGCTGAATTAATAAAAGTCATGTTTGGATTTCTTTTTTCCATCTCTACTGATAGTGCCTCTCGATCATTTTCCATATCGACTTCACTTTGTCCAGCAGGGTGGTCAGGAAGGAAATTAACTTCTGCTCTTCTTGCTTTTTTAAGACTGGACCTACCCTCTTCACAGCTCCCCCTCTTTTCATTTATTCTAACTTCTTCACAGCCTGCATTCCGCAGCTTCTGGCGGTAATTTCCGATCTTGAATGCAATACTCATTCTCCATCCATTCCACCCATTTCCACTGCCTGGTTCACGTAGACAGGGATGTTTGTTGACCAGAGCCATTGCTACCGAATCCAATTCCAATCTGCCTGGGTATGCAGTCACCTCAAACACAGCTTGTGCAATTTTATCAAGGATTTCACTTTTGATGTCTCTTGTGATGTTGAGCACAGTACCATTGTCCTTGTAGACATCATTTCCCTTTTGAAGATGCAATTCAACATCATAAGAGAAGCTTGGTACAGGAAAAGGTGAAGGCCATGAAGAAGATCGCCTACCAGGTGATGGTCCTACAGATGTTCTGGGTGAGCTTTGAGGTGATGTTGTATCCAATGAAGACAATGACACATCTGATTCCTCATGGTCAGGGCTTGCCTCAAAAATTACTTTCAAGGTAGCTTTCTCAGATGGAATTTCTGAAATATCTGTTAAGTTACATAGCTCGTTTCCAAACTCTGGGTCCTCATACTGAAGAATGAACTCCTCTTTCAGCTGAAGCTGGTCTTCAAGAATTTCTTTTAAACTTTCCACTGAGTGGGGTAAATCTGGCAATCTTAACTTCTTTATGTTGTTTGGCGATATTATTACACGCAGAAGCATTTCCTAAAAATAATAAAGCAGAAAATGTGTTATCATTTGAATGATGAATAATTAAAGTTTGGTGATATTTATGTGTGATAACCAATTGAAATGGTGCAGTTTATACTAGTATTCACGTGGTATAAAAAAACCTGCTCTTGAGTACTACTTTCCGCGATACTGAATTAACCTAAAGGAGACAGTCAAAGAAGGCAGTTTAAGGTGACTGTCAGCTAAACAGTCTGCTTCTCTCTCTTTTTTAAAAATATCCGTGCAAATTCGTTGAAAGATTTTGGGTGTATATATGTATAGCTGTGTTTAGGGGCGCCAACCGTCAGAATCAGAAAACAGAATCGTCCCGTATTCAGAACAAAAGTACGTGTCTCATATTAAACTTCTAACGGTGTGCCCGTGTCTGGAGCCGCGGACCGAGCTAGGGAGTGAGCGCGCTCTTTCCGCGTTTTTCATGATTGGGCACTTTCATCCCTGAAGATATTGAAAGTATTTCAAACATATACGTGGACAGAGCAAAGATTATCTATCATAAACTTGAATGAATCGCCACCGCGTCTACTTACCAACGACGTTCCAAAGTGGTGGATTCTTCTGGATTCTCCGGAGCTCTTGGACGTTGCCTCCAACTGAGCATGCGCGAGCATGTTTCAAAAAAGTTGTATGAACTTCGTCCAGCAAGTTCAGCTGATTAAGAGGAGATTACTTACATATTTTATTTCTCCCAACGCTGAAGCCCAAGTTTTACCAACATTTATAAAAAACAGACGTACAAAACACTACTGTAAGTTAAGCCAACTCCCATGTCATATAAGTCTCTTTCTTAATTAGCTTTTCAAGTTAAGGCAACTAATTTCCAACTTAGATTTTTTACAGTGTGTGAATCAGAAGAGGGAGGCAAGTTATTTGTTCTCTGAACTTCCCTTGCTAAGAGTGTGGTTTTCATATAGTCGGCTAAGGTCCAATCTGATTGTGGGTGGTCTTTATCAATCAATTGTAGGTCAGGTATTTTAAATGGTCGTCCATATAAAATTTCAAATAGAGTCAATGAATTTCCTTCTGCTGGAGTGACATGCATGTACATTTTCACTAGAGACAAACATTCAGGCCAGGGTCGTTTTGTTTCCTCTACACATTTAGCCAATCTATTTTTAATTGTACCATTTGTTCTCTCTACTAATCCAGTTGATTTAGGGTGACAAGCACAATGCTTTTTCAATTAAATTTTGAGTTTTTCAGACATTTTATGAATGACTTCATTAACAAAGTGAGTCCCATTGTCGCCATTAAAGTGTCTGGTTTTGCTGTTGGAAATATCTCTACCCACTTTGAAAATGCATCTATAATAACTAAACAATATTCATTTCCTTGTGACTTGTTTAATTGTATAAAATCCATATGTACCTCTTGAAATGGGTACGAAGGTTTTGGAAACATACCTCGTCGAGTACGAATTTGTCCCTGTGAATTATGTTTTATACATGTCAATCATTGTTCACAAAAAAATTTTTGAATAGGAATTAAATCCATATGCTGTATATTGCTTTTGAACTTGGTCTAGAATCCCTCGCGTTGACAAATGGCAACGCCCATGTGTCACTATTGCCGCCCATTTGAATAAAGACTTTGGGAGGATGGGCTTTCCCTCTGGACATAAATATATGTCATTACATATTTGAGCACCTCGTTTGAGCCTAAATTGTTTCTCCATTTGCAGTGCATCTGTTTGATGTTGATATAAAATGTTATCTGAGGGTGTAGGCATATCTCCTGCGCACACTTCGCTAGATAGTACGCCTATGGCGAACTTGGCCTGTTTATCAGCATATGCGTTTCCTTTAGGAACTCCACTTGTTGGCATTAAAGTAGACGCATTTAAAGTTGTACATCTGTCTATTTTAATATGTGGTTGAGATAACATTATAGTCATGCAAGAAAGATGGCGAGCTGGTGACAAAAATGTCATTTTAGTCTGCAATAGCCACAGCATGAGGTACTAGTAAATCTCAGCTGATGATTGCACTGCTAATGCAGCTGCTATTTTTGTGTTAGTACTGATGTCATGTGTCCTTTGTGACAATCTACTGTCTGTGTAAAAGGTTTTCTATAATCTGGTAATGCTAAAACTGTGGAACTTGTTAATTTTTGTTTAATATTTCTAAATGCTTTATCAACATCATTTGTCCAAATTATTTTATCTGTCATTGCCATTGGTTTATCATAGATTGCATCTAACAATGGTCAATTGTCAATAATGAATATTCTGGAATCCAACACCTACAATAATTACAAAGTCCTAAAAATGACATCATTTGTTTCTTAGTTTCTGGTTGTGGTGCCTTTAAAATGGCATCTACCTCATTAATAGTTCGTCCTAGCTGTGTTAATGTATATCCTAAATATTTCACTTCTTGTTTCCACAGCTGCAATTTATTTTTAATAACTTTGTTTCCTGTTTCTGACAAAAACTTAAGTAAGGCTAATGTATCAATTTTACAATCTTCCTGTGATTTTGATGCAATAAGAATATCAACTTTTACATGGAGGTTCAAAATTAGCTATTAGTAATTGCTTCTGAAAATATTGTTGAAGATTCACAATAACCCTGCGGAAGTCTAGTTAATGTGTATTTCTGTCCCTTAAACGTAAATGAGACCCAAATTGACTATCCTTATCAATTGGAATTGACCAAAACGCATTGCTCAGATCTATTACTGAAAAAAAAATTATTATCTTGTTCTAATGAATTTAGTAAAGTGGATTAGGGACGTTTGGTGCCCTTTGATATACAGCTTCATTAATTGCTGTTCTGCGAGTTCTTTTAAATGTGGGAGCTGTGGACTCAGGTCCACCTGCCTCCCTTCCTGCAGCTCCATTCAATTTATCTCGTTTATTATTGTTATAAGGAGGTGGGGTTGAGGATGCACGTCACTCACAGCTTGTGCTTGTGGTTGTTCGTGCTGTTGTCCCTGATCTCTATGTCTGCTTTGAACAAACTCATTATCTCCCGGTTTTACCCACCACACATATATTAGTAGACCTGTGTTGGAAAAAAATCAATTTCCTGATTTTGAATCGATTCGCATATTAATTTCTTAAGATCGATTCGTACATCCAAAGATCGCTTTTAATTTAATTTTTTTATACATTTTCCCAGGGTGAACTTTAACCCCATCGCATCAAATTCTACAACTACTAGCCAATTCTGCATGTTCTCTTAGAATAACCGAGGCGATTGCGGGCTTCATTTGCAAAGATATGTGCCCGTATTCCATATGTCCGGTCTGAGTTTAGAGTGCACTTTAACAGGCAAATTGTTTTTATTTTCCATTTATTTTCTATCTACAGTTATACGTTTAAAACTGTTTACATGTTTGCACTTTAAAAGACAATTGAATGTTTTATATTTTGTGTACTTAAAGATTTTACACAAAACTGTGAGACACGTATGTTTCCTAATGTACTGTACCTTTGGTTCTTATTTAAATGCAGTATAAAGACCGTTAGGTTACTTTGAAGCCAGTAACCAGCACTTTACATTTATACTGTCTGAAAATCTCTGTTTTTTATATTGATAATTAAAATAAAATAAAAATGCATTTCTGTTCTGGTTTCAATGGATATTGCGTTATTTTGGGTCTACGTGGGGACTTTACTCCACAGAGACAGAGGAACTTCAGCCAAACTCAATTCTTCCTCTTTTGTGAGTGCAAATATTTTTCATTCTTGTTCTGTGATATGAACCACTGGATCGGCATGTGATATCCAATTCAGTTTTTGCCTATAATATCCAGTTTCTGGATTCATGAAAATATCTGGATCAGTTGTACTTTGCCATTGAGTCATGTTTTTGACTCTTCTCATTTCATGATTAAAATTTGATTCTTTTAGATTTTGCCAGTGACACATGTGGTGTTCTGTGTCCTTGCAATAGATTTAGTGCTTCTTTTTACAATCTCGGCCAAAAATGTCCGGGCTTATGACAGATGTAGCAGTCAAATGCTCTTTTTCCTTTGCTTATTTCTAGCCACTTTTTCACTTTTTTTTCTTTTTTTTTTTTTTTGACCATGGTGAATTAATATGATTTGGATTTTTACATTTCACAAACTGAGTCCGTCGCTCCTCAGTGCCAGTCCACCTTGACAAGCTTCTACTCCGTGGAGAACCAGGAGCGGTCAATGTAGGATTTTCAGAGAGTTTTGTCAGCGTAAAATCCCATTCACACTCACATTCACACTTTTAATGGGAAGCCACTTCCCCTAACCTGTGTTTGGTTGCCTTTGTTCTGGATCGTCTGACCACTGGATCTCAGATTCCGTCAGGATTCACGGAGGGCGAGGGAGGATCCCACTGGCCACGGGAAAGTGGTCTTCCTTCAGCTGTGCACAGTCTTCAGTGGGTTGTCCGTCATCCTCCGTTTCGTCCATTTTGGAATCCGGCTACGAAGGACCAAGAAAATGTCAGATCACAGATTAAATACTGCCACAGTATTACTAAAAGGAACAACCAGGGACACCAGGTTGAAGTTTTACTTGTCGGCAAGGGGGGAACAGAGAGACTGACAGCACCTGAGCCAGTTCACCACTGTCTCCCAACAATGGGACTGCCAGCTTCAGTTTTTATTGAGTTAATCACATGACACACAGATTGCATGAATCATAGGAACATATACAGTTTGTGACTGAGACAAGATATGAGGAATCAGGGACTTAAACATTCTGGAACACATTTTATCATAAGTGCTGATGTCATATTGATATCATAGTAATGTTAGGACATTAGGACATTAGGATGTTAGACATTAAGAACAAGATTGCAATAATAAGTTTAACATTAAAGCCGCAAGCAGCGTTGGTCGGGACCTCGCACCTGCGTTTGTTCGTCTTACTGAGACGCACACCCATACCAAATTTCGTGTGCCTGGCACAATTATCTCACTTCCCGTTGGGCGTGGCCAAAGACAGATCAAAGGTACAAAGATCAAAGATCTTTGATCAGGGCGTTGCCTAGCAACAAATACTTCCCATTCATAACTCATAACTCCCATTCAATAAATACCTAACTTTATTGATCCGCCGTATCGTCATATTACCGCCTATTTGAAAATCCTTCGCAATTTAACATCTCCAACGTCTTAAGATTATGTTCACCAAAATTTAAGCCCATCTGAGGTACGGTGTTTCAAAATTCCATTCTATGTCAAATACCCCAAAATCACACAAAAGGCCAATTATCTCACTTCCTGTTGGGCGTGGCCATGACATTGGGCGTGGCCATGACCTTCGGGCTCGGTCCCTAATAATACGGAAACGAAGCAACAACAATAGGGACCTCGTCCCCCTTCGGGCTCGGTCCCTAAATATATTTGAACATAATATAATACAGTGGTACCTCACCTTACGAAATTAATTCGTTCCAGAAGTGGTTTCGTAATGTGAATTTTTCGTAAGTTGAGTAACTATTTCGATGGAAAAGGCCTGATCCGTTCCAAGGTTTTTTTTAGTGTAACATTTTTTTTATAGTGTAACATTTGTGTTCTGCGTCCTGATTGGCTAAGAGACTGTAGACCCAGGACTAAACGTGGAATAAACCAGGTCTAGACCAGAACTAAACAAGGTCTAGACCAGGTCTAAACCAGGACTGGACCTGGACTAAACCAGGATTATCCCGGGACATGGCAGTTAGAGGTAAGATCGGGCCTAAAAAATCCAGCCCGACCCAACCCGGCCCGCGGGTATTAAAGCCCGACCCGGCCCGAACCCGACCAATTAACTTGATTTGCAGGCCCGAGCCCGAAGCAAACCCGAAATTTCATATTTTATTTGTGAGGAGGAGGGAGGAGGAGGGGTGATTTATGATAACAAATTAAAGCCTGTCTTTTGTAACGAAATCTAAGTTAAACAAGACTGTATAAACATTTACATCTTTTATATTTGTTTCTGCAGAGGGTACATTAACCGACAATTGTCCATCATTGATGGATTTTTTAAAGAGTTGACGGGAAAAATTTAAGGCCGTCCGTCATTTTGACGGGTTGAAAATTGGGCCATAAACCACAGCAGCAGTACGTCCTTAAGAATCTAGCGCGGCGCGGCACTAGAGAGAGAAGCAGAGAGAGAGCGGAGCGGAGGGGAAGATTATTAAGAGGGCGGCGTTCACGTGCGCAGAGCATGCTCTGGCTCTGCAGCTCCTGTTTAGTAGTTAAATAGCAATTACATTACAGCGCCTTCTCTGTTTTATCCAAATTATTTATTTTAAAACAAGTATTCCTTAGTTTAGTGCCCACACATCGTTTTAGTATACATTTTTATAAACAGATATTTATTTTTTAAAAAGTCAGCGAGAGAGAAACCCGAGCCCGAACCGACCCGAAGCAATGATTGACATTTTAGGCCCGACCCGGTCGGGTCGGGCTCGGGCTTAAGATCTTACCTCTAATGGCAGTGCCGTTGGATGAGCGCGTTGCTCGTGTCTCCGCGCTCCTTGCGCGTTCCGCGCTAGAGCTAAGAGGCCAAGAAAGACGCTCTTTCAGCGGGAATAAGAGCGGGGCGGGGCGGGCTCTGGTTCTATCTGACCTCCAGACCCGGGGGGCTGACACTGTGAGCTAAGAGGCCGAGAAAGGTGCTCTATCGGCGGGAAAGACCGCGGGGTCTCGCTCGGGGCGGGCTCTGGTTCTATGTGACTTCCAGGTCTAGACCAGAACTAAACCAGGTCTAGACCAGAACTAAACCAGGTCTAGACCAGGTCTATACCAGGACCGGACCAGGTCCAGATCCGGACCAAACCGGGACCAGACCAGGATTAAATCACCTCGTGCTCGCCCGCGCGTGCTCGGCCCCAAGGGGGAGGCACAGCCCGGGCGCCGCGGCTCCATCCCGCGCCCGCGGCTCCATCCCGCGCCCGCGGCCTTGCGCCGTGTCGACGTCGCTTTTTGATCCTTCGATGTCGGCTCTTCCTATCATTGTGAAGCAGAATTCACCAAGTGTTGGATTGTTCACTCACTAATAGGGAACGTGAGCTGGGTTTAGACTGTCGTGAGACAGGTGAGTTTTACCCTGCTGATGATGTGTTGTTGCGAAAGTAATCCTGTGTCTCCGCTCCCCTCGCACGTTCGGTGCTATATTGAGCCATGCCCCCCCCCCCCCCACACACACACACACTTCACTATCATCACATTCCATTGAAAATCTATGAAAGTTCGAGTGTTCAAACGAGAGAGAAATGCGAGAAAAGCCCAACTCCAGTCTGAGAAAAGTGTAGAATGTGTGTGGTGAGGCATTTACAGCCCTAAAACATGTAGAACAATTGCAAAATACAAAGTTGTCCTATCTCGTGGACCTCTCCCACCCCGGGCCACCTCTGGAACCTAACCCCGTGTGTGTTGATAAAGTGTATTTACGTTTCGGGGCGAGCATCTGAGCGCGCATTAATTGAATTTTTGAGATTTCGCGTTTCGTAACTTGAATTTTCTTTCGTATCGAGAGACCAAAATTTAACTTGAAGGCGTTTCGTAACTTGGATTTTTCGTTTGTAGAGTCTTTCTTAAGGTGAGGTACCACTGTATAATAATCATAATTTCGTGCGTGAA
Organism: Paratrypauchen microcephalus; assembly: GCA_036785185.1. Taxonomy (NCBI): domain Eukaryota; kingdom Metazoa; phylum Chordata; class Actinopteri; order Gobiiformes; family Gobiidae; genus Paratrypauchen; species Paratrypauchen microcephalus. The sequence goes on along the minus strand of JAVJIX010000197.1, from coordinate 1,001,699 downwards.
GACGCAGCGGCCCCTCGTCCGGCCGATAGCGTAGTGTTTTCACCGTCTTTGTCTAGTCTATCTTGTTCGTCTTCAGTGTTTTCTAACAAGTACAGTAGGCAGTTCTTGCTGGACATAGGCAGAACTGGCCAGCACAACTCCCTGGACACTGTACTAGAGGAGAAGCTGGCGCGCTTCGGACTACTCCGCCGGCCTGCTGCTAATGCTGCTAACGCTGCTACACCGGACTCGCCTGCCGCCCCCCGCCCGGAGAGGAGACGCCGCAAGCGGTGTGAGAGGAGGCAGAAGCGAGGCAAGCGCGGCGGTATCAGAGCTAGGCTAACGGCTAGCCCGCACCGGCCGGCCATTCCATCCATTCTCCTCGCCAACGTGCAGTCTCTGGACAATAAAATGGACTACATCAGACTGAGGGCTGCCCAGCGCGACGTGAGGGAGTGCTGTGTTTTTGTTTTTACGGAAACATGGCTCCATGACAACATCCCGGACTCAGCGGTGCGCCTGGACGAGCTAACATGCTATGTCCGGTGTCCCCGGAGTTAAATTTTTCTTCGGGACACTTATTGTCGGGACGCTGTGGTGGTATGTAGACACTGTTCACCCCTAGTGGAGTTTATGATTCTGAAGTGCCGGCCTTTTTATCTCCCGCGTGAAATCACGGCAATATTGCTAGTGGTTGTTTACGTCCCCCCATCACCGAACAGCGCTGATAGAAGAGAGGCACTGTATGAGTTGTATAACTCCATTAGCGAGCAACAGACTGCTCACCCGGACGGATTTTTTATCCTTGCCGGGGATTTCAATCATGCAGACCTCAAAACTGTCATGCCACAAATGCATCAGCATGTTGATTTCCCAACCAGGGGAAACAACATTTTGGACATGGTTTACACTACACACAAGGGAGCATACAAGGCTTACCCCCTCCCCCACATAGGCCTCTCTGACCACATCTCTGTTGTGCTCAGACCGGCATACAGACCCCGTGTAAGGGTCTCTAGGCCGGCTCTGAAGCAGATCCAGGTGTGGCCAGAGGGGGCCTCGTCTGCACTACAGCACTGCCTCGGTACAACAGACTGGGCAGTGTTCAAACAGGCCGCCACATACAACAATCACACTGACATTGAGGAGTACGCAGACACTGTGACCTCCTACATCACCAAATGCATTGGTGATGTCACACACACTAAAACCATCACCACCAGGGCTAACCAGAAGCCATGGCTGACAGGGGAGGTTCACAGGCTGTTGAGAGCCAGGAACGCTGCCTTCAGAGCTGGGGATGTCCCCCATCTGAGGGCAGCAAGAGCCAACCTGTCCCGTGGCATCAGGAAAGCCAAACACAAATACACACAGAAAATAACCGGACACTTTAGAGATAGCAGGGACACACGGAGTCTGTGGCAGGGCATCCAGAACATCACGGACTACAAACCCTTGCCACAGACCTGTGACAACAATATCACCCTGCTCAATGACCTCAACAGCTTCTTTGCACGGTTTGAGGCAGGAAATGACACCCGGCCCCAAAAAACTCCACCACCTCCCCACGACCAGCCCCTGTGTGTGTCTGCAGCCAGCGTGAAGAGGACACTCTCCAGGATCAACACCCGCAAGGCTGCAGGCCCGGACAACATTCCTGGTCGTGTGTTGAAAGACTGTGCAGAGGAGCTCAAGGATGTCTTCACAGACATCTTTAATGCTTCTCTGAGCCAGGCTGTCGTTCCCTCCTGCTTCAAAACCACTACCATCGTTCCCGTGCCAAAGAAGCCCACTCCGGCCACTTTTAATGACTATCGCCCTGTTGCACTGACCCCCATCATCATGAAGTGCTTTGAACGGCTAGTCATGGCACACATCAAATCCATCCTCCCCGCCACGCTAGGCCCATACCAGTTTGCATACCGGGCCAACCGCTCTACCGAGGATGCAATCTGTTCTGCACTTCACCCGGCTCTCACCCACCTAGACAATAAAGACTCATATGTGAGAATGCTGTTCATAGATTTCAGTTCAGCATTCAACACTATAATCCCACAGCAGCTCATTATCAAACTAGACCACCTGGGGCTTCAGACCTCACTCTGTAATTGGCTGCTGGACTTCCTCAGTGAGAGGCCACAGGCAGTGCGGGTCGGCAGAAACACCTCAAGCTGCATTAGACTGAGCACAGGAGCCCCCAGGGCTGTGTGCTCAGTCCGATGCTCTTCACTCTGCTGACCCACGACTGCTCACCAGCGTTCAGCACCAATCACATAGTGAAGTTTGCGGACGATACGACTGTGGTGGGTCTCATCTCTAATAACGATGAGACAAACTACAGGAGTGAGGTGAGCCTTCTGACCCAGTGGTGCAGCAATAACAATCTCCTTCTTAATGTTGAAAAGACCAAGGAGATTGTTATTGACTTCCGGAGAGGCCCCACCCAGCACCCCCCACTGTCCATCAATGGTGCTGCTGTAAAGAGGGTGAGCAGCACCAAATTCCTGGGGGTGCACATCAGTGAGGACCTCTCCTGGACAGTGAATACTGTATCACTGGCAAAGAGGGCTCAGAAGCGCCTCTATTTCCTCCGCAAACTGAGGAGAGCTGGAGCCCCTCCACCCATTATGACCACCTTCTACCGAGGCACCATTGAGAGCGTCCTGACCAGCTGCATCACTGTGTGGTACGGGAGCTGCACTGAACAGAACAGGAAAGCCCTGCAGCGCATAGTGAATGCAGCTGGGAGGATCGCTGGTGTCTCTCTCCCCTCCCTCCTAGACATTTTTAACACCCGGCTCACCCGCAGAGCGTCCAGCATTGTGGGTGACCCGAGCCACCCCGCACATAGCCTGTTCAGCCTCCTGCCCTCGGGGAGAAGGTACCGGAGTCTCCGGGCCCACTCCACCAGGCTTTCAAACAGCTTCATCCACCAGGCTGTCAGGAGGCTGAACTCACACCCGAACTCTCACCTTACCCATCTCCCACCCCCCACCCCCCATATTGGCATAACCTGTATTCCATAAAAAGACCTATCACTCTAGACACTTTTAAAAAAACTGCTGCTAAGGACTACTGTTGCACTGTTGCACATTTACATTTACTACTGGATTTTACTCCTGTTGCACTGTTGTTTACTACTGTTATTGCACATTTACTACTGGAATTTTAGTACTGTTGTTTACTCCTGTTACTGCACTAGAATTACTACTGTTGCACATTTATTTTTATTTTATCTTAACTCCTATGCACATTCTACTGCACATGACCAAGTCACTGCTGTATCTTCCATTGCACATTTTTGATGCACACTGCACACTTTGGAAATCTGTATATAGTATAGTTTATTTATTATGTTGCACTGTTTTAAGATTTAAGATTTTAAGATTTTAGATCGTAGACTTTAGTTTTAACTTTAGATCTCTGTCTTAGATAGTTTTTTGTTGTGTTTTGTCTTCATATTGTATTTTGTACACTGTCTTTTTGCACTACTTGGCCAGAGAAACAAAATTTCGATTCACTGTATGTTGAACACATATGGCAGAATTGACAATAAAGCTGACTTTGAACTTTGAACTTTGAACTTTAACAGTACCTTCACATACAATACACACAAGTACCTAAACACTTTTTTACATTCACATAGCTCAGTGAACATGAGCTATAGACCTGGCCTATATCACAGATAACAACATAACACTGTTTTAAACATCTGCATTTTGCAATAACAAACTGTGTACAGCTGTGTTCACAATTGTTCAACCGCGGGGTCTTTTTTTATATATATCTTTGCAAATTCGTTGAGAAAGATTTTGTGTGTGTATATATATATATATATATATATATATATATATATATATATATATATATATATATATAGTTGTGTTTAGGGTCGCCAACTGTCCCTTGAAAAACAGAATCGTCCCATATTCAGAAACAAAAGTACGTGTCTCGTATTAAACTTCTACTGGTGTGAGGGCCGCGCTCCGTCTGGAGCTGCGGATACCGCACGTCAGTGAGCGAGCGAGCGCTCGCAGCTCTTTCGCACGTGTAATGTGTAACGTGTATCACAGGGCAGGTTAAACTTTATAAAACTTCCTCCCTGCCCGTGCCGCTGCTCGCCTTTTCACGCTCTCTCTCCTCCTGTTCATAGCACGCATAAGCTCCTCCTCAATGCGCTCTGATTAGAGCGGCGGTGGCGGTGGCACATATACCGTGCCACCCCTAGAACACAGATGTAAGTTTTCCCCGAAGTTCTCACGACCAAAATGCCACAGACACAGATAGTCACTGATACGTGCGGTGTAGTGAAAAACAGAGAAGCTGATGTGGTTTTTTTAAGAGGAAGTTGTTCTGCAAATAACCACTGTAGAAGAAGCATTCACACTTACACAATCACTGTATCAAACCCCTGGTCTGAGCAAACTCAGACTAGACCATGACTAAACCAGGACTACAGCACTAACTAACCCAGGATAACCCCAAACCTGAAGTCTGAATTTTTATTTTTGAACTGAAATTGAGGTAAAAAACAAAAGAAATCTACTAATGGCAGCAGCGTTTGTGAAAATGGAGATACACATATTTTTCATCCTTCTGCTGTGTTCAGGTGAGTTCTGCGATTGTTATTATGGTAATTAATAGTAGTAAACTTATAAAAACAAATTGTAATATTCAGATTTGCATAAATGTATGTTTCAGATGCTTTAGGATGTGAATCTGATCTGAACATCTCTGTGCCAAACCTGGAGGCTCTGAGCGGCACCTGTTTGCTGATCCCCTGCACATTCAGTATTCCTGATAAACAAAAATATCGAGCAGACCTGAATAAACCTGTAGTAGCCATTTGGAATAAGACAAATCCCAACATAGGCAGACCTACAGATCCAGTATTTTTTAACAGCTCTAATCCCCTCAAATCTCATATGAAAATGATTGGAAACCTGCATCAGAAAAACTGCACCACTCTGTTCTCTGGTATAAAGACAAGTCATTCTGACAAGTATTACTTAAGAATAGAAAACCACAAATTTAGGGCAACTGCACGTTGTGATCCACTTAATATAATGGTCCAAGGTAAGACACAATTTCTTTTTTATTTTTGCAATAACCAAATCACTAAACTGTGGTAATAACAAAGGCTGAAACACATATTCATTGAGTTATAAACTGTAAAATAATTGATATCTTAAAGTGTGAAAAAGACGTTTAGGACAAATTTAAAATAAATAATGGTTCCTATTTATAACAACAGTACATTTTTAAAAACTTAGTAGTATGTGAAGAAGTGGGTAAACCAGCTGATTAACACAATCTGAGGACATGTGAAAGAACTATGAAAACTACCAAAACAAATTAAGTCTGAGTCTTCTTTAACATTACAGAGTTGTTCATATCTGAGTCATTCAAAATATGATCAGCCAATAAAATGTAGAAAGTCACTGCTGCATTACTGTTAAGAGTTAAAAATGTAACTAGTAAATAACATTAAAAATGTAACGTAGTGTGTCAGTTCTTATATTGTTAAGCTATCAGCACAACACAAATAAATAAGGGTCTTCTTCTTGTGCGTTTGATTCCAAACTGACTTCATTTAAATTCTGTCTCATTCCAAACTGTCCAGTCTAATGATGAGCTTCTGAGCCAAAATTATGCAAAACTTCCAAATCTCACCAAAATCTTGTCAAGAAAAGTTACTTAAGCGAGGGTTATATTTATGCTAAGTGTAAAGTTAAGATTAGAGAAGAAGAGAAACACAGAGGAAGTTTATTGGCTGCTGTGGTTGTGGAAAACGCCTGGTGTAAAGAGTTTGCAGATGAGACAACAATAGTTTATGAACTAACAAACATTGGTATTCAGTAAACGTGTATTTAATTAAATACTTAAAGAGTTATTCTTACTGTTCTTATTCTAATAGTAAATGTTCAACTTGCCCATAACTCGTGCATGCTATTTTCCAGTTTGCACGCTTTTTAACCCTAACTATTGTTAATTCAAAAGACCAAAACTCAAGTAGAAGTAAAAAAATACTTCTGTTAGAACTGTCATTCCTTAGAAGTCCTGTAATACTGTACATGGTTGACTCTTTGGAGCTTTTTACCGCTTGTTCAGTAGAGATCAGCAATTCCATTCCATCACCACCGATCTTTTGTGCAGAGTCTCCGTGGAAACCGTCAGTGCAGGTGTCAGGGCGACAGAGGGAGAAGGAGACAGTGACTATAACCTGCTCTGCTCCCACTCCCTGCCCTAACGCTCCTCCTAAACTCACATGGAGCCTCCAACCAGAGCCTCCACACAGCATGGTCCAAAACTCTAATGGGACCTTCACCACCTCAGTGCAACTCCAGATGAGATTATCTGAGCAGCACCATGGACTGAAGGTGCACTGTTCTGCTGTGTATCCTGTGACGGAAGGACACAAGAGCGCAGACGAGACCATCTCTCTGAGTGTGGAGTGTAAGTGTGCAGCCTCACTGAGGTTTGGAAATGTCTGTGATAATGTCCAGTTTCTACATGATGTTTTGTGTCAAGAATTTTAAGACAATTATGATTACATTTAGGGTAACTGCACTATGAAATGCAGGGTGTGTCAGTTTTGCAGTTTTGAACAGGAAGCCAAAGGACCTGTTTTAGATCAATGTTACGATTTATAAAAATAAAAATGTAAAACCAGGATTTCCAACTTTTTTCTTCATTTAGAAACATACTAGAGAACTACTAATGTTAGCGTTTGCAAGAAATATAAGAAGCACAGTTAGATGTCAGTAAATCATAAACCATTGTCCATGTATTTGTGCGCAAAGTCAGGCATCAAAATGATGCATTTGATTAAATAACATTTTAAATATTATTCAGCCAATACTTATAATTCTGCTGGTGAGTTCCTGGTGAGGAGAGGGTGGAGAGCTTGTGAGATCTATTCTTTTATTCTTGAAGCGTTCTTCTAGTCTAGTTACTGTGGGAACCGTCTCACCTCACCATTTCTTTCACCATATGTTGTATACCTCACTTGTGGCTATAGGTTATAAACGGCTGTAAACTAACTTGAGGTGAGACCTTTCCTGTGGGTTGTATACACAGGGTGCTGTAAACAGCTAATGCTACATTTACTGTGGGGTTGTGTTGTGAGAGTTGTTTGCCTCATGAGAAACTTACAAGGTCCCTCCATAGGGGGTGTCATGGGAATTCCTCTGTTTTGATTGGCTGACCTCACTATTGGACACTCTGCATAGTTAAACTATTCTCCTATAGGGTAGCTGCTGCTGAGGTCATAAATATTCAACAGTGTACTGTATTTAAAGACAGCCCCTTGTGGTCATTGTGTGTGTGTGATCTGCCCCCACTGGGGAGGTCCCTCTTCACGTCTCTCTGCTAAGCTGCAACATGGATGCTGAAGATGCCCGATGTCACCATTTTGTTTGTATTCTGCTATTTTTACATTAAAATGCTGAATAACCTCAATTTCGACTAATGCCTTCCTTCAGATCTCCTTCTGACCCATTTTCCGAAACTGACAAGCTACTGGTAGTGCCAGAGCTACAGCTTGGAGACCCCGATGTAGAATATTGATCTATGTATAGGCTTTGTTATACTTTATTATGAAGTACAATACCATCCTAATCATATCATGTCACTATTAAAAGTGTGTATGCCTATAGTGATACTGAAAATCACAATAACAGTTCCAGCTCAAGTCAGCCACAAACATATATTATGTGTATCTCCTCAGATTCTCCTAAAAACACGTCTGTGTGGCTCAGCGCGAACACTTCACTGTCAGAGGGACAGTCTGTAAATCTGAGCTGCTCCAGCAGAGCCTGGCCTCCAGTCGAGAACTTCAGCTGGTTCATGGACACCTCACAGGGTCCACAGAGAGTTCATGAAGGACGAGTCTACAGCCTCATCGTCAACTGTGCAACCCAAGGAGAATACTTCTGTCAAGCCAAGAATCAAGTCGGGACACAAAACTCTTCCACCATCAAACTGCAGAGTGAGGGTACGCCAGGTAATTACAGATTATTTAAACTGTTGAAAATCTAGGTACTCAGCCCACAAACCTACGTCACCTGTGCTCCTGCAGGACAATTTTCTATAAATATACAAATGTATATTGATACATGATACAAAACACAATATACTACAACTTCACAAATCTGATTTGATGTTCAGTAGTTTCATTAGTTTGCTGATTGTGTTGTGATAGCGGTCTGAAGGGGGAGTGACTTAGAACAGGGAGCAAAGGGAGGGGGTACTCAGAGGGTCAAAAAGATGAAACTTATTCAACATTTTAATATCTTTTTTCAGTGAAACAATAAAAGGTAACGTAGTAATTTAAATATTTTATGTGTTACATAAGACTGTACAATGTACTTAATATACAAGTACTTGTATTGTGTATTGTATTTCCTCTGCTACTAAGTAATGAGGATACTAATCTAGTAATGCTGCAAAGTGACTCACAAGAATCTTGGAGTACCTCTACTCAGAAGTATCAGAAAGCAAATTTATAGTTGGGAAAATCACTTTTCAAGATACCCAAAGACACTTCACCCTCCTGCTTGAGCGGAGAGGCTCACACAGTCTGTGTCCAGAGTGAGGAGGCTCCGCTGTGTGCAAATGTCTTGTTTTTGAACAAATGTTTCAGATGCTGACGTCAGGATTGGCCCTTACACCATACTGAAGATATGTGAGGTTGTTGTGCTCTTCAGCGCTCTGCTCCTCATTGAGTGGTGAGCCTCTTTTCCATCTTTGTCAAAGCATTTCATCAGGTGACACGTGATAATGGTAAAGATAATGTTATTTATGTTACAGTTTGACAAAGGAAAGAGTGACCAGAGCCAAGAGGTAATTATGAAAAGTAACATCATCAACATCATCAACAGCATCATTTCTATTGTTAGTCAGGGTCATTTCTGTCACTGCACATCAGCACCTGCTGTCTCATGTGCTGTCTCACTTTATTACTGCAGGCTGTACATATGTTTGCTCTTTACAGCAGATACGTACTTTGAGCACTTGTATGTGTGTTTTTGTCTTTTTCACAGAGCCCAGAGGAAGACTATGTGAACTGTGTGGAGGAAAATTCACTTTAAAGAAGACTTTTTTGTATCACTATAACACACATTGATCATCGTTGATCATTTTTCCCCTTTGTAAACCACAATATTAACATTAGTATAAAATGGTGTAATAATAGAAATGGGTCTCAGTTCTGTTCAAACCTGCAGAACTGAGAAGCCCTGCCTCTTCATTGTGACATTTCATTGTAACAGTCAGCACATTATAACAGTCAGGACATTATAGTAAACAAAGTGAAGTATTACCGTGATCAAATTGCCCTTCGTACACTATACTGTTCATTGGTTCTCCCTTATTTCACATATTGTGCTTAAGTGAGGGGGAACACTTACCAATGTACAGTTAATCCATTGATCATATTATAAAAATGATTTTTTTAGAACACACCCGTAATCTTTTTATTCAATCTAAGCTCCTAAAGATTCCTGACCTTGTAAAATATTATACACTGATCATATTATTTAAAGGAAAAGTAACGTTATTTTACAATCTGAGCCTTCTTTCGGTAATAAAACAAGTCGTTTGACTCACCCATATCACGTTCGTGTCATTTGGAGCTGTTTGAAGAAAGTTATGTTGTAGCGTATCCGTTAGCATTTGTATTCGGGGCATTACTTTGCGGTGTCCAAATAACACAAACTTTAGCACTTTTCAAATCATAGAAGCCCGATGTCTTAATGAAAGATTTCGTTTGAAGCAAAAGTGGCCTGTAATCCGAGATTTATCCATAGTTTTCAGCTTTGCGTTTCATGTTTGGGTCCCGGGAGCAGTCTGCACATGCGCACTGGCGTCCTCATCTACTCGAAACTATGGCTAAATCTCGGATTACAGGCCACTTTTGCTTCAAACGAAATCTTTCATTAAGACATCGGGCTTCTATGATTTGAAAAGTGCTAAAGTTTGTGTTATTTGGACACCGCAAAGTAATGCCCCGAGCAAATGATACAGCACCATGTTAACGGATACGGGATCATGACTAGAACAGAACGGCTCAACATAAGTTCTGCGATACTGCTCCAATTGACAGAAAAATGCTCTGGGTGAGTAAAACTACTTGTTTTATTGCCGAAAGAAGGCTCAGATTGTAAAAAAAAACGTTAATTTGCCTTTAAAGCATTCAACTTAAACTTCAACTTAACTTACTTACTTATTCAACTTAATTTACTTAAATAATCTACAAAACTTGTTCAAAATGAGAGAGAGAACTTATAATTTAAGAGGGGATGGAAATTTCAAATTGCCAAATGTTCAAACTCCCTGTAAATGTTTCTGTGTGTCTACATGTGGTGTAAAACTCTGGAACAGTCTGGACACACGTCTCAAGAAATGCCAAAAGTTGTTCTATAAACATATGGTCTGGTCACAGTGTATAGAGAGTGGGTCTGAATATTAGAACAATCTGTCTTCTGTAGTGCTCGTTTATATTTGTTGTTTCCGGACCATTGTTGGTTTGTTCTGTTTATTACATTACTTGTATCTGCGTCTGTTTCCATTGTTGGGATCTTTAATTTCTTTACCGTTGTTGGTGTCCTTTTGTAAATAGTTCAAGTCTAATGTAAAATGTCGATAAATGCAAAAGAAAAGCTCATTATGCTAAATTAGAAGAGGGGGTGGGATTAAATAAGTTTTCTTCTTCTTCTTCCCACTCCTTTTTGGGCAAATGTTTTGTTTTTGTTGTTGTTATTTCTGCTTATTATTTCTGTTATTGCACTTTTAAAAGAATGTAACTTGCTTACTTAACCAAAATAAATAAATAAAAAATAAAATTAAATAATTGTACATGTATGAACCAGAGTTTGAAGCATTTGAATGATCTTAAGATCTCTGTGTTGTTTTCACTGATCTCATAACTGATTAAAACTGTGCACTTCTGCTTTTTAGCTTTGTGTCTAATGTGTTTTGAAATGAAAGGTTTATGTCTTTGTGCTGTTGTCTCACTGTAGTCTCTAGATCTGAATAAGAAAAATCTCTACTCCAATTTACTGTTTGTCACTGTTTACTATTTTCAACTAAGAATTCTATTCTATTCTGCTGTATTATAATGTTTCCTCATCGCAAACAAACCTGGAGTTGTGTTTTGTTTCATTCACTCATGTTTAACAAACAAACCCACATATTTAGGCGTCTTATGGCAAACTGAAAACACTTGTTGTGATGTCATGTGCTAATGCATGACACTTATTCCCAATTAAAGAGGAAGCTCATCTTTTAAAATAGCCTTTATTTTCCAGTTGACGTAGCCTCCTGTCTTAGCTTTCTGTCATTTTAAAACTGTCAGTGATAGCTGGATGTATGAAAATGGAAACACATGGATTTCTTGTGTTACTGCTGTGTTCTGAGTTTTGATATTATTTTTTAATTTGCTATTAAATGGATGCAACCTTCTTTATTGGTGGTTTGTTTCAGCTGCTTTAGGATGTCCATATTGTTCTACAGACAAAACAATCAGTACAATCTCCTTTTATATAGAATTGTTTTAAGACATTTGTATAAAAGAAGCTACTGCAGGATTTGTCTAATTAATATTGACCAGTGGATAAGTATTTATCACATTGTGTGAACTCAAATCTGTGTACACACAACATGGAGAAAAAAATGAATAAAAACACACACGACATACGCACACACTCCCATTCCTGTTTATGTTTACTACTTTCTACATACATACACATGGAAGACATCAAATAATATACACATATAGAATTATGTAGCAAAGAAAGAAAAGTTTAAAATATATATATATAAAAAAAATCTGACAGCGGTGCAAACCCTTGTCCTTCTCTCAATGATCTTTATGATGAAGTCTCCTGAAATGGTTTTCACTTCACAGGTTTTCTGAATCAGGGTCGAGAAATGCCACAAGTGCAAATCACTGTTCAAAGCAAACAGTGGCTATTTTTTATGTTTAAAATCTTAAAATCTTTAAAAGGTTTGAGTTAACTTTTTATTTGCACATGTCTGTTCATCGTTTTAAGGTCTTCAGCAAGAATCTACAAAACAAAGCATCATGGGAATATAGAAGAAAAATGAATGAAATATGTTTTAGTCCTGGTTTAGTCCCGGTTTAGTCCCGGTTTAGTCCCGGGCCCCTGCTGTCAGCTAATATGTCCCTTTGATGCAGAAATAATATGATAATATAACTCACCCCATAAGAACACGGTCATCTTCGTAGTTTGCGGTGTGCGATAATTCGCGTGTCCACGTGTATGCGCTCCGGAGAAACGGACATATCCTGAGTCTCGAGGCGAGAGATCTTTTTTTACGTAGCACTTATCTCAGACTCTACAAAAACTACACACTATTGGACTCACACTCACATGTATTAAGTAATGCTGCCCTGTCTATTTTCAGGATGTCTGCTCCTTTTTCAGTTTTCAATCAATTTCATTGATTTCTGATCTTTTCCCTTGCCCCACACCCTTCCTTCTTGTCACCAAAGAAAAAGACACCGTATGTTATCTATCCAATTGTTTTCTGTCATTACATGTTGTGTATAATTGTATTGATTGTATTGCATCTTTTCTGCTCTGCATCTCCCAGTCGGCGGCGCGCGCAAGTGCAGCGGCCCCTCCCCTACCCACTCTATCACTGTCCTGCCTGGTTAGTGGGGAAACGAAATTTCGAATTCATTCTATGTACATGTACATATGATTGTTTTTCGACAATAAAGCAACTATGACTATGACTATGACATTAACGTAGCGTACATATTAGCGGGGCTCGCTCACAGCTGATCGGCGAACAGGCGCAAACACAACAACACTAATCGTCATGATTGGCGGAAGCGCGATTGGTGGGTATGCTGCAACAAGATTGGAAGCCGGAGCGCAGTTCGGCCGATGATTGGCTCCTGGAACTGGCCAAGATTCATGTAGGTCATCTATTTTGACTTCAAAACGGCACATTTTGCCAAAAGGTGAGGGATTTTTATGCCTGATTGATAAAATGCCACAAGGGATGGAAGAAGGGGTGACCAATTTGGAAGAGGGATGATTTTTCCCCCAGGGGGGATGCAGACTGCTGATGGCCCTCCCCTTTTTTTATTTCTACCTGTGATTGTCACGTCTTTCTCCTGCCTCCTGTGGTGATTAGACTGACAATGACTATGGAATGGACTTTACGGACTGCATTCTTATTTAACCTGCCAATATGGAGCCTATTAATATTGTCATGTATATATCAATCAATCAATCTTTATTCATATCGCCCTTTACAACACCAATGGTGACCAAAGTGCTTTCCAATTAAAAACAGAAAATACAACAATACAAAAGACAGAACATTATACAGAATAAAATAATGTAAAACAATAAACAGTAAAACACAGAGTGCAGAAAAATGACGTGCCACAAACTACTAAGTATTAAAAGCCATTTTAAATAAATGTGTTTTGAGCCTAGATTTAAAAAGGTTAAAATCAGTGATGTTGCGTAGCTCAAAGGGCAGATTGTTCCACAGTCTGGGACCAACCACAGAGAAAGCTCCATCACCCCAGTGTTTGAGCCTGGCTCGGGCGACTTCCAAAAGAAGTTGGTTATTTGACCTTAAAGTGCGATTTGATTTTCGGACAGATAAAAGCTCGGTCAAATAACAAGGTGCTAAACCATTAAAAGCTTTAAAAACAAAAAGTACAATTTTAAAATCAATTGTAAAAGAAATTGGAAGCCAATGAAGTGTAAAGAGGACTGGGGTGATGTGCTGACGTCGAGGTGTGTTGGTTAAAAAACGAGCTGCAGCATTCTGCACAAGCTGAAGGCGACTGAGAGCAGTTTGGGAGACACCGACATAAAGTGCGTTGCAATAATCTATTCTAGAACTGATAAAAGCATGAATGGTCCTTTCAAGGTCGGTGCGATTTAAAAAAGGCTTTACTTTAGATAAAAGGCTCTCAGAACACTGTCAATCAATGTATATATTTAATATAACCTAATCAATCTCAGTGTCGATCTAAAGTGGTATACCTGATGATTGGAAAGGAACACATTTAGTGTGTCTGTTGTATTCGGTCAAGGTTTCCGCTCCAAACTCAAGGTTTCACAAAATATTCCAAATCTGCCATAACCCTTTATTTGACAACTGTGTCCTGTTATTATTATTGCTACTTATTTAGAAGTTTATTACCATTTTTATATATTTTTTTACTCTTTGTTATGGTATAATGTGATATGTGAGCTACTGTGTAATTTCCCTTGTGGATCAGTAAAGTCTTTCTAAGAGTTAAGTCACCTTCCTTCTATCCAACTCTGCTCTGTATTCACTTTCCTGGTGAGTGGTGGTATTGTGCTTTCAGTTTAGCTCATTTGACAGAACTGTAGTGTGAACATGAACCAGAATAATGATATGAACACAGTAGGGGTGGCACGGTACACAAAACTCACGGTACGGTACGTACATCGGTTCAGACCCCACGGTTCGTTACATTTTCGGTACAGTGCAGGGAAAAAAAACATAACCAGAAAGGCTGTCCTCAAAGGCAGCTTTTTATTGTTTAAATCTCCAGCTGAGATAGCTGCAACTTAAAAGCTGTAAGTAAAACAAGTGAACACGCAAGCACCACATTCAGTTGTCATATATTGATATACTGATTGGTTACTGTGCTGGGTACATCAGTGAAGTTTTAACACATGTCAGAGTTAGATCACAGATTCAGTACTGTCACAGTATTACTAAAAGGAACAACCAGGGACACCAGGTTGAAGTTTTACTTGCGGCAAGGCGGGAACAGAGAGACTGACCGCACCTGAGCCAGTTCACCAATGTCTCCCAACAATGGGACTGCCAGCTTCAGTTTTTATTGAGTTAATCACATGAAACAAGATTGCAATAATAAGTTTAACAATATATTTGAACATAATATAATATAATAATCATAATTTACTTAACACTCCCTCCTGTTGTTCAAATTTATTACAAATATTTACACATTATCAGAACATCAGTGCATGTGCTCTTCATTAAGATTTTTACACATGACGTCATAATAGGTAATGGTAAAGTTTACACAGTTGCATCCTCATTGAAGTCATCACGTAGAAGCAATTGCATATACTGGACATCAGTGAATTTAGTGGTTATAGCATGTTCCATAGTACGTTCAATAGTGTGGCGGCATAATGGGATACAACAGCAGCCACAAAATAAGAATAATGAGATGACAATAAATAAGGATGTAATGAAAGGTATGATAACTTTAGCCCATGAACCAAACGTATCGTCAAACCACTGGGTCAAGGGATTGTTCACCCCTGACCTTTCGTGCATACGGGTGGACATAAGGCGGAGTGTAGTCAGAGTACGACTCACAGAACTGTCAGGACTGCTGTTGTTTGGAATAAGAGTGCAGCACTGATCTCCAAACATATCACAAACTCCTGTGCTTTCTAAAAGTAACATATCTACTGCCATACGTGTTTGCATTGTAACTAGGGTGTTAGCATGTAATTCCTCAGAGAGACCTGCACCCATATTAGTGGTCAGGTTGAGAAGAAGAAGAAGAAGACATGCTTTATTCATCCCCATAGGGAACTTATTTCTCTGCATTTAACCCATCCATCAGGAGCAGTGGGCAGCTCGTCTTTCTGGCGCCCGGGGACCCATCTCCATGATCTTTTTTCTTAGGCTTGGTCAGGACCTCAGCTGGAGGATTTTACCTGGAGCATGTTTTGGGTTGATGGGGGAAACTGGAGTGCCCAGAGGAAACCCATCCAGACATGCAAACTCTACACAGAAAGGCTCGGGCGACCCGGGGATCGAACCCAGACCATGCATGCAAACTCCACACAGAACACACACGGAAAGGCCTGGGTAGGTGATAATGGAGGTAATTTATGCGATCTACATTCTTATTAGGGGTGACAGGGAAGATAGCAGATATGATTGGAAAGCTCCCAAATCCTGTGGCAATTTGGTCAGCCAGTTTAAATTGATCTGGAACACCTCTAGGGACACCTATAGCATCAATGTAGGTGGTGTCAGGAGCAACGGGCAAATCTGTGTGCCTGGTTGATCGGCGGCGGCGCGTAGAGTTAGTATGAGCCTGGGTGGTAATTATTGTGGCAGGTTGGATTAGTGAGACATAAGCACAAACTCCTACCCAATTCATGGGGAGATGTCCCCTAAGACCAGGGCCCCCACACCACCACCAAACATCCTGTCTCTGATACTTAAAATGCACCGAAGCATCTACTCCAATAGTGACGTTACAGGAGGTAACTGCGCCTAGATCCTGGCACGTAGAATTGGTCTTGCATGCAGATTTGTTATAACAAATAAACTGTTGCTCGTGAGGTGGAATTGAGAAGACAGGTGGCTGTATTCCTTTGGTTGAGTTAAAAATAGAATCAAATTCTCAGCATTCATCACTGAGGTTTGTGGAGTTTTTTTTTTATTTTAGAAAGTTCAATTGCACATGTTGTATTAGATGGTAGTGCATCAACTAATCGAAGAATAGGCTTTCCAGTCATACAAACTATACAATCCTGTGATACTTCTTGGGCTGCCAATTGAGCCATACGGAGCCACAAATTATGGATTGAGCTGACACCTTTAAATCTTGGTCTGTTGACCCATTTACACAACAGTTTGGCTTCTACTAAATCCACACCCCATAGCAAAGTATCATTAAATTTTTCACAGATTTTGGAAAATCTTCCATAACGAATAGAGAAGGTAGCAATCTCCTGCGTTTTTTGATATGCTAATTCCACCCCTTCTTTTAACTGCTCATCATCACAGGGCTTAGAAACAATTCCAATTTGCAATACTGTTCCCTTTGCAATCTTACAATGACATACAATATCATACTCCGTTTGGGAATAATCCACACTAACTTGTTTGATAACTTCTGCAGAGCTCAACTTAATAAGAAACAACACGCATATACTGTGATAACATTCTTACGTCTGATCACAAAAATATATTCTACAGCTGTAAATGTTCTTGTTCAATTTTGAACAGGCACAATTTTAGAGCGCTCTAGTTACACATGTAGATCTACTATTAACTCGTATAAAACAAATTAAAGATGTATTTTTTAAGAGATTTATACACGTATTTTATTAAAAAACTCCCGGGTCCTATTCCTTATTTCCTTCTTCCTATTTCCAAAACTTATTTCCTATTTCCAAAACTTATTTTATCGCGCATACACAATCACAGAAGCAATATACAAATAACTTATAAAACAGTGCTCACTTATATAAACCTAAAAAATCTTTTTAACACTTAAATTTTTTTAAAAGTCCCATATTCATTACGTCATAATAAAATTTGATCTGACCAATTTCGACAGTATTTTGTAAAGGCATCTGTCTGTACCTGTTTGTTGGCGCGCTCTTATGGCGTAGGTTTTCTGTGACGTTTGGGTGAGCCGCTCCTAACCCGTTGTTTCCTTCCAGCTGTATTGTGCTCCTATTCTGCCTGCATCCTCCACCAAATTTGTAGGGGATTGAATTTCAGGAGACTTCAGCCGGAGATTCGAAGTCAATTCAGTCGGTTTACATGGCACTGGTCACAACGTACTCCCAACCTGAGACAGAGAGAACCCCTTCTTATATAGGCAAGAGAACACAAATGTACTGAACACATGGCTTTTAGGTTAAACATCTGCTTGCTGTAAATAGTGATAAAATTAACTTCCCATAGTTTTAGCTTCCTGGGAACTTCATAAAACGACATATGGAAGACAACTGGACAGAGTTTAAGTAAGCAGTTTCACACGCTTATAAAGAGGTGACAAGCTCTCTCACTAAACAAAACAAGTCACTGTTATAAAATGAAACAACTCACACACCTGTAGATAAATATACAAAATCATTAGACTTGACTCGATGCGTTAAAGTTGACAATTTCAGAGCGGTATGCTCGTCCTATGACGGGACGTGTTTGAGTAGTAGTAGTACCAATTAGCTGGTCTCTACACACTATTATGTCACAAAAGTAATCATATGTAGGGCCAGGAATATAAAAGTAGAGTCTCAACAGAGTGCATTCTGTAGAATTTGGCTGTCCTGTCATATTGAGAGTAAACATTACAGAATCAGATAATTTAGTAAGAGTAACAATTGAAGACCATTTTCTAGCATCTGATGTGGTCGGGGCTGGAGATCAATCTTTCCCTGAGTAAGCTATGGTGTTACCCCAAGAATTATCCCGTTGTCCTATCATAGCATAAACTTCCCAATGTCTTGTAGCGGTTTGAGACGACAATAAAACACCTCTATATTTCATGACAGAATATGGTACTTTAAAAGATAGTGTTTTATTAACTGTGACACAAAGTTGAATCATAGAGACATGTGACGTGTCGTTTGAACACCTAGGTTTTGATCCATACATCACCACTGAAGATGTTGAGCTCCGAGTAGAAACGTAGAGTGCTACATCTGTCCATGGCCACATGTGCTTGTGGTGTTCCTTGTAGTCCCACCAGATCCAGATCCCGAACAGAATGGTCAGGGCTGCAGCAAGAAAGACGAGGATCCCGTGTCTTTGCAGATGAGCCATCTTTACTAAAGTGCTGGTGGGATCACTGTTTTCTTCACTGACACGGCCTTTGCCTTGAGACGAATAGGAGCTAAATTTCCTATTCCCCTTTGTAGTCAGTCTTCCCCACACCAGCAGGTGGAGCCAGATTCTCCCATTTTTTACAATGGCTCAGGTGGATCCAAGGTGTTCGTCCGTCAACTTTTACAGCCGTGGGTGTGGACAGGATGACCTGGAAGGGGCCTTCCCACCGGGGACTGGACCAACATTTCCTCTTAATGAATACCCACTCTCCTGGAGAGACTCGTAGATGTTCCTGTGAATCAGAAGAGGGAGGCAAGTTATTTGTTCTCTGAACTTCCCTTGCTAAGAGTGTGGTTTTCATATAGTCGGCTAAGGTCCAATCTGATTGTGGGTGGTCTTTATCAATCAATTGTAGGTCAGGTATTTTAAATGGTCGTCCATATAAAATTTCAAATAGAGTCAATGAATTTCCTTCTGCTGGAGTGACATGCATGTACATTTTCACTAGGGACAAACATTCAGGCCAGGGTCGTTTTGTTTCCTCTACACATTTAGCCAATCTATTTTTAATTGTACCATTCGTTCTCTCTACTAATCCAGTTGATTTAGGGTGATAAGCACAATGCTTTTTCAATTAAATTTTGAGTTTTTCAGACATTTTAGTGTCTGGTTTTGCTGTTGGAAATATCTCTACCCACTTTGAGAATGCATCTATAATAACTAAACAATATTCATTTCCTTGTGACTTGTTTAATTGTATAAAATCCATATGTACCTCTTGAAATGGGTACGAAGGTTTTGGAAACATACCTCGTCGAGTACGAATTTGTCCCTGTGAATTATGTTTTATACATGTCAATCATTGTTCACAAAAAAATTTTTGAATAGGAATTAAATCCATATGCTGTATATTGCTTTTGAACTTGGTCTAGAATCCCTCGCGTTGACAAATGGCAACACCCATGTGTCACTATTGCCGCCCATTTGAATAAAGACTTTGGGAGGATGGGCTTTCCCTCTGGACATAAATATATGTCATTACATATTTGAGCACCTCGTTTGAGCCAAAATTGTTTCTCCATTTGCGGTGCATCTGTTTGATGTTGATATAAAATGTTATCTGAGGGTGTGGGCATATCTCCTGCGCACACTTCGCTAGATAGTACGCCCAGTACTCGAGTTGAGGGGGGATGGGGGGGGATGGCATCCCCCCTGTGGGAAAAAATAGTCAAAATCATCCCTCTTCTAAAACGGGCATCCCTTCTTCCATCCCTTATGGCATTTTATCAATCAGGCATGAAAATCCCTAAACTTTTGGCGAATTTCGCCGTTTTTAAGTCAAAATGGCCAGTGCGCTCCAGCTTCCAATCATGTTGCAGCATAATTACGCACCGATACACGCTCCCGCCAATCATGACGATTGCCGATGTTGTGTTTGCGCCTGTTCGCCGATCAGCTGTGAGCCTGATATTTACGCGGCATTTCTAAGAGAAGAAGAATCCTTAACTTCCTACGTTAATGCTACGTAAGAAGGAACTCTCGCCTCGGGACACGGGATACGTTCGGGATTATGTCCTTTTCTCCGGAGCTCCGGATTATTAAAGACAACACGACAAACTGTTAGAATGGATCTGACCGCATTCTTATGGGTGAGTCATATTATCAGATTATTTCTGCATCTATTTCGGCACTAAACCAGGACTAAACCAGGTCTAAACCAGGACTAAATAGGGTGACCATTCGTCCGGATTTCGTCCGGACAGTCCGGTTATAGAGCTGTCTGTCCGGCCGTCTGTCACGTGTCCTCCTTTTTTACGTTTTGTCCTCCTTTCGTTGCATAAATCGTCATAAATCCTCACCCATTATTTACACTTGCTACTCTGCGATGTTCACCGTTTCCCAATTCAGCGAATGCACTGAGTGTGGTCTCAGTCTGCAGTCGAGGCGGTGCATACTCGCTCAGCCCTGAGTGCAGTCCGGGGATCACATGGGCGTCTGCGAAATGGAACAGATCCCGCCTCAGCTCAATGAGCCGGGTGGTCTGCTCCTTGTTCCCTAAAGACACAAATATTATTCTATTGCGACTAGTAATACTTGGAATTGGGACATGGCCAATGTTCCCCCTAATTTTTTAGGTGTCTGAGCAAACACACTAACTCCCTGAGCGCTCCTTGGATCCCTGTGCGCGACATCTGAAATAACCCTGCGGAAGTCTAGTTAATGTGTATTTCTGTCCCTTAAACGTAAATGAGACCCAAATTGACTATCCTTATCAATTGGAATTGACCAAAACGCATTGCTCAGATCTATTACTGAAAAAAAAAAAAATTATCTTGTTCTAATGAATTTAGTAAAGTGGATTAGGGACGTTTGGTGCCCTTTGATATACAGCTTCATTAATTGCTGTTCTGCGAGTTCTTTTAAATGTGGGAGCTGTGGACTCAGGTCCACCTGCCTCCCTTCCTGCAGCTCCATTCAATTTATCTCGTTTATTATTGTTATAAGGAGGTGGGGTTGAGGATGCACGTCACTCACAGCTTGTGCTTGTGGTTGTTTGTGCTGTTGTCCCTGATCTCTATGTCTGCTTTGAACAAACTCATTATCTCCCGGTTTTACCCACCACACATATATTAGTAGACCTGTGTTGGAAAAAAATCAATTTCCTGATTTTGAATCGATTCGCATATTAATTTCTTAAGATCGATTCGTACATCCAAAGATCGCTTTTAATTTAATTTTTTAATACATTTTCCCAGGGTGAACTTTAACCCCATCGCATCAAATTCTACAACTACTAGCCAATTCTGCATGTTCTATTAGAATAACCGAGGCGATTGCGTGCTTCATTTGCAAAGATATGTGCCCGTATTCCATATGTCCGGTCTGAGTTTAGAGTGCACTTTAACAGGCAAATTGTTTTTATTTTCCATTTATTTTCTATCTACAGTTATACGTTTAAAACTGTTTACATGTTTGCACTTTAAAAGACAATTGAATGTTTTATATTTTGTGTACTTAAAGATTTTACACAAAACTGTGAGACACGTATGTTTCCTAATGTACTGTACCTTTGGTTCTTATTTAAACGCAGTATAAAGACCGTTAGGTTACTTTGAAGCCAGTAACCAGCACTTTACATTTATACTGTCTGAAAATCTCTGTTTTTTATATTGATAATTAAAATAAAATAAAAATGCATTTCTGTTCTGGTTTCAATGGATATTGCGTTATTTTGGGTCTACGTGGGGACTTTACTCCACAGAGACAGAGGAACTTCAGCCAAACTCAATTCTTCCTCTTTTGTGAGTGCAAATATTTTTCATTCTTGTTCTGTGATATGAACCACTGGATCGGCATGTGATATCCAATTCAGTTTTTGCCTATAATATCCAGTTTCTGGATTCATGAAAATATCTGGATCAGTTGTACTTTGCCATTGAGTCATGTTTTTGACTCTTCTCATTTCATGATTAAAATTTGATTCTTTTAGATTTTGCCAGTGACACATGTGGTGTTCTGTGTCCTTGCAATAGATTTAGTGCTTCTTTTTACAATCTCGGCCAAAAATGTCCGGGCTTATGACAGATGTAGCAGTCAAATGCTCTTTTTCCTTTGCTTATTTCAAGCCACTTTTTCACTTTTTTTTGTTTTTTTTTTTTTTTTTTTTTTCTTTTGACCATGGTGAATTAATATGATTTGGATTTTTACATTTCACAAACTGAGTCCGTCGCTCCTCAGTGCCAGTCCACCTTGACAAGCTTCTACTCCGTGGAGAACCAGGAGCGGTCAATGTAGGATTTTCAGAGAGTTTTAAGTTTGTCAGCGTAAAATCCCATTCACACTCACATTCACACCTTTAATGGGAAGCCGCTTCCCCTAACCTGTGTTTGGTTGCCTTTGTTCTGGATCGTCTGACCACTGGATCTCAGATTCCGTCAGGATTCACGGAGGGCGAGGGAGGATCCCACTGGCCACGGGAAAGTGGTCTTCCTTCAGCTGTGCACAGTCTTCAGTGGGTTGTCCGTCATCCTCCGTTTCGTCCATTTTGGAATCCGGCTACGAAGGACCAAGAAAATGTCAGATCACAGATTAAATACTGCCACAGTATTACTAAAAGGAACAACCAGGGACACCAGGTTGAAGTTTTACTTGTCGGCAAGGGGGGAACAGAGAGACTGACCGCACCTGAGCCAGTTCACCACTGTCTCCCAACAATGGGACTGCCAGCTTCAGTTTTTATTGAGTTAATCACATGACACACAGATTGCATGAATCATAGGAACATACATAGTTTGTGACTGAGACAAGATATGAGGAATCAGGGACTTAAACATTCTGGAACACATTTTATCATAAGTGCTGATGTCATATTGATATCATAGTAATGTTAGGACATTAGGACATTAGGATGTTAGACATTAAGAACAAGATTGCAATAATAAGTTTAACATTAAAGCCGCAAGCGGCGTTGGTCGGGACCTCGCACCTGCGTTTGTTCGTCTTACTGAGACGCACACCCATACCAAATTTCGTGTGCCTGGCACAATTATCTCACTTCCTGTTGGGCGTGGCCAAAGACAGATCAAAGGTACAAAGATCAAAGATCTTTGATCAGGGCGTTGCCTAGCAACAAATACTTCCCATTCATAACTCATAACTCCCATTCAATAAATACCTAACTTTATTGATCCGCCGTATCGTCATATTACCGCCTATTTGAAAATCCTTCGCAATTTAACATCTCCAACGTCTTAAGATTATGTTCACCAAAATTTAAGCCCATCTGAGGTACGGTGTTTCAAAATTCCATTCTATGTCAAATACCCCAAAATCACACAAAAGGCCAATTATCTCACTTCCTGTTGGGCGTGGCCATGACATTGGGCGTGGCCATGACCTTCGGGCTCGGTCCCTAATAATACGGAAACGAAGCAACAACAATAGGGACCTCGTCCCCCTTCGGGCTCGGTCCCTAAATATATTTGAACATAATATAATACAGTGGTACCTCACCTTACGAAATTAATTCGTTCCAGAAGTGGTTTCGTAATGTGAATTTTTCGTAAGTTGAGTAACTATTTCGATGGAAAAGGCCTGATCCGTTCCAAGGTTTTTTTTAGTGTAACATTTTTTTTATAGTGTAACATTTGTGTTCTGCGTCCTGATTGGCTAAGAGACTGTAGACCCAGGACTAAACGTGGAATAAACCAGGTCTAGACCAGAACTAAACCAGGTCTAGACCAGGTCTAAACCAGGACTGGACCTGGACTAAACCAGGATTATCCCGGGACATGGCAGTTAGAGGTAAGATCGGGCCTAAAAAATCCAGCCCGACCCGACCCGCAGGTATTAAAGCCCGACCCGGCCCGAACCCGACCAATTAACTTGATTTGCAGGCCCGAGCCCGAAGCAAACCCGAAATTTCATATTTTATTTGTGAGGACTCGGGAGGAGGAGGGGTGATTTATGATAACAAATTAAAGCCTGTCTTTTGTAACGAAATCTAAGTTAAACAAGACTGTATAAACATTTACATCTTTTATATTTGTTTCTGCAGAGGGTACATTAACCGACAATTGTCCATCATTGACGAATTTTTTTAAGAGTTGACGGGAAAAATTTAAGGCCGTCCGTCATTTTGACGGGTTGAAAATTGGGCCATAAACCACAGCAGCAGTACGTCCTTAAGAATCTAGCGCGGCGCGGCACTAGAGAGAGAATCAGAGAGAGAGCGGAGCGGAGGGGAAGATTATTAAGAGGGCGGCGTTCACGTGCTGCTCTGGCTCTGCGGCTCCTGTTTAGTGGTTAAACAGCAATTACATTACAGCGCCTTCTCTGTTTTATCCAAATTATTTATTTTAAAACAAGTATTCCTTAGTTTAGTGCCCACACATCGTTTTAGTATACATTTTTATAAACAGATATTTATTTTTTAAAAAGTCAGCGAGAGAGAAACCCGAGCCCGAACCGACCCGAAGCAATGATTGACATTTCATGCCCGACCCGGTCGGGTCGGGCTCGGGCTTAAGATCTTACCTCTAATGGCAGTGCCGTTGGATGAGCGCGTTGCTCGTGTCTCCGCGCTCCTTGCGCGTTCCGCGCTAGAGCTAAGAGGCCAAGAAAGACGCTCTTTCAGCGGGAATAAGAGCGGGGCGGGGCGGGCTCTGGTTCTATCTGACCTCCAGACCCGGGGGGCTGACACTGTGAGCTAAGAGGCCGAGAAAGGTGCTCTATCGGCGGGAAAGACCGCGGGGTCTCGCTCGGGGCGGGCTCTGGTTCTATGTGACTTCCAGGTCTAGACCAGAACTAAACCAGGTCTAGACCAGAACTAAACCAGGTCTAGACCAGGTCTATACCAGGACCGGACCAGGTCCAGATCCGGACCAAACCGGGACCAGACCAGGATTAAATCACCTCGTGCTCGCCCGCGCGTGCTCGGCCCCAAGGGGGAGGCACAGCCCGGGCGCCGCGGCTCCATCCCGCGCCCGCGGCTCCATCCTGCGCCCGCGGCCTTGCGCCGTGTCGACGTCGCTTTTTGATCCTTCGATGTCGGCTCTTCCTATCATTGTGAAGCAGAATTCACCAAGTGTTGGATTGTTCACTCACTAATAGGGAACGTGAGCTGGGTTTAGACTGTCGTGAAACAGGTGAGTTTTACCCTGCTGATGATGTGTTGTTGCGAAAGTAATCCTGTGTCTCCGCTCCCCTCGCACGTTCGGTGCTATATTGAGCCGTGCCCCCCCCCCCCCACACACACACACACACTTCACTATCATCACATTCCATTGAAAATCTATGAAAGTTCGAGTGTTCAAACGAGAGAGAAATGCGAGAAAAGCCCAACTCCAGTCTGAGAAAAGTGTAGAATGTGTGTGGTGAGGCATTTACAGCCCTAAAACATGTAGAACAATTGCAAAATACAAAGTTGTCCTACCTCGTGGACCTCTCCCACCGCGGGCCACCTCTGGAACCTAACCCCGTGTGTGTTGATAAAGTGTATTTACGTTTCGGGGCGTGCATCTGAGCGCGCATTAATTGAATTTTTGAGATTTCGCGTTTCGTAACTTGAATTTTCTTTCGTATCGAGAGACCAAAATTTAACTTGAAGGCGTTTCGTAACTTGGATTTTTCGTTTGTAGAGTCTTTCGTAAGGTGAGGTACCACTGTATAATAATCATAATTTCCTTAACAGTACCTTCACATACAATACACACAAGTACCTAAACACTTTTTTACATTCACATAGCTCAGTGAACATGAGCTATAGACCTGGCCTATATCACAGATAACAACATAACACTGTCTTAAACATCTGCATTTTGCAATAACAAACTGTGTACAGCTGTGTTCACAATTGTTCAACCGCGGGGTCTTTTTTTATATATATCTTTGCAAATTCGTTGAGAAAGATTTTGTGTGTATATATATATATATAGATATATATATATATATATATATATATATATAGTTGTGTTTAGGGTCGCCAACTGTCCCTTGAAAAACAGAATCGTCCCATATTCAGAAACAAAAGTACGTGTCTCGTATTAAACTTCTACTGGTGTGAGGGCCGCCCTCCGTCTGGAGCTGCGGATACCGCACGTCAGTGAGCGAGCGAGCGCTCGCAGCTCTTTCGCACGTGTAATGTGTAACGTGTATCACAGGGCAGGTTAAACTTTATAAAACTTCCTCCCTGCCCGTGCCGCTGCTCGCCTTTTCACGCTCTCTCTCCTCCTGTTCATAGCGCGCATAAGCTCCTCCTCAATGCACTCTGATTAGAGCGGCGGTGGCGGTGGCACATACAGTGCCGTGAAAAAGTATTTGCCCCCTTCCTGATTTCTGTGTTTTTTGCATATTTATCACTCAAAACATTGTCAGATCATCAAACCAATTTTAATATCACACAGAAACAACCCAAGGAAAGACAAAATTCAGTTTTTGAATGATGATTCCATTTATTAGTGCACAAAAAAAATCTAAACCTATCTGGCCCTATGTGAAAAAGTAATTGCCCCCTTAATCTAATAGCCAGTTGAGCCTCCTTTGACAGCAATAACTGTAACCAAACGTTTGCGATAATTGGTGATGAGTCTTTCACACCGCTGGGGAGGGATTTTGGCCCACTCTTCTATGCAGAATTGTTTCAATTCTGCCATATTGGAGGGTTTTCTTGTATGAACTGCCCGTTTAAGGTCACACCACAGCATCTCAATCGGATTTAAATCCGGACTTTGACTTGGCCACTCCAAAACCTTAATTTTGTTTTCTTTGAGCCATTCAGAGGTGGACTTGCTGGTGTGTTTTGGATCATTGTCCTGTTGCATGATCCAAGAGCGCTTGAGTTTGAGGGCACGAACTGATGGCCGGACATTCTCCTTCAGGATCTTCTGGTAAACAGCAGAATTCATTTTTCCGTCAATCACAGCAAGTTGTCCTGGTCCTGAGGCAGCAAAGCAGGCCCAGACCATCACACTGCCACCACCATGCTTTACTGTGGGCACCATGTTCTTTTTATCAAATGCTGTGCCATTTTTACGCCAGATGAAACGGGCTGCAGACCTTCCAAAAAGTTCAATTTTAGACTCATCGGTCCACAAAATGTTTCTCCAAAAGTCTTGAGGGTCATCAAGGTGCTTTTTGGCAAAGGTGAGACGAGCCTTTGTGTTCTTTTGTGAAAGCAGTGGTTTTCTCCTGGGAACTCTTCCATGGATGCCATTTTTGGCCAGTGTTTTTCTAATGGTGGAGTCATGAACACTGACCTTAACTGAGGCCAACGAGGCCTGTAGTTCTTTCGATGTGCGTCTAGGTTCTTTTGTGACTTCCTGAATGAGCCGTCGTCGCACTCTTGGAGTAATCTTAGTTGGTCGACCACTCCTGGGAAGGGTTGCAACTGTTCCCAGTTTCCTCCATTTTTGAATAATGGCTCTGACAGTGGTTCGCTGGAGCCCCAGAGCTTTGGGAATGGCTTTGTAACCTTTTCCTGAATTATAGACTTCTATCACTTTTTTTCTCATTTGTTCTTGAATTTCTTTGGATCGTGGCATGATGTGTTTGTTCTTGAGATGTTGTAGCCAACTTCACTTTGTTTGACAGGAACTATTTAAGTGATTTCTTGATTCAACACAGGTGGTGACAATCAGGTGTGGGTGTGGCATGTAGAACTGAACTAAGTTTTCTCAAAACTGTGGTTAGTCACAGTTAGTTTGTGATTTAACAAGGGGGGGCAATTACTTTTTCACATAGGGCCAGATAGGTTTAGATTTTTTTTGTGCACTAATAAATGGAATCATCATTCAAAAACTGAATTTTGTCTTTCCTTGGGTTGTTTCTGTGTGATATTAAAATTGGTTTGATGATCTGACAATGTTTTGAGTGATAAATATGCAAAAAACACAGAAATCAGGAAGGGGGCAAATACTTTTTCACGGCACTGTATACCGTGCCACCCCTAGAACACAGATGTAAGTTTTCCCCGAAGTTCTCACGACCAAAATGCCACAGACACAGATAGTCACTGATACGTGCGGTGTAGTGAAAAACAGAGAAGCTGATGTGGTTTTTTTAAGAGGAAGTTGTTCTGCAAATAACCACTGTAGAAGAAGCATTCACACTTACACACGCACTGTATCAAACCCCTGGTCTGAGCAAACTCAGACTAGACCATGGCTAAACCAGGACTACAGCACTAACTAACCCAGGATAACCCCAAACCTGAAGTCTGAATTTTTATTTTTGAACTGAAATTGAGGTAAAAAACAAAAGAAATCTACTAATGGCAGCAGCGTTTGTGAAAATGGAGATACAGATATTTTTCATCCTTCTGCTGTGTTCAGGTGAGTTCTGCTAATGTTATTATGGTAATTAATAGTAGTAAACTTATAAAAACAAATTGTAATATTCAGATTTGCATAAATGTATGTTTCAGATGCTTTAGGATGTGAATCTGATCTGAACATCTCTGTACCAAACCTGGAGGCTCTGAGCGGCACCTGTTTGCTGATCCCCTGCACATTCAGTATTTCTGATAAACAAAAATATCGAGCAGACCTGAATAAACCTGTAGTAGCCATTTGGAATAAGACAAATCCCAACATAGGCAGACCTACAGATCCAGTATTTTTTAACAGCTCTAACCCCCTCATATCACCTATGAAAATGATTGGAAACCTGAGTCAGAAAAACTGCACCACTCTGTTCTCTGATATAAACACAAGTCATTCTGACCAGTATTACTTGAGAATAGAAAACCACAAATTTAAGGCAACTGCATTTTGTGATCCACTTAATATAACGGTCCAAGGTAAGACACATTTGCTTTTTTATTTTTGCAATAACCAAATCACTAAACTGTGGTAATAACAAAGGCTGAAACACATATTCATTGAGTTATAAACTGTAAAATAATTGATATCTTAAAGTGTGAAAAAGACGTTTAGGACAAATTTAAAATAAATAATGGTTCCTATTTATAACAACAGTACATTTTTAAAAACTTAGTAGTATGTGAAGAAGTGGGTAAACCAGCTGATTAACACAATCTGAGGACATGTGAAAGAACTATGAAAACTACCAAAACAAATGAAGTCTGAGTCTTCTTTAACATTACAGAGTTGTTCATATCTGAGTCATTCAAAATATGATCAGCCAATAAAATGTAGAAAGTCACTGCTGCATTACTGTTAAGAGTTAAAAATGTAACTAGTAAATCAAATATAAATGTAACGTAGTGTGTCAGTTCTTATATTGTTAAGCTATCAGCACAACACAAATAAATAAGGGTCTTCTTCTTGTGCGTTTGATTCCAAACTGACTTCATTTAAATTCTGTCTCATTCCAAACTGTCCAGTCTAATGATGAGCTTCTGAGCCAAAATTATGCAAAACTTCCAAATCTCACCAAAATCTTGTCAAGAAAAGTTACTTAAGCGAAGGTTATATTTATGCTAAGTGCGAAGTTAAGATTAGAGAAGAAGAGAAACACAGAGGAAGTTTAGCGGCTGCTGTGGTTGTGGAAAACGCCTGGTGTAAAGAGTTTGCAGATGAGACAACAATAGTTTATGAACTAACAAACATTGGTATTCAGTAAACGTGTATTTAATTAAATACTTAAAGAGTTATTCTTACTGTTCTTATTCTAATAGTAAATGTTCAACTTGCCCATAACTCGTGCATGCTATTTTCCAGTTTGCACGCTTTTTAACCCTAACTATTGTTAATTCAAAAGACTAAAACTCAAGTAGAAGTAAAAAATACTTCTGTTAGAACTGTCATTCCTTAGAAGTCCTGTAATACTGTACATGGTTGACTCTTTGGAGCTTTTTACCGCTTGTTCAGTAGAGATCAGCAATTCCATTCCATCACTACCGATCTTTTGTGCAGAGTCTCCGTGGAAACCGTCAGTGCAGGTGTCAGGGCGACAGAGGGAGAAGGAGACAGTGACTATAACCTGCTCTGCTCCCACTCCCTGCCCTCATGCTCCTCCTAAACTCACATGGAGCCTCCAACCAGAGCCTCCACACAGCATGGTCCAAAACTTTGATGGGACCTTCACCACCTCAGTGCAACTCCAGATGAGATTATCTGAGCAGCACCATGGACTGAAGGTGCTCTGTTCTGCTGTGTATCCTGTGACGGAAGGACACAAGAGCGCAGACGAGACCATCTCTCTGAGTGTGGAGTGTAAGTGTGCAGCCTCACTGAGGTTTGGAAATGTCTGTGATAATGTCCAGTTTCTACATGATGTTTTGTGTCAAGAATTTTAAGACAATTATGATTACATTTAGGGTAACTGCACTATGAAATGCAGGGTGTGTCAGTTTTGCAGTTTTGAACAGGAAGCCAAAGGACCTGTTTTAGATCAATGTTACGATTTATAAAAATCAAAATGTAAAACCAGGATTTCCAACTTTTTTCTTCATTTAGAAACATACTAGAGAACTACTAATGTTAGCGTTTGCAAGAAATATAAGAAGCACAGTTAGATGTCAGTAAATCATAAACCATTGTCCATGTATTTGTGCGCAAAGTCAGGCATCAAAATGATGCATTTGATTAAATAACATTTTAAATATTATTCAGCCAATACTTATAATTCTGCTGGTGAGTTCCTGGTGAGGAGAGGGTGGAGAGCTTGTGAGATCTATTCTTTTATTCTTGAAGCGTTCTTCTAGTCTAGTTACTGTGGGAACCGTCTCACCTCACCATTTCTTTCACCATATGTTGTATACCTCACTTGTGGCTATAGGTTATAAACGGCTGTAAACTAACTTGAGGTGAGACCTTTCCTGTGGGTTGTATACACAGGGTGCTGTAAACAGCTAATGCTACATTTACTGTGGGGTTGTGTTGTGAGAGTTGTTTGCCTCATGAGAAACTTACAAGGTCCCTCCATAGGGGGTGTCATGGGAATTCCTCTGTTTTGATTGGCTGACCTCACTATTGGACACTCTGCATAGTTAAACTATTCTCCTATAGGGTAGCTGCTGCTGAGGTCATAAATATTCAACAGTGTACTGTATTTAAAGACAGCCCCTTGTGGTCATTGTGTGTGTGTGATCTGCCCCCACTGGGGAGGTCCCTCTTCACGTCTCTCTGCTAAGCTGCAACATGGATGCTGAAGATGCCCGATGTCAC
Organism: Paratrypauchen microcephalus; assembly: GCA_036785185.1. Lineage (NCBI taxonomy): Eukaryota > Metazoa > Chordata > Actinopteri > Gobiiformes > Gobiidae > Paratrypauchen > Paratrypauchen microcephalus. The sequence goes on along the minus strand of JAVJIX010000197.1, from coordinate 970,506 downwards.
CATTTTGTTTGTATTCTGCTATTTTTACATTAAAATGCTGAATAACCTCAATTTCGACTAATGCCTTCCTTCAGATCTCCTTCTGACCCATTTTCCGAAACTGACAAGCTACTGGTAGTGCCAGAGCTACAGCTTGGAGACCCCGATGTAGAATATTGATCTATGTATAGGCTTTGTTATACTTTGTTATGAAGTACAATACCATCCTAATCATATCATGTCACTATTAAAAGTGTGTATGCCTATAGTGATACTGAAAATCACAATAACAGTTCCAGCTCAAGTCAGCCACAAACATATATTATGTGTATCTCCTCAGATTCTCCTAAAAACACGTCTGTGTGGCTCAGCTCGAACACTTCACTGTCAGAGGGACAGTCTGTAAATCTGAGCTGCTCCAGCAGAGCCTGGCCTCCAGTCCAGAGCTTCAGCTGGTTCATGGACACCTCACAGGGTCCACAGAGAGTTCATGAAGGACGAGTCTACAGCCTCATCTTCAACTGTGCAACCCAAGGAGAATACTTCTGTCAAGCCAAGAATCAAGTCGGGACACAAAACTCTTCCACCATCAAACTGCAGAGTGAGGGTACGCCAGGTAATTACAGATTATTTAAACTGTTGAAAATCTAGGTACTCAGCCCACAAACCTACGTCACCTGTGCTGCTGCAGGACAATTTTCTATAAATATACAAAAACATGATACAAAACACAATATACTACAACTTCACAAATCTGATTTGATGTTCAGTAGTTTCATTAGTTTGCTGATTGTGTTGTGATAGCGGTCTGAAGGGGGAGTGACTTAGAACAGGGAGCAAAGGGAGGGGGTACTCAGAGGGTCAAAAGATGAAACTTATTCAACATTTTAATATCTTTTTTCAGTGAAACAATAAAAGGTAACGTAGTAATTTAAATATTTTATGTGTTACATAAGACAGTACAATGCACTTAATATACAAGTATTTGTATTGTGTATTGTATTTCCTCTGCTACTAAGTAATGAGGATACTAATCTAGTAACGCTGCAAAGTGACTCAAAAGAATCTTGGAGTACCTCTACTCAGAAGTATCAGAAAGCAAATTTATAGTTGGGAAAAGCACTTTTCAAGATACCCAAAGACACTTCACCCTCCTGCTTGAGCGGAGAGGCTCACACAGTCTGTGTCCAGAGTGAGGAGGCTCCGCTGTGTGCAAATGTCTTGTTTTTGAACAAATGTTTCAGATGCTGACGTCAGGATTGGCCCTTACACCATACTGAAGATATGTGAGGTTGTTGTGCTCTTCAGCGCTCTGCTCCTCATTGAGTGGTGAGCCTCTTTTCCATCTTTGTCAAAGCATTTCATCAGGTGACACGTGATAATGGTAAAGATAATGTTATTTATGTTACAGTTTGACAAAGGAAAGAGTGACCAGAGCCAAGAGGTAATTATGAAAAGTAACTTCATCATTTCTATTGTTAGTCAGGATCATTTCTGTCACTGCACATCAGCATCTGCTGTCTCATGTGCTCAGTAGTCGAGTTGTAAAATGAAACCAGGGGGGATGGTGAAATTTTTCACCAAGGAGGGGGGGGGGGGGCATTAAGCTAAGCCCTCCCCCATCACTGTGGTGTTTCAGGGCAGGGCAGAATTAAAAAGTACTTTGTTAAAATGGAAATGCTTTTATAACAAAACGTCCATATAATCATTCAATAATTCAATAATACACAGGATATATGTTATCACACACGTACACACACACACACCTTAGTCCTGGTTTAGTCTTGGTTTAGTCCTGGTTTAGTCCCAGTTTAGTCCTGGATTAGTCCTGGTTTAGACCTGTTTTAGTCCTGGCTTAGTCTTGGTTTGGACCTGGTTTAGTTTTGGTTTAGTCCCGGTTTAGTCCCAGTTTAGTCCTGGCTTAGACCTGGTTTAGACCTGGTTTAGACCTGTTTTAGTCCTGGCTTAGTCTTGGTTTGGACCTGGTTTAGTTTTGGTTTAGTCCCGGTTTAGTCCTGGTTTAGTCCTGGTTTAGACCTGGTTTAGATCTGGTTTAGTCTTGGCTTAGTCCTGGTTTGGACCTGGTTTAGTCCTGGTTTAGACCTGGTTTAGTCTTGGTTTAAACCTGGTTTAAACCTGTTTTAGTCTTGGTTTAGTCCTGGTTTAGTCTTGGTTTAGTCCTGGTTTAGTCTTGGTTTAGTCCTGGTTTAGTCCTGGTTTAATCTTGGTTTAGTCCTGGTTTAGACCTGGTTTAGACCTGGTTTAGTCTTGATTTAGTCCTGGTTTAAACCTGGTTTAGTTAGGGGTGGGCGATATAGCCTAAAATGTATATCACGGTATAATTTGAACCATAGACGGTAGACGGTATATATCACGGTATACTTTGGTATGTAACAGTATTAACAGCTTCTTAATGGTCACCAGAGCACATGGAAAAAGCGTTCAAGCAGGAAGCTGTTTTTTAAACTATTAAATAACATAAACGTCAAGAATATTACTACAAGAAAATGTATTGTGCAAAACTGTAATTGTAAAAAACATAAAACAAGTAACTTCACTTTCAAGCAGTATAAAATTTGAACAAGGCAATGTAAATCGAAAATGAAACTGCTTTAACATTGGCGCCGGTGTCAGTGGTGATGCATACCTGCAACTCTTCGTCAAGTTCCCATGACTCGAGCGCTTCCCTGAGTCCCTGGGCAATCATCTCCCCTGTATGGTCGTCAGGGAAATACGATGTTTGCAGTACACATGTACTGTTGAAATGGGCCGTACACAGGCATTTGCTGCACAACTTCCAGTCGTCGTCAATAAAGTGGATTGTTAGGCTGATATACGGGTCCATAGTGCGACTCGACCACAAGTCCGTGGTGGTTGCATCGTGGTTTATGTCACGAAGCTCTTTTCCCACTTGATTGCGGACCTCGTCATGCAGTCTGGGCACTTCACCTGGCTAAAATATTTGCGGTTTGGTACCACGTACCGTTGATCCAGCATCTTCACCATGCCTAAAAAGCCGCTTCTCTCTACGGTTTGGAAAGGCACCGTGTCGTTACACAAGAATATTGCGATGGACTTCGTTATGTCAATCCACCGCTGGCTTTTTTATCATAAGCTACGCCTTTTGAAAATGCCTGGGTGATAGACTGCTGGTGTGTAGTGCCAACTTTTTCCTCCCACTTGAAGACTGGCTTGGCTTTTGAGTGTCACCGCCAATGTTCCTCCTAATGTTTTATGTGTCTGAGCAAACACACTAACTCCCTGAGCGCTCCTTGGACTCCTGTGCGCGACATCCGACATGCACCCCCGCTACACGCTGTTGCGAAAGAGCTGCGCGTGCTCGCGGCTTACACCGGTAGAAGTTTAATACGAGACACATACTTTTGTTTCTGAATACTGGACGATTCCCCCGTATTCAGATCACCCCGCGGCTGAAAAAAAGCGGAACTCTTTCATCCCTGCGCTGCATAGCTCCTTCTCCTCCATGTGTTCACTGCTCGCAGCGATTTTTCCTCCTTCCTTGTTGTGGTGACGCAATGAACTATCGCGATAGGAAGGTATAACCCAAATCTCTACCGTTGGCCAAATGTATACCGCATACCGTTTATACCGTTTATACCGCCCACCCGTAGGTTTAGTCTTGGTTTAGTCCTGGTTTAGTGCCGAAATAGATGCAGAAATAACCTGATAATATGACTCACCCATAAGAATGCGGTCAGATCCATTCTAACAGTTTGCCATGTTGTCTTTAATAATCCGGAGCTCCGGAGAAAAGGACATAATCCCGAACGTATCCCGTGTCCCAAGGCGAGAGTTCCTTCTTACGTAGCATTAACGTAGGAAGTTAAGGATTCTTCTTCTCTTTGAAATGCCGCGTAAATATCAGGCTCACAGCTGATCGGCGAACAGGCGCAAACACAACAGCGGCAATCGTCATGATTGGCGGGAGCGCGTATCGGCGCGTAATTATGCTGCAACATGATTGGAAGCTGGAGCGCACTGGCCATTTTGACTTAAAAACGGCGAAATTCGCCAAAAGTTTAGGGATTTTCATGCCTGATTGATAAAATGCCATACGGGATGGAAGAAGGGATGCCCGTTTTAGAAGAGGGATGATTTTGACTATCCCCCCCCCCCCCCCCATCCCCCCTCAACTCGAGTACTGCATGTGCTGTCTCACTTTATTACTGCAGGCTGTACATATGTTTGCTCTTTACAGCAAATACGTACTTTGAGCACTTGTATGTGTGTTTTTGTCTTTTTCACAGAGCCCAGAGGAAGACTATGTGAACTGTGTGGAGGAAAATTCACTTTAAAGAACTTTTTTCACTTTTTTGTATCACTATAACACACATTGATCATCGTTGATCATTTTTCCCCTTTGTAAACCACAATATTAACATTAGTATAAAATGGTGTAATAATAGAAATGGGTCTCAGTTCTGTTCAAACCTGCAGAACTGAGAAGCCCTGCCTCTTCATTGTGACATTTCATTGTAACAGTCAGCACATTATAACAGTCAGGACATTATAGTAAACAAAGTGAAGTATTACCGTGATCAAATTGCCCTTCGTACACTATACTGTTCATTGGTTCTCCCTTATTTCACATATTGTGCTTAAGTGAGGGAGAACACTTACCAATGTACAGTTAATCCATTGATCATATTATAAAAATGATTTTTTTAGAACACACCCGTAATATTTTTATTCAATCTAAGCTCCTAAAGATTCCTGACCTTGTAAAATATTATACACTGATCATATTATTTAAAGGAAAAGTAACGTTATTTTAAAATCTGAGCCTTCTTTCGGTAATAAAACAAGTCGTTTGACTCACCCATATCACGTTCGTGTCATTTGGAGCTGTTTGAAGAAAGTTATGTTGTAGCGTATCCGTTAGCATTTGTATTCGGGGCATTACTTTGCGGTCTCCAAATAACACAAACTTTAGCACTTTTCAAATCATAGAAGCCCGATGTCTTAATGAAAGATTTCGTTTGAAGCAAAAGTGGCCTGTAATCCGAGATTTATCCATAGTTTTCAGCTTTGCGTTTCATGTTTGGGTCCCGGGAGCAGTCCGCGCATGCGCACTGGCGTCCTCATCTACTCGAAACTATGGCTAAATCTCGGATTACAGGCCACTTTTGCTTCAAACGAAATCTTTCATTAAGACATCGGGCTTCTATGATTTGAAAAGTGCTAAAGTTTTTGTTATTTGGACACCGCAAAGTAATGCCCCGAGCAAATGATACAGCACCATGTTAACGGATACGGGATCATTACTAGAACAGAACGGCTCAACATAAGTTCTGCGATACTGCTCCAATTGACAGAAAAATGCTATGGGTGAGTAAAACTACTTGTTTTATTGCCGAAAGAAGGCTCAGATTGTAAAAAAAACGTTAATTTGCCTTTAAAGCATTCAACTTAAACTTCAACTTAACTTACTTACTTATTCAACTTAATTTACTTAAATAATCTACAAAACTTGTTCAAAATGAGAGAGAGAACTCATAATTTAAGAGGGGATGGACATTTCAAATTGCCAAATGTTCAAACTCCCTGTAAATGTTTCTGTGTCTACATGTGGTGTAAAACTCTGGAACAGTCTGGACACACGTCTCAAGAAATGCCAAAAGTTGTTCTATAAACATATGGTCTGGTCACAGTGTATAGAGAGTGGGTCTGAATATTAGAACAATCTGTCTTCTGTAGTGCTGGTTTATGTTTGTTGTTTCCGCACCATTGTTGGTTTGTTCTGTTTATTACATTACTTGTATCTGCGTCTGTTTCCATTGTTGGAATCCTTAATTTCTTTACCGTTGTTGGTGTCCTTTTGTAAATAGTTCAAGTCTAATGTAAAATGTCCGATAAATGCAAAAGAAAGCTCATTATGCTAAATTAGAAGAGGGGGTGGGATTAAATAAATGTTCTTCTTCTTCTTCTTCCCACTCCTTTTTGGGCAAATGTTTTGTTTTTGTTTTTGTTGTTGTTATTTCTGCTTATTATTTCTATTATTGCACTTTTAAAAGAATGTAACTTGCTTACTTAACCAAAATAAATAAATAAAAATAAATAAAATGAAATAATATTACATGTATGAGCCAGAGTTTGAAACGTTTGAATGATCTTTAGATCTCTGTGTTGTTTTCACTGATCTCATAACATTGATAAAAACTGTGCACTTCTGCTTTTTGAGCTTTGTGCAATGTCTAATGTGTTTTGAAATTAACGGTTTATGTCTTTGTGCTGTTGTCTCACTGTAGTCTCTAGATCTGAATAAGAAAAATCTGTACTCCAATTTACTGTTTGTCACTGTTTACTATTTTCAACTAAGAAAGACATTATGTGAAAGGGCCATTTTATGCAGTTTTCTATTCTATTCTGCTGTATTATAATGTTTCCTCATCACAAACAGACCTGAAGTTGTGTTTTGTTTCATTCACTCATGTTTAACAAGCAAACCCACATATACTCAACAAAAAACACTTTTGTTTTTGCTCCCATTTTTCCTGAGATGGACCTAAAGATCCAAAATTCACTCCAGATACACAACACTACCATTTCTCTTAAACATTGTTCACAAATCTGTCCAAATGTGTGACAGCGAGCACCTCTGCCCCGCCGAGACAATCCACCCCACCTCACAGGTGTGCCACATCAAGATGCCGATCCGACATCATGACCAGTGCACAGGTGCGCCCCAGACTGCCCACAATAAAAGGCCACCCCGAAATGTGCATTTTTTTTTGCTTTATTGGGGGTCTGGGGACTCAGAACCAGTCAGTATCTGGTGTGACCACCATTTGCCTCATGCAGTGCAACACATCTTCTTCACATAGAGTTTATCAGATTGTCAATTGTGGCCTGTGGAATGTTGGTCCACTCCTCTTCAATGGCTGTGCGAAGTTGCTGGATATTAGTGGGAGCTGGTACACGCTGTCGTATACGCCGGTCAAGCACATCCCAAACATGCTCAATGGGTGACATGTCCGGTGAGTATGCTGGCCATGCAAGAACTGGGACATTTTCAGCTTCCAAGAATTGTGTACAGATCCTTGCAACATGGGGCCGTGCATTATCTTGCTGAAACATGAGGTGATGTTCATGGATGTATGGCACAACAATGGGCCTCAGGATCTCATCACGGTATCTCTGTGCATTCAAAATGCCATCAATAAAATGCACCTGTGTTCTTCGTCCATAACAGCCATTGAAGAGGAGTGGACCAACATTCCACAGGCCACAACTGACAATCTGATAAACTCTATGCGAAGAAGATGTGTTGCACTGCATGAGGCAAATGGTGGTACTGACTGGTTCTGAGTCCCCAGACCCCCAATAAAGCAAAAAAAAAAATGCACATTTCGGGGTGGCCTTTTATTGTGGGCAGTCTGGGGCGCACCTGTGCACTGGTCATGATGTCGGATCGGCATCTTGATGTGGCACACCTGTGAGGTGGGGTGGATTGTCTCGGCGGGGCAGAGGTGCTCGCTGTCACACATTTGGACAGATTTGTGAACAATGTTTGAGAGAAATGGTAGTGTTGTGTATCTGGAGTGAATTTTGGATCTTTGGGTCCATCTCAGGAAAAATGGGAGCAAAAACAAAAGTGTTGCATTTATATTTTTGTTGAGTGTATTTAGGCGTCTTAACACTCTGTTCCATGTTGTGATGTCATGTGCTAATGCATGACACTTATTCCCAATTAAAGACGAAGCTCATCTTTTAAAATAGCCTTTATTTTCCAGTTGACGTAGCCTTCTGTCTTAGCTTTCTGTCATTTTAAAACTGTCAGTGATAGCTGGATGTAATAATTGACCCCAGTGGCAACATATACAAAGAGAATAAAACAGGACCCAAAATAGAGCCCTGGAGCACTCCACAAAACAGCGAGGCCACAGAGGAGGAGAATTCCGGGGCGGTCTGATTTTGGAGCTGGTGTATGCAACCAACCCTTGTGAGCACAGGTTAGTGGGGGAAAATCCTCATGGTAGAGCTGATCGGGGCTTTAGACCTAGCCCCTCGCTGAAGTGTTCGTACCTGGTCTTGTGGTGAGGGCTGGTGCTCAGAGGCGTCTGTTAGCGGTTCGGCACTGTTAGCGGTGGCTTGAGTCTTGCCCAAAATGATATCCAGGTCGCTTTCCATTCGACTTTCGCACATGGCATGGATATGTTGTTCCAAAACAAACCTGCGTGAAGTTGCACGTGTCCGCGCGCAAGTGTTCGCGCGCACGTGTCCCCCACGCTTCACTATTAATACATTTTGTTGTAAATCTACGAAGGTTTGAGTGTTTAAACTAGAGAGAAATGTGAGAAAATGTTAATACCAGTCTGAGAAAAGTGTATAATGTGTGTGGTGAGGCGTTTACAGCCTTAAAACATGTGTAATAATTGTAAAATATAAAGTTGTCCTACTTCGCGGATTTCACGTATTGTGGGTTATTTCTGGAACCTAACCCCCGGGATAAACGAGGGATTACTGTATTCCATTCCATACATTCAGGCAAATCTATAATATTTCCATGGAGACAGGCAGGGGGCCTTCCACTGGAAAAGTTACATTCTGCACATTGTTTTTTGTTTTTGTTTTTTTTGTAAGGAAATAAACTTGTGTTTTCAATGCATGTTTTTTTCCTAGTGGACTCTGACAGAGATGGCCTGTTACACATACTCTCTGGTGTCTGTGCCTCTTTACGACACTCTGGGAACAGAAGCCATCTCCTACATCATCGACAAAGGTACAACATCATAAACATATGTAGAATGTGCAGACAGAATTAAATTATGTTTTTAAAGGGACTTTCTCAAAATGTTCCTCTTGGCTTGTTTACTCAGTAGCTTTGTTTTGTATCTGTCCACAGCCTCCTTCTCCACCATAATCTCCCAGAGATCAGCACCATCTACTCCACTCGCTGTTTGAGTAGAGTGCGCAACATCCTGCGGGACCAGCTCCACCCTGCTCACCACCTCTTTCAACTGCTGCCCTCAGGGAGAAGGTACAGAGCCATAAAGGCCAGAACACAAAGACTGGCCAATAGCCTGTACCCACAAGCTGTGAGGCTACTGAACACTGCCCCCTACTCCTTTCTACCCTCCTCCCATGGACAATAACCACACTCGCCAATCAATAGTTCTGAACTGGTTTTTGCATTGCTGCATAATGTCACTATTCTCATGTATCTGAATGGCCCTGCTCTTTAATGCACGTTAATGATCATGTTAATTACATGCCCTGATGCTGCTGCCAATACTGCTGTACTGATGTCAGATGTTTACAAATGTTTACACTGGGGTTATTTAGGGGTTATTGAGGGGTATTTATTTCACTGGGTTTGCACTTTACTATTTCGCACTTTACCTATGTGGATGCTCCAAACACACTTTCATTGTTCTTTCTTGTGCAATGACAATAAATCTGAATCTGGAATCTGAATCTGTGACATGGAGGAGAAAGTACACCTTGTGCTGGAGTGTGGGGGTGATAAATCTCACTCTGTGAAAACCGTTGTCCTGATGCAGACGCCCATGATGACCTCATCATGAAGGGACGAGATGCAGACATTGGCCGTTTCCCAATTCACCGACGGCACGCTTGTGAGTGTGCACTCGGTCTGTCTTCGAGACGGCGCACACTCGCTCTGTCCTTAGTGCACTACGTTTCTCACATGGCCGTCTGCGAAATGGAACAGGTCCCGCCTCAGCTCAATGAGCCGGGTGGTCTGCTCCTTGTTCCCTAAAGACAAAAATATTATACTATTGCGACTAGTAATACTTGGAATTGGGACATGGCCAATGTTCCCCCTAATTTTTAATGTGTCTGAGCAAACACACTAACTCCACATCCGAAATGCACCCCCCGCGCGGCTCGCACTTTGCAGATATAAAAAAAATGACCCCGCGGCTGAATAAAAAGCGGAGATCCGCTAAAAGCTCTTTCATCCCTGATTTACAGTGCGCTGCACAAGTTTTCTTGTGCGCTGAGCAGTGCGCAGCTTAGAGTAAACGCTGGACATGGCGACACTGTAGAATATCCAGCATTACAACAGCAAAGGAAATATAGAAGTGTAAGGGGAAAAGCGTGTGAACGGTAATACAGGTGCCGTGATCTATGCCGTTACGGCTACCGTCACACATGTTTAGCGTAGTTTATGAAGAGTTTCATGTAGCATAGTTGTAGGTGAGGTGAACCAGTACGTATATTTTATAGTGACGTCGCAACTCTCACATGTAGATGTCGCTGGCGAGTCGGTCTTTGTAGTCATATATCCTCCCGCGCTGTGCATGCTGGGGCTTTTAAGTGTGCGAAGCGTGCATGTTTGCACGCTTGGTCCACGCCCCGATTTCCATGGAAACGACGGCGCGGTTCAGAGCTCGTCTCGGCGGTGCAGGGGGAAAAAAACGAATGGAACGGTCGGCTTGTCGCGCCGGATATGACGCATATCCCGTTCCAAGGACGCTCACAAGTGTGCCGTCGGTGAATTGGGAAACGGCCATAGAGATCATCAGTCTGCAGGAGATGGAGGTTTGTACTTTATTCTTTTAGTAAATGTTTCAGTTTAATGTTCAGAAAGTTTAAAATGTTCAGCTTTCATTTTCAGGCAGTCGGCAAAGCCCATCACCAATCCCCAGTGGTGAGTCCTTATTATTTATTATTATATCATTATATTATAACTATAATATAATATTATAATATAATTATATATTATGTCTCCAAACCTGGACTAAACTAAATGAGGTCTAAACAAGGTTTAAATTAGGACTATAAAACAAAAGTTACGAATGTAACTATGCTTCTGTCAATCATTCCATGCTTTCAACATTGCCCTTTGGTGGTTAATATTGATGAAATACAGCCTTAGTGACTGTTGGTGACCAGGAATTTCTTTTAAGAGCTGCACTAAACCGGGACTCAACCTGATTTAAAAAACATATTCTTCAATCTACGTTCCTACCCTCACCTATGGTCATGAGCTCTGGGTAATGACTGAAAGGACGAGATCGCGGATACAAGCGGCCGAAATGAGTTTCCTCCACAGAGTGGCTGGGCGCACCCTTAGAAATAGGGTGAGGAGCTCAGTCACGCGGGAGAGGCTCGGAGTAGAGCCGCTGCTTCTCCACGTCGAGAGGAGCCAGCTGAGGTGGCTCGGGCATCTGTTTCGGATGCCTCCTGGACGCCTCCCTCGGGAGGTGTTCCGGGCATGTCCCACCGGGAGGAGGCCCCGGGGAAGACCCAGGACGCGCTGGCGGGACTACAGTATGTCTCCCGGCTGGCCTGGGAACACCTTGGGGTGGAGCTGGAGGAAGTGTCCGGGGTGAAGGAGGTGTGGGCGTCCCTGCTTAGACTGTTGCATGGATGGATATATATATATATATATATATATATATATATATATATATATATATATATATATATATATATATATATATATATATATATATATATATATATATATATAAATTTCTTTCCTATTAGCTTAAAAATAGTTGATTAGTAAGGGGGTCAGCAATTCAAATCAAGTTTTATTATATAGTTCATTTAAAACTACTTCAGCTGACTAAAGTGCTTCACATAAAAGTAAAAAAAAAAAAAAAAAATCAGTACAAGCACAAGATAGAGGCTGATTGTATGGTCAGTTTGGCTGATGTGTGCTGCCCCCTACAGGCTAGTATGGGAAGGTGCGTGCACCTCATGTTGGTGGGGGCAGCTCCAGTGTCTCCCACAGTGCTCACCTTCATCAGAGCGACTATGGGCTGTCAGGTAAAACTCAGATAAATTAAAAAAAAAAAAAATGAAATTATCTTCCAGATGAAATTGAGATAAAGGTATTTGATTTGTATATTGATATTGTGTGTGTGTGTGTGTGTGTGTGTGTGTGTGTGTGTGTGTGTGTGTGTGTGTGTGTGTGTGTGTGTGTGTATGTGTGTGTGTGTGTGTGTATGTGTGTGTGTGTGTGTGTGTGTGTGTGTGTGTGTGTGTGTGTGTGTGTGTGTGTGTGTGTGTGTGTGTGTGTGTGTGTGTGTGTGCAGTTTTATGAAGGATATGGACAGACAGAGTGCACAGCTGGTTGCACACTGACCATGCCTGGAGACTGGTCCACTGGTAATTTCACATGAGACCTTGGTTAAGAGTTTAAAGTACCCGTTGTGTGCTATTTGCTGTTATAATGTTGTTTCCTCATCAAAAACATACCTTGAGATTTTTTAGTTTCATTCACACATGTTTCAAAGCGCACAAGCGAAGGTTTTTCTGCAGCAACATTTACACTGCACTTCATAGACATAGACAAGCTTTATTGATCCACAAGGGAAATTGTTTCTCAGTGGCTTTTGAGTGAAAGGTCTCAGTTCAGTTTAAGAAGAGGACTTAAGCCAACCTGTGATACGGCCAGGAGAGTGGAAATGTTTGTCACAGTCTGGTCCAGAGGTCCAATGGTTTGGAAGTCTGAAGTCGTCAGGACATCAGGTCTGAAGAAACGAGCAAGAGACGGAGGCCACATGATCTAAACAATAACTTCAGGCTCAGGGAGCGTCAGGCTGAAGGAACACTATATCATCAGTTTAAAGAGGAGCAGAAGATGTCTTCCTAGTGTTCATGAGGTCTGAAAAGCAGCATTGGTCACAGATTAAGGTCAAAAAGCTATTGACTACAAAAATGCAAATATTTAGATTTCGAAAAATATGAAAACTTCGCTTTTGGTTAGATCAGCTCAATGTTTTCCCACAGACCAAGTAGCACTGGAAGAACACAACAGTAAAAGCTTTGTTCTTACTCCACTTTGGTGTTTTGGATGGTGATGATTTTTTTTTTTTCCTCTGGAAGATCTGCTACATTTGCTGCCACATATGGTGTAAAAAGTCTGTAGCATCTCAAATGTCCAAAGCTACGTAACTCCTTAACTTGCCTCTTTCACAGTCTCCCATTGATACAGGAAAAAAACAGTCCTTTACTTGTGACCCCCCCACCACCACCACCACCACCAAATCAAGATTCACTACACACTGCGCACATAGAATTGGCATTGGAGAGAAGAATGAAATCTGAACTGCAAAACTCATCCAAGAATCCATCTATTTCAAAACATGTTTGTAGAGATCTAAACTAAAGGGTAAGCAGCTTTCACACATGGACGACCCTATGGAGACACAGTGAGGGCATCTAACACACTAATTGTGACCATTCAAATTGCAATTCCTCTTAATGTTTAATCTGTCAACCATAACAAAGTGAAATATTTACATTTTATTGATAATTTGATGTTTTAATTGAGTCTCTCCTTATTCCCAGGTCATGTTGGCGCTCCTCTTCCCTGTAACACTGTAAAACTTGTTGACGTCGCTGAGATGAACTATTTGGCAGCGAATGGAGAAGGAGAGGTTTAAAAAAAACAACAACATTTCACTAGTAATATTGTCAAAGAAGTTCTTTTCTAAGCTGTTATTGTTTTTCATTATGTTCAGGTTTGTGTAAAAGGAGCCAATATCTTTAAAGGATACCTGAAAGACCCGGAGAAAACCAAAGAGACGATTGATGAAGAAGGCTGGGTTCACACTGGAGACATCGGAAAATGGCTTCCAGTAAAATCAATATTTATTATGATCCTCTGCTCCATCTGACCCTCTCCTCTGCTTCTCTGACCCTCTCCTCTGACCCTCTCCTCCATCCATAAATCTGGCAATTCTGGCAGCTCGAACATCCGCATCTTAACCTTGACTCACTATTTTTCCTTTGTACCAGGGTTTTGACTAATGGATGTACAAAAATTATTTTAGAAAAAGATATAGATATAGATACTTTGATGATTAAATTCTGAAGCAACGTGCTGCACTAATTTTGTACAATTACGGTAGTCAACCAAAAAACTAAAAACACTACTCAAATATTTTTGTATTTCACAATTAATAGCTCCGCCACTTAAAGGAGCATTGTGTAAGTTTTCTGGTGATAGGTCCGTCAAATGGAGATGTTATTGTTGCAGGTCAGCTCTGTGGAGAGGGGACCCCGCTCACAGTCAGAATGTCTGTTTTTTCTAGATATTTTTGAGCTATAAAAAAAAACCTGTGATTGAATAAATGTAAGGTAGAGCTGTTTAATGTCAAACTGTGGAACATTCCAGACAGAGCAATGACATATCCATAGAAACAATCAGGTGATGAACCTCCAACCAAAAAGTTACACAGTCCACGTTTAAGAACTAGATTTAGTCCTTTTATGTACTTTGCAGCTTTGTTACCCTGAACGTGTATTGTTTGTCGAACAGAACGGAACACTGAAGATCGTGGACAGAAAGAAGCACATTTTCAAATTGGCTCAGGGAGAATACATCGCTCCAGAGAAGATCGAAAATATTTATGTTCGAAGTGACACTTTGGCCCAAGTGTTCGTCCACGGAGAGAGTCTGCAGGTACAATAAGTTTTAAATTATATATAGGTATTAGGGATGGGCGATACCAGTTATTTTTGTTTTGATACGATACCAAGTAATACCAGAATTAGAATCCCGATACTGATACTTTCATACATTTTTTAATACTGCAGAAAAACACTAACCTGGCTCTGGCACTTAGTCTTCTACATGCTTGATGGTTACCTGGGTACATTCTCCCTCTCTCAAACACCTCGGCAACTGACCTCTGTTGTACGGCTGTTGCTGCTGTGCTGGAGGGAGCTGCCTCACTAGCCTCCTGTCGTCGTTTGGTCAGTAGCATTTCGTAATGCTGAGGTTTATGATTTATGATCAAGTGTTTATTTAAAATTTGTGGTATTGCCACAATATCGTATCATTTTTGGCACACACTGCACTTCGCAACATTGTCGTCTACGGTGTGGAATTAACTCCACACCACACTTCGCTTGCGGTCTCCCATGGCTCTCACCACCCCGCGCCGTTTTTGACTGAAATTTCACAGCAGTGAGTCTATCGCGGGATGACGTACTACCCCACGCAGAAGGAAAAGTAGTGCCTGACAACTGGCAATGGTTGAATAATGAACAAAACACATATGAATTTGAACTAAATAAATTGAAAGTTAAGTCAGTAAGAAAACATGACTTGGTATTGATAATTTAGTACCAGGATCAATCTATTAAATACCCCATCAGGATTGAAATATCGATACTTTGGTATCGATCCGCCCATCCCTAATAGATACTGTATAGATGGATAGAAAGGAAGAAAGGAAAGATTGAAAGAATTTTAGATTTTGTATTTTCTATATTTTAGTCCTGTTTGGTTGCTGTGGTGGTTCCACACCCGGACTTCCTCCATAAGTGGACCAAGAGGACTCTGCGACTGGATGGGACCTATCTGGACTTATGCAGCAAAAAGGTAATCCACCAACCAGTATGCTGTTCTACTGTATTATGTATCATGTACAATGTTAAATATTGGGTAAATAAAATCCTGAAAATATAAATCTTGTAGATAGCTGACCAAAAGCAATTCTTGACTTCTTGACAGGAAGTCAAAGCGGCCATCTTGGAGGACATGTTGCGATTGGGCAAAGAAGGAGGTCTGAAATCATTTGAGCAGGTAAAAGAAGCATTTGACTTATCAACAAAATTCATATTGTTTTTTCAAATTAAGGGTGCTGTAACTGTTTTTTTTGTTGTTGTTTTTTTACAGTAATCCCTCGTTTATCGCGGGGGTTAGGTTCCAGAAATAGCCCGCAATAAGAGAAATCCACTAAGTAGGACAACTTTATATTTTACAATTATTCTACATGTTTTAAGGCTGTAAATGCCTCACCACACACATTATACACTTTTCTCAGACTGGTATTAACATTTTCTCACATTTGTCTCTAGTTTAAACACTCAAACTTTCATAGATTTTCTACAAAATATATTAATAGTGACGCGTGGGGGGAGACACAGCTCCAGGAGCCCCGCCGGACGCATGGACGCGACGCGCACCAACCCCTTGGAGAAGTGCGTGACACGTGCTGCTCTGTCACGGCTTTGTCCACGATGAGGGGTTTATCGTGGACAAATTCGTGACAGAGCAGCACGTGTCGCGCGTATACCGGGGCTGCGAGCACGAGATAGAACCGCAGCGCCCGGACCGCGTCCTCTTAGCCCGAGCCACAAACCGAACACGCACAAACGAACGCAAGAGCCGCACGGAGTGATTTAATCCTGGTTTAGTCCAGGTTTAGACCTGGTAAAGTCCTAGTTTAGTCCAGGGCCAGTCCAGGTTTAGACCTGGTCTAGACCTGGTTTAGTTCTGGTCTAGACCTGGTTTAGTCCACGTTTAGTCCTGGTCTAGTCACTTAGCCAATCAGGACGCAGAACACAATGTTACACTATTAAAAAAAAAAAGTTACACTATTTAAAAAAAATAAAAATATATATATATATTTTTTTAAATCTGCGAAACAGCGAGGGCGTGAACAATGAACCGCGATAGAGCAAGGGTTCACTGTACATAAAAAACAGAACTAGTTCATTTGAAACCATTTGCAGTGGTTCAAAGTTATTCCTTACTTACCTTATGTATTCATGATAAGGCAGATTGTGATTATTTTCCCCAAATTTGATTTTACTACAAATTCCCACAGTTCATTTATATTACAAACCTACAAAATATGACCTGTGGTCATATTTTATGTTCAAATGAAGCTTGATGCATATATTTAGGCAATACTAAACAGCCAATACTAAATATTTGCCTCTGTTAGAGATTTAACCGGTTATGATAAAAAAACAAAAAAAACAAAACAGTATCAGTAAAGTATTTGTATAGCTCAAAGTCACTGAAAGGTTTCACAAAATTGTTAATTTAAGCAACAGAAAGTTTGAAAATCAAACCATGAAACAGCCTTTTGTCATTAACAGACACAACAAAAACAAAAAGATGCTGAGTTCACACCGCGGCATCAAAATCACACAAATAACTCTGCGCCTGATGCCCGTGGCTAGAATGACACGTGAACGTTGGACCTTCCTAGACACGTCCCCCATAGACTTTACATGTAAACCCGACAACTCTGAATGCAGTATGATATCTGTCCAAGAGTTGTTTGTTGCGTGTCGTCAGTTACTCCTGCTTTAAAAGGTAATTTCATTTTTTATGTAAAATTGACTCTTGTGTGTGTTTAGCCATGTTAGAATGCTGTTATGTTGTTTTGTTTCATTCATTCATGTTTGAGTAATCCTTTTCTTATTAGTCTGCCTACATCTACAAAACTCAAAATGCTCTGTTCCCCCTTTTACGTCAAGCTAATTTTTACGTTTTTGTTTAGTAGAGTTTGGCAATTCCAGGGCTTAAAATATCCAAATGATTCTAGTGAAGGCGTCTGGAGTTTAAAAACACAGTGGAGCACGATCTGTATTACCACAAGACATCACAAGTTAAGTCTGAAAGAAGAACTCAGTCTAAATCTGCAGGGTTTGTGTGTTAAACATGTGTGAATGAAACAAAGCACAAGTGTTTGTGATGAGGAAACGACATTAGAGCAGAAATCAGAAATAGTGTCAAAAGGACCCTTTAAAAATGATTTACCGGTACTTAAAAAATGTGACTAATAAATATATATTCTTCTGTCAAAGGTGAAATCGATCCACCTCCACACGGAGCTGTTCTCAATTGAAAATGGGCTCCTGACTCCAACGGACTTGTCCAGCAGCGACCTCGGGGGCCGGACGCTGCAATGGTCAACTGGGACGCTGCCTGCCTCGTCCTGTCCATGGCCAGATATTCTATCTTCGTGGCACGACACCACCACCTCCACTCCGCAAGAGAAACTGAGTTTTGCGACACCTTCACCCCAGACAATACGCTTTTCTCCATCTCCCAAGCCGGTTCCCCTCGGCTGGAATTCTGACCCCTGCCCCCCTCCACTGTCCCCCCTGGACCCTGTTGTCTGGACCTTCCCTGGACACTACATCGCCCTTGCTCTCCCCCAGACCCCCTTTCTGCACCTGGAACGAGCCCTTTGGTCCTCTGCACTCCCCATCCCCTGATGTGTCTTCTGAGTGTTTTCCGAATGTTATTGTGATGTTAAAATATGTACCTCGTAATAATTAAAATACTTTAAAAAAGCGAAAAGAAATTAACTGCGTCAGTGCTTCAGGGACCAGATCGACCAGCTCTATGCCCAAATAACCCAGTAATCAACAAAATGGCTGCCAAAGATCTCTCAAACAAGACCACAGGAACAACAAGAAGGGCTGTTTTAACACTGAACCAAGGAGAAGATGGTCGCAAAATAAATGGGGAAAGTTTAGTTTTTTTCCAACAATCAAAGCCTTATTAGCCATCCATTCATTTTCTTCCACTTATCCGGGCCGGGTTGCAGGGGCAGCAGTCTAAGCAGGGATTCCCAGACTTCCTTCACCCCAGACAGTTCCTCCAGCTCCTCTGGGGGGACCCTTAAAGGAGAATTAACGTTTTTTACAATCTGAGCCTTATTTCGGTAATAAAACAAGTTGTTTTACTCACCCATAGCACTTTGGTGTCATATGGAGCACTTCCAGAGATGTTTTAGATTAGCGATATCCATAATGCGAGTTCTCGGGGCATGTAATATATGCCCCGAGCGGTCTCCAAATAACACAAACTTTAGCACTTTTCAAATCATAGAAGCTCAATGTCTTAATCTACACTTTCGTTTGAGTCAAAAGTGGCCTGTAATCCGAGATTTATCCATAATTTACAGCTTTGCGTTTCATGTTTGGGTCCCGGGAGGTGAGAGTGAAATAAGCTGTGACTCCGCACATGTGCACTGGCGTCCTCATCTACTCGAAACTATGGATAAATCGCGGATTACAGGCCACTTTTGACTCAAACGAAAGCGTAGATTAAGACATCGAGCTTCTATGATTTGAAAAGTGCTAAAGTTTGTGTTATTTGGAGACCGCAAACATGTGCCCCGAGAACTCATGTTACGGAGATCGCAAATCTAAAACATCTCTGGAAGTGCTCCATATGACACCAAAGTGCTATGGGTGAGTAAAACAACTTGTTTTATTACAGAAATAAGGCTCAGATTGTAAAAAACGTTAATTCTCCTTTAAAGCCTTAAAACCAATAAATTACAGGCTCAGTTCAATTTTTTTTTTTTTTTAAGGCAAATAATGTAACTTTTCTGATGGAGATATGCTTGTCTCCTTGGAGATGTTAAAGCACTGTCTGGAGTGTTTTCAAGATTCTGATTTTCAAGATATTTGTCATATGCAGAATCAACACAGGGTCAACAATGCAATGAAAAGCTTAGGACCAGAAGAACCGCTGACTCGCTAAGATAGTCAGCGGTTCTTCTGATCCTAAGCATTGAACTCATTTCATTAGAGGTATTTTATTGCTAAGAAATATGTTTAGTTTTCAGGGCTCTCAAGTCTCACGCATTGAGAGTGTGACACACGCAATTCGACGTGTTCACACGCGCACACGCCACACATGGCATTTCTCACGCTGATTTCTTTTCTTTTTTTTTTTTTTGTGCCCAGAAAATTGGTCTGTGTGGCTCAGTTTATGCAGGCTCCGCGTTTTCAGTGAAAAAAAAACTCCCCCTGCTCCGGGCGCACGGTCCGAGCGGAGGCCGGAGCAGACGCGCCGTCCCCCGGGCACGTCCTGAGCCTCAGTCCCGGTGCCACGTCTCCTCTGAGACGCACCGACTCCGGTCCTGGTGTCTCCATCTGTGCGTAACGTGTCCCCCCGACGGCTTACGGTGAGACGTGGTGAGACGCGGTTCGCCGCGGGCCCGGTGCAAAACTAAACCAAAACTAAATCAGGTCTAAACCAGGACTAAACCAAGACTAAACCAAGACTGTGTGTGATAACATATTATCCTGTGCATTATTGAATAATATGGACTTTTAGTTATAAAAGCATTTCCATATTAACAAAGTACCTTCTAATTCTGCCCTGCCCCCCCCCCCGCTCCTCAGAAATCTCACTCCTAGCAATCTTCAAAACTTGAGTTTTGAAGTTTTGGTTTCATACTGTAGAGCTTTAGACAAAGCTAAGATGGCTCCACTGAAACAAGCAGGTGGCAGACCTTCCACCAGAAAAGTTACATAGTGCAGCTTTAACTGGACAAAACTGGAAATATATGAAGTCAAATATGTAGATCTCAGAACATTTCATGTGTAAAGTGTATTGGGCTTTATTCAATTTTAATTTTAAAGCTCGAAATGATGTACAAGTATGGGTGGTGTCACAATGCTAAAATTTCAAACTATTTCAATACTGAGGAAAAGGGTTAATACTCTATTCCAGTTTTAATACCACAAACATGATGTAAAGCATTCTGTCAAGTCAAGTAGTCTCCCTCTTGTTCCGATAAAGATCAAGACCATTATACAACTATTCAGGAAAGGTCAAATTGTTCTGTTTTTTTCTCTGCATCTATACCAGTCAAATTAGTTATCTAGTTATAATGCTAGTTTTGGTGCTTGTTAATACCTGAAGGGATTCCAATCCTCCAGCTAAGGAAGTCCTGACCAAGACTAGCTCAAGATCTAGAGATGGGCCCCACTGCTCCTGACACAATGCAGAGGATAAATTTCCTTACAAGGACAATACCGTGTACCCAGTGGTGAAAGTAAAGCGGTGCGCACAGGAACGCAGCACCGGTATAAAATTCACAGCTGGTACGCAGCACCGCTAAGAGGATATGGTTAATGGTGGCCAAAACCCACATTTGAAAAAAAAGGAAGGTGCGCTATTTAAGTAGAAAACACAAACAACCACACTATGCCATTCGAGAATAACTGAAAGCTACCCGAAACTCTCGTGCAGAGATATCAGCAGTCTGTTAAGCAAGGATTGTCAAAACTTATCTGACTGTAGCCGTGAAAGTCGCCTAAACCATTGCGAGGCGGTGCTGTGCACTGGTAGAACATTTAAGGCCGGCGCGCTGCCTGCACCTGTAAGAGAGGGTTTATGCTGACTAAAAAAATATGAAATAATTAAGTATATTAAAAAAGGTAAGGTGTAAAACGTTAAAAAACAAACAAACAAACAAACAAAAAACGTGTAAGACTAGTGTTTAAAAAAAAAAAAAAAAAGACGGTAAAGTGATGCACTGGACATTATAGCACCTGTAAGAAATTAAAACTACTTTCACCACTGCGTGTACCTTAACAAGTACACATAATTCAGATCAGATTTTTTCAACATCACAGCTTGCAGACTGAGATTTTGAAACAGTTAAAGGTGCATTATGTAACTTTTTGGTTAGGGGTCCGTCACCCACTTGTTTCTGTTATGTCATTGCTCTGTCTGGAATGTTCCACAGTATGACATTAAACAGCTCTACCTTACTTTTATTCAATTTCAGGTGGTTTTATGTCTCAGAAATACCTGGAAAAACAGGCATTCTGACTGTGAGTGGGGTCGCCTCTCCACAGATGTAACCTGTAACTTAGTCTGGTTTGGTCTCCATTAAGATAGAAAGGTTCAATGCCATACTGTGAAAAATTCCAGACAAAGCAATAACGTCTCCATGAAGAAAAGCATTTGAGGGACTCTCCACCAGAGACGTTGCACAAGGCTCCTTTAAAATAAGGCAAAAAACAATAGCTGTAAAGTGTAAGTTCTCTTCATCTTTTTCATCTTTCATCTTTGTGTTTTGGGATTCTCGGTATTCCTGATTTCCACCTAATGACATCACAAGTAACATTATTACACAGTTAAAAGCTCAAAAAGATAATTCAGTGTAATATAGGACCTTTTAAAGAAAACAAATGCAAACAAAACCATCATTAAGGTTATTTTAATCCTAATGGTGCTATACTAGTTGATCTATTTTAAATACAGAAGGCATTATGTCATCATTTTACACGGTGTCAGTTTGTGAAGCCTTGGTTTGAATAAGCTTTAGTTTGATAACATAGTGAATTGAGCTATACTGAAGAAACAAAATACAATATTGTGTAGTGTCTTTCAAACCTCAACTAATTACAATTTTATATAACTTGATAAGTTTCTCATTAAAATGAATACACTCAAAAGGTTCAGGAAATAATTGTTTGCATTTTTCTTTACATCTTCACCAATGATCAGAAATGTCAATATGCCACTCAACTACAGGGATAAAATGTATTTATTTATATGAGGTGATACAATGAGATTAAGTGAAATTATTTTAATTAACACATAATATTAATAATATAATATCAAATTAAATGAGGTTTTATTATAATGTAATAGACTTGTTTTTATGATTGTTGTTCTAATTTTGTTTGTTTAAAAAAATAATTAAATTGTTTACTCAACATGTTTGATGGTCATTTGTAATGGTAGTTAAGTTCCAAGAATATCCAGTATTATTATTTTAAACTACAGATCTTAAATAAATGATACGAGAATATTCATTTTAAAGTGGACGATGCAATTACTAGAATACACATTGAGAATTTTAACCAAATAAAAAGTACAAAAATAAAAGTACAAACTTTCTCACTCATACTACAGAATGATGGAAAAAAAAACAGGATCGTTGCCATAGCAATTAAGCATTTAAAACTACTAGTACAATTTCCTCAAAGAGTTAGGCCTACTGAAATATGAATAAAGTGCTGGATTGTGACGTCACACCTCAGAATTTTCAGTTAGTCCGATGTTCAGTGGAGTCCAATGGAGATTTTAAGATGCTAAATACAAAATGCGTTTATTCCAAAGTTTTGTGACACTAAAGAGTGATAGATGTATTTGCCAGCAGTGAGGCAGCTGTTAATTGGGTTGTTTCACCGTGTTTTCGGTTAATTCTTTTCGGTACGTTCTTTTGGCTAATATATATCAGCGTTTTGCACTACTGCCTGCTGAAACGAGGCAGATTTCCAAGGAAACGGCCGTTTTTGACTTTCGACTTTTTTTTTTTTCCCTGAAATCGCAATTAATAAATAAGCAATAGAAATTTGAAAAACATGTTTAGCATTAAAAAAAATACAAATTTGTAATAACTATAATATATAATAATACATTTACTTATTAAATTAAAGAGAAAAAAGAGGCGAAATACAGACGCTATAATCCATCTCTATGGCAACGTTACGTCGGTCTTACGTAGTGTCGGGGACAGTCACATGACCTCCCTGCTCTTCAGCCCTGAGCCCGAAACGAACCCGCTTCTCTACGCTTTCTCCGCTCTTTTTCCGCTTTTCACCGCCGAGCTGTGCAGCCTTACCACTGCCGACATGCACCCACAACCCCGGGAGACATGAACACAGCCCCCCGGAGCCCCACGGACCACCCAACCCCCGCATAAAACCGAGACAAACCCGGGGACAAGACTGAAAACACGGGTTTTCGCTGAGGTAAGGTTCGGTCATGTCCGCGTTCACGTTTAGCTCAGGATGACTGGACTAGCATACCAACGAGCAAAGGTTTATCACACAAACGCAATCAAAACAATACAAAATCTACAATTAAACTCCGAATATGGTCTATTTTTCCACTTGCTTCTATGGCAAATGATCTTTATATCTTACTTTTTCACTACTTGCAATTCAGGAGAATTGCTAGACGCTTTACTCTACATTTACTGTCAACAAATATATGAAAACTAAATGAAATCAAACTTGTACATGTAAAGCATCATGTATGGGCTAGCGCTGAGGTATGGGAACATATGTACACTTAAGGAAATAGAAAGCATACTTTATTTATCCGAAGTAAACAGGTTAAAATATGGCGAGTTAAAAAAAAACGTATGCTTTGGATTACATTAAAAAGCCCTAATTGCTTGTTAGTTTTATCTGAACAGTTTCATTCTTGAACTACAAATCTCCTGTTTTAACCCACTATGCTATTCTCAGCTCCTCTACAAATACCCAGTGTATACTTAGTTTTAAGCCAGTCTGTTGGTCTGTTTTCCTAGTTGGATCACTTTACATCTACTTTTTTACTATTATTTCACTATTAAATGACAACATTCCGTGTTAAAGATTACACAACAATACAAGATAAGGTTATCAGTGGTTAGAAAGTCTTGTCACTTTGCATTATGAAACTGGCTTAAAACTGCTAGCCTCGGGGATTAGTGCATTGTACCATTCAACATTGTAAACATTGTCGGTTTTAGTTCGGATTTATGTTGATAAGTCTCTCTTGTCAGAACTGTTGCGTCTTCTAAGCAAATACTACAACTGCACCTATTACGGTATTATTATAGTAAGTAAGTATAGTGCACTAAGGTGCACCTTAAGGTACAAGCTGACACACTTGATCTAAACCAGGACTACAGCAGGTCTAAATGAGGACTACATCAGGCCTAAACCAGGACTAAAATGGGACTACAGTAATCCATCGTTTATTGCGGGGGTTAGGTTCCAGAAATAACCCGCAATAAGCGAAATCCACAAAGTAGGACAACTTTATATTTTACAATTATTCTACATGTTTTAAGGCTGTAAACGCCTCACCACACACATTATACGCTTTTCTCAGACTGGAATTAACGTTTTCTCACATTTCTCTCTCGTTTAAACACTCAAACCTTTGTAGATTTTCAACAAAATGTATTAAGAGTGAAGCGTGGGCAAGGGGGGCAGAGACATGAGTCACTGGATTCGCAGGAAGCACCGCGCTCATCCAACGGCACTGCCACATCCTGGGACGTGACGCACACCAACCCCTTGGAGAAGTGCGCGACACGTGCACCCGCTCATCGTGGTCAAATCCGTGACAGAGCAGCACGACCGGCGCGAGGCCGCGCGTCCCACCCGGGGCTGCGAGCATGAGATCGAACCGCGCCGCCCGGACCATGTCTCCCCCTGGGGAGCCCTCGCAGCCCTCGCCACAAACCAAATCCGCGAAACAGCGAGGCCGCGAAAAGTGAACCGCGATAGAGCGAGGGACCACTGTATGACAATTTTCACTAATCAGATTCTCGCCAACAATAAAGAGGAGCATAAATTACCATTTGCTTAGCCAAAATACAGAAAACCATTTTTGCAAATGACAATAAAGCAAAAAGAGAATCCACAATGTTACACTCTTTTCACAATTTTGAAAATCTGGTCACCCTATATTGCCAAGCTCTATAACATAATATAAAATAAAATGGATCTGAACTATCTTTGCCTTGAAGGGATTGTAAATTTTCCTGTTAGTGTAATATATGTTTATAGGAATCATTAAAACGCAAAACATTACTGTCTAACTAGCTTAACTTGTTTGAAGCCAGAGGTCAACTTTGAGATCTTAGCTTTTGAGATGTTAGGAGAACAAACATTAAGAAATTGTGATTTTTCTGAAAAGGTATGTAATTGGGACTAGATTTGCAATTTGCTAAATGTTTTAATAAGAGTGTAATTTCAAACACATCTAGAAGAAGAATTTGCTCAAAAAAGACAAACTAATCACAAGAATCACATTTCAGGAGATTTTTTTTAATGCAGAATAAGAGGACATTTTGTTGTTTGTGAAAGAAATGATAACCCTTCAAAATTGCAGCCTTTTTTTTGTGATTCATCTTGCAGACTTTTTATACAGGCTACACAAGGCTCTATGCATGTTAGCTCGTGTAACTGACCATAAGCACTTCCCACTTTGTGAGGTGAGGATGAATTTGCCAAGTCGTGCTAAAGCTTTGACACTGTGGTTTGAACTGTCACGGTCACATGTTTGCTCATGTTTATTGCATCTCCTGTATTTCATTATCAAATCGCAAGTGCAACTGTCAGATGCCCTCCCTGCGTCTCCATGGGGTCTTATTCTGCATGAACGCTCTTATCCCTGTAGTTTAAACTGCTGCAATGATGTTCTGAAATAGTCCTGTGTGTCAGATGCCCCCCGTGTCTCCATGGGGTTTTATTCTGTGTAAAAGCTGCTAACCCTGTAGTTTAGACCTCTACAAACATGTTCTGATATGCATAGGATTGTTGTATTGCCTTCCCCTTTCAGATTTCAGTCTTGTTTCAGATATTAACGTTTCTGGGCGTGTTTGAAATGTGCTCAACTGAATTTTGCTGCTATATAATGTTTTACCCACCACACTCAGAATTGCGGGAAAGCAAAAAGCAATTGGATAGAACTAGAATAAAAACCTTTTTATGAACATTTTCAGTACCTGCATATCTATTTACGTTTAAAGATGCACTGTGTAACTTTTTGGTTGGAGGTCCATCACCAGCTTGTTTCTATTGATATGTTATCGCTGCGTCTGGAATGTTCCACACTATGACATTAAAAAGCTCTACTTTACATTTATTCAATTCCAGGTGGTTTTATAGCTCAAAAATACCCAGAAAAACAGACATTCTCACTGTGAGCGGGTCGCCTCTCCACAGATCTGACCTGTTACTTGGTCTGGTTTGGTCTCCATGAAGATAGAAAAGTTGAATACAATACTGTGAAACATTCCAGATAAAGCAATAATATCTCCATGGAGACGAGCATTTCCTGGACTCTCCATCAGAAAAGTTACACAATGCACCTTTAACAGACTAACTAAAACAAAGCCTGTTTTATGTTTAGCTACAAAATAATAGTTCCACCGTGATACATGATGTTATCTGACTCTAGGCGAAGGCGTTTTTGTTCATGTTCTGTTTTTTGTTTTGTTTTGTTTTTTTCATTCGGTGGTTTTAGTGTCAAATGCACAGTATGGAACACATGTCATTCTACACAATCAAATGCTTTATTTTCTGTACAGTGGACACACACACACAAAAAAACAGTTCAGAATTGAATTGTACAGCATGATTCTCTTTTGGCATACCTCAAATCCCTGTAAAAATAAAAATAAAAGTTCACTAAATGTTTGGTTTTAATGATCAATAATAAAATAAATGCTAAAATACATACAGTAGTACATTATTGCTCTGTATTCCTCATATCATATTATATTTTTGGATCAATATTTTTAGTACAGCCCTAGGTATTTTTTTAATAGTCCCTGGCCTTCATTGGCATATTAAAGGTTCTGTTCCTGATTTTTACTGTCCTAAAAACTTGAAAAACGAGCTAGTTCATTTATCGTCATAGTTTGCAAAGTGTGCACGGTACAGCTGTAGCATCCAGTCAAATTGAGAAGGGCAGAACTGATGGTTAAATCACTTTTAATTTTTACATGCTGTGTCATAGAACCAACGTATGATTTAGATAAGAACAAAATAGATTCAAGATTGTTTATTTGTCATATGCAGGATCAACACAAGGTCAACAATGCTATGAAATGCTTAGGATCAGAAGAACCTGTTGACTTGCTAAGATAGTCAAGAAGTACTAATAACATGCAATAAAAATACAAGGGGAAAAAGTAAACAATATAATAAAATATAATAAAACACTAAGGTGCAGATACGATTAAATAAGGTGTAAGTAGAGTATTTCACAGGTGGTAATACTGCTCAATTGAATTTCGTATTGCACATAATTAGGGATGTCAACAATTAATCGACTTACGATTAATTGTCAATCAAGACGTTGGTCGATCAAAATGCATTAATTGCAATTAATCGCTAATCACGGACACGCGCACCCGCGTGGTCACGAAACAAGGCAACCGCGCACTGTGCTGCGCCAAGCTCGACTCACAGCCGGCCGCAGGCGCCAACTGCACTGCTCAGCAGCCCCGCGCGTACACCGGGGCTCAGCATCGGGCCTCGCGCGTACGTACACCGGGGCTGCTGAGCACGAGATCGAACCGCGGCGCCCAGAATGCGTAGTCTCAGCCCGAGCCACAAACCAGCCGCACGAAACCAGCAGCGGCACGTGGTGGTTTAATCCTGGTTTAGTCCAGGTTTAGTCCAGGCCCAGTCCCAAGTTTAGACCTGGTGTAGACCTGGTTTAGTTCTGGTCTAGACCTGGTTTAGTCCACGTTTAGTCCTGGTCTAGTCTCTTAGCCAATCAGGATGCAGAACACAATGTTACACTATAAAAAAAGTTACACTAAAAAAAAAATTGGAAAAAAATAATAAATCCGCGATAGAGCGAGGGATTACTGTATTTTGTTATTCAGCATCAATACATTTGTCTGCTTTTTACAAAGGAATAATTAATTGAGGAATATGCAATATAATAATACTATGATATATTTTTAACTCAGTGTTATGTTACTATAGCTTATATTCTTAAAGACCCTATTGAAACACTAAAATTCAGGTGAAAAACGCCGCTTATCAATTAATCGTTAATCGATCGATAAGGTCAGTCGACTTTAGATTAATGAATTAATCGATAATTTGCATCCCTACACATAATATAGTATAGTAAAACAGAAATAACAGAAATTACTATATGATCACTGTATTACTGGCTCATCACATTGTTTAACTGTTATCAATTTTTTAACATTAAGTACAAATAAGTTGCTCAAATATACATTCACAATGCATCTTTTCTGTATGTCAAGCTACTTCCACTCACACAAGAAGTCACCAAAGTATAACTGTAACCTTACTATTATATGCCATGCACTGTATGTTAACGTGTATAAGAGCTAACTTGACCTTTACAGCACCTTTTAATGAACCTGGGTTTTCTCTTAGCCTTCACTGATGCTGATGATGATGTTTGTTTCCGTGGTGACCAGATGTTGTCTGTTGCCGTAGTGACCATGTCCATGTCTCTATCTCAGGTGTGGTCCCACGAAGACTCCAAGATGATGGCCTCCAGTGACGTCGACCGCAACGATGGTGAGTGAAAGGAGACGGTCAATCTCAGATGATATCAGCATCTCTGTCTTTGTCTACCCACTCTCAATAAAGATATAGTAATAGTATATTTTTTACATCCACCTGAAACCCACTAAATGCAAAAGCTGTTGTGGCCGATATCCGATTATATTCCAGTAGCGATATCAATTGAAGTTGGCGTAAATTCAGATTAAAGAGGGGTATAATGCAAAATTTTGAGCTTCCTATCATGCATGAAGAATCCCTCAGTCATCCGGGTAGAATCCATGATAAAAGGAGAAATTCAATTTGTTAACTGGACAAAGTTTATTTGGTCGAAAACGTTGAGCTGCGAAACGTTTTCGACCAAATAAACTTTGTCCAGTTGACAAATTGAATTTCTCCTTTTATGATAAAAGAAGAAATTCAATTTGTCAACTGGACAAAGTTTGTTTGGTCGAAAACGTTTCGCCGCTCATCCAAAAGGCTTCGTCAGTTCTGGTTCTCCTTTTATCACAGCTTTCTATCATGTTATAATGTTGTTATCTCACCTTCTGCCTGAAGAGGTTTTAGATGTTCTTGCATGTTTGAGTAATCTAGCGATTTCCCTGGGCCTTATTCAAACCCCTTGCTGTTAGGTGTAACATTCTGTACAAGGCTTCACCCACAAGCCTACGTCACCTGACAGTTCTCCATAAATATACAAAAACGTGACACAAAACTGTACACGTTATTTTAATACGTTGTTTTAATATAGCATTTTTAAAAATAGAAAAAGGTAACATGGTAATCTAAATATGGTACAGTTGTATGAAAAAGTTTGGGCACCCTTGACAATTGCCATTATTTTCATTTAGAAATCATTGGGTGTTTGGGTCCACAACGTCATTTGGTCTATCAAATAACTAATGGACACAGTATTATTTCAGCAGTGAATTATTATTTATTTATTTTTACAGAAAATGTGCAATATGCATCAAAAAAAATTTAGACCGGTGCATAAATCTGGGCACCTTAACAGAAAAATCATATCAATATTTAGTAGAGCCTCCTTTTGCAAAAATAACAGCCTCCAGCCACTTCCTATAGCCACTAATGAGTGTCTGGATCCTGGATGAAGGTATATTGGACCATTCCTCCTTCCAAAACATCTCTAGTTCAGTGAGGTTTGATGGTTGCCGAGCATGGACAGCCTGCTTCAAATCATCCCACAGATTTTCAATGATATTCAAGTCTGGGAACTGGGATGGCCATTCCAGAACATTGTATTTGTTCCTCTGCATGAATGCCTGAGTACATTTTGAGCAGTGTTTTGGGTCATTGTTTTGTTGAAATATCCAGCCCTGGCGTAACTTAACCTTTGTGCATATCGCCTCTTGTTATGACCAATTAACTAAATTTTTGTTTCATCAGTCTACAGCACCTGATTCCAAAATTAAGTTGGCTTGTCCAAATGTGCTTTTGCGTACCTCAAGTGACTCAGTTTGTGGTATCTGTGAAGAAAAGGCTTCTTCCACATCACTCTCCTGTACAGCCTTTCCTTGTGCAAATTGCGCTGTCTGCAGCAAGATGACCTTGCAGGTCTTTGGAGGTGATCTGTGGGTTGTTTTTGACCATTCTGATCATCCTTTGTCTTTGCCTCTCTGATATTTTTGTTGGCCTGCCACTTCTGGCCTTAACAAGAACTGTACTTGTGGCATTCCATTTCCACACTATGTTCCTCACCTGTAGACTGACAGCTGAAATCTTTAAGCTTTTTGTAGCCTTCTCCTAAACCATAATGCTGAACAGTCTTTGTTTTCAGGTCATTTGAGAGTTGTTTTGAGGCCCCCATGTTGCCACTCTTCAGAGGAGAGTCAAAGAGAAGAAGAACTACTTGCATTTGGCCGCCTTAAATACCTTTTGTCATGATTGGATGCTCCTGTCTATGAAGTTCAAGGCTTAATGAGCTCATCAAACCAATTTTGTGTTCCAATTACTCTGTGTTGATTAGTTACAGGTATTCAAAGCAACAAAATGACAAGGGTGCCCATATTTTGCACAGCCTATTTTTCACAATTGATTTAATTTCATACAAGTGAATAATACTACACTTAAAGGTCCCATGGCATGAAATTGTCACTTTCTGAGGTTTTTGAACGTTAATGTGAGCTCCCCTACCCTGTTTAGGCCCCCCCCTCATGGTTAAAAGTTGCGAAATGTCTAAACTGAGCATTTGCGATCCTTTTCTGCGTTACAAAAAATCGGAGCTCAAACGGGCGAGTTTGAACAAGGCACCTTATTGACGTCAAATCGAAAAAAGAAATGCAAATGCAGTTCCACCCCCGTCTGTCTGTACTCAGCGTCTCTGTAAATCACGCCCATAGAGTTTGGACTGCAAATGCGCTAGGCAATGCGAAATGCGTTTTTTTACTTGCCTGGAGGCAGGTCCGAGTGTTTCTAGGCTCGGAAGTCCTTTATCTGAGCCTCTGGACCTTTGAACAGCAGTGGTTTAATTTTATTTTATGTGGAAATGTGTTTATTTTTCAATGGAACGCTTCAAATCTCTCCCCCCGTGCAAAAACAAGGAAATGGATCAGCTGTGGGCTCTGAGCTCTGAGCGGAGAGTTTGGCCACGCCCCCACCCTCTACTATTGGCCATCTCTTTTCTCCTCATTTGCATTCAAGCAACAACGCCCAGAATAAAGAGTTTGAGAGAGATATTTATGACTCTTTCATCTTATCTCTGTTTCTCATGCACTGAGTGTTGATTTTGAAGAAGGATTCATTTACAGTATTAGGGAACCATTAAGGAGCCATATAAAAGCATCAAGAAGTACCATGTCATGGGATCTTTAAAATCTGTGTCTGGAAAACCACCCAGTCCTCGGCTTTTATATGAAAATGAATGTCATGCCATGTCATGCCACAATTATTATGCAACCTCAGAGGGGTGCCCAAACTTTTTTCATACAACTGTATGAGTTAGCAGTTAATAAATAGAATAGAATAGCCCCTTTTTTACTTTTTTCCATGATTATTGTTCAAACATACAGCTACCTCTTTAGCGGCTTTCCTCTTATTTCCTTGTAACTCACCCTGTTCAAAAAGACAAGCCTGAGAATAAACTGGGAATCACACAAATGCACAGAGAAAAACACTGGTGCTCAAATTCAGGAAATGGATTGTTTGGGGAAGATTACACTGCCATGATTTGTTCCTTTTTATTTTATCATGTCACTGCAGCTTTTTAGACCGACTTGCGTAATATTATACCTTTTTTAGAATTTAAAACCAGTATCTGATTGCTGATCTCTTTTATGGGCGAGTCCAGAGGGCCAAATAAATAACATCTTTTTTCAAAGGCCCATATTACACTGTTTTCTGTTCTGTGTTCTAATGGTGTTTCCGCATCAGGTGTTTTGTTTCATTCACACATGTTTAACACACAAACTCTGCAAATATTTACAGTGATAGGTTCGGTGTTAAAGTTCAGTTTAGAGGCAGACAAAAAACAGTTTCTGCAGACTTCCCCTTTGAGTCTTTCAGTCGCTCACTCTTTCTCTCAACATGTTACCTCCACTGTAACCAGGACAATACTGATGGCAGAGCTGCAGAGCGCACCTATATACCCCCATTCCCCCTCCCACATGACATAACATCCATTGGAAAGCTCATTTAAACCATTCCACTATTAAATGGCTAATATGTCAGGTGCCAAAAGGTGAGCACGGACAATAGCTTTCATGCAAAAACAATAAATCATATACAAAGCTTCAAATATACAGAGAATACGAATAACTGCCCATGTAGATTACCGTACTTGTGGCTCACATGACCACCGGAACCCGCGCAACTGGAGGATTTAAACTTGGGGCGCAGATGTGTCCGGGTTTGCCAGAACGCACCACGGGAGGAGGGAGAAGGCGGCAGCGCAAGGGTAAGTAAATGATCGAGTTTAGGGTGATTTGGATGGGCAAAACTGCACCCTTAGTCAGAGCAGAACACGCTGGAGAGGTTATGGGAATTAAGTTTAGTGTATGGTTGATAATGAAAAGGGTTCGGCGCGGAGCGCAGCAGATAAGGACACAGGCGCACGTCTGCACAGCTGCTGTCCAGCCCAATATCCTCCGCTCACAATCACCAGCTCCTTCTGAAGCTGTGGGCGCGCTTCTTTTCAACACCCTCACTGCAGTTTATGAACCAGTGCACCGTACAAAGTAACAGCAGTATCCTTCATGTATGCGTATTTGGAGCAAATAAAGTACCGTAACAAGCTAAAAGTCAATAAAGAGATTGTGCTCATTTAGTGTCTTCAGTTGTGTTTCATGACATAACATCACATCACATTATTATTAAAATTAATAATAACCAAAAATATTTACTGTCATTCTGAAACTTGTCCTTTGTTGACTGGCAGACAGAACGCAGTATCACTGAGCTACTCACTTGCACAGACATGAAGAGACCTACATGTCTACGACATTATAATAGCATTGAAACTCCTTGCTTGTACTCAACATATTTAATTTTGCTATATAGCCATGTATTAATTTCATAAATCAAATTAGTTTTGGATATTAATAGCTGCCTGCTGGGCTCACACTGGCACGTATGTTGTAATAACGATGACATTACGAGTGCTGATAGGAACGTCCTCATTGGAATAGACAGCCAGGGCGACCCTGATTGTACTTTAAAGAAACGAAAAACGAAAAAAAAAATATTTAACGCTTTGAGGCAATGGTGAAACCGGCACATTTGATCTTATCTAACAATAAAATGTCTTGTTTGTATGCAACAATTACCATCTGCATACAAGGACAACAGGTGAATGCATCTTGGACAAATCAAAAACATCTGATTTGGATTTTCTCAATAAAAGCCCCTTTTAAAATGCCTTCCACCAACTATGAAACTGGTACATTTGGATTGCTTTAACAATTACATTCCTTGTTTGCATGCTATCATTCCCATTTGGTTACACAGTAGACATGGCCCTTTTTGCATGTGCTTTAAGTTCATATCCACATAAGCTTGTACAAATTATACAGTAACTATTACGCCTATTGTCGAAAAAAATGATGCATCTTTTGATGATAGGACTTGACAGGCTTGACAGCAGTGTCTTCACATGCTCTCCCCGGGGACGACGCTTTTCACTCTCTACTGAACTAAGGTAAAAGGAGTTCTTAATTTAAAAACTACCGCTTCATGACGTCAAAAGGTGGAATAGTGAATTTTGAGGTTTTGAGATGTAGACTAATAACAAAGTATTACTCAAACGTGTGAATGAAACAAAACACAACTCCAGGTCTGAGTAGGTAACGGCATTGAAACATGGCTTCAAGCTCACAAGAGTCGGTTTTGTGTAATATAGGACCTTTTAAAAAGAGTTAATAAGAGTATTGTGATGATGCATCTC
The DNA here is from genome assembly GCA_036785185.1 of Paratrypauchen microcephalus. Taxonomy (NCBI): domain Eukaryota; kingdom Metazoa; phylum Chordata; class Actinopteri; order Gobiiformes; family Gobiidae; genus Paratrypauchen; species Paratrypauchen microcephalus. The sequence continues at coordinate 936,554 of JAVJIX010000197.1, read as the reverse complement.
CAGACACGTGAGGATTTTAACCAAAGTACAGCTGCAGGATTCAAAATGGACTTTACCCTTGATAATATGAAGCCACTTTATGAAATGTGCGATACTATAAATAAACTGCTAAAAGTACACTACAACACACATATTAAAGCAGACCTATTGTGCTTTTGTCCACTCTGTAAAACTGACACCTGTGGATCATTGTTATCATTTGGACATTTTATATCATAATGATCTTCTAAAACAACTTAATACATGAAACAGCTTCACTGACGTCAATGTACAATGGAAAAACCGTTTGAAATTGAAAAATTGAAATTGAAATTGAAAAAAAAATTGAGTAAAGATTAACTGATTTTTTACATGACCTTTGAGCCAATATCGGTCTAATCGGTCTATTTGACTGCTAAAATAATCCTTAGCTGCAGCCCTATGTCATTGTGGTGACATTTCAGGAGCTGGACTTGAGTAAATCTTCAGACTTGTTGTCAAAGCTGGAGTCCTTTTGTCAAAGTGACAGATGGTTTTGAACATGGCATCTCACTTCTGAGTTTTCACAAAGACATCGCACATTCTTCTGGATCACTACTTTAAACTGCTCCTCATGTCTCGTGTCTCTGAGTGTCCTGTTTGAGCTACAGAGACATTTGTGAGTACAGTGTGAGGAGAGGGGGGGCACTGGGTTTAGCACGAGGCAGGTACTTGGAAATAAAGGTTAGACCTCAAGAAGACAAAACTGTTATTTTGGGGAGTCTATATTAATTGTGGGCACTTTTTCTTTGTACTAATGGGGAACATTATTTTTCTTTTCTATAAAATTTAAGCTGTAGAAAGTTGGAAAGAGTTTTGGAATTGTGTGATGTCACGATTTCCAACCAGGAAGTACAATTTTAAACGTAAAAAAAAAAAAGAGCAAATTGAAAAAATGGGTTTGAATGTTTTTGCAGAACTGTGTGTGTTTTAGTGCAATTATTTTAGAACCTCACCCTCCACAATGACAGGTGGAGACTCTTTTGATTTTTTAAAATTTTTGATATCCTTTATTCATCCCTGCATTTGACCCATCCTTCAGGGAAGGAGCAGAGGGCAGCTCGTTTTTCAGGCGCCCGGGGGGCAGTACCGTGAAGGGTCTTGCCCAAGGACCCACACTGGCTTGCTCATTGCCGGGGAGGATTCGAACCCAGGGCCCCCGGGTGAAAGTCAAGGGACTTTACCAATTGAACTAGCCAGCCGGTTGTCTCTTGCCATCATGCCCAACTACTCTTTCACCTTGTCTCCATGGAGATGTGCCTAGAAAGTTCCACAGTATGACCATTAAAGGAGAATTAACGTTTTTTACAATCTGAGCCTTATTTCGGTAATAAAACAAGTTGTTTTACTCACCCATAGCACTTTGGTGTCATATGGAGCACTTCCAGAGATGTTTTGGATTTGCGTTAGCCTAGCGCAAGTTCTAGCCATAGTTCGGGCCATATAATATATTCCAAGTGCAGTCTCCAAATAACACAAACTTTAGCACTTTTCAAATTATAGAAGCTCGATGCACGATTTCGTTTGAGTCAAAAGTGGCCTGTAATCCGAGATTTAGCCATAGTTTACAGCTTTGCGTTTCATGTTTGGGTCCCGGGAGCTGAGAGCAAAATAAACTGTGACCCCGCACATGCGCACTGGCGCCCTCATCTACTCAAAACTATATGGATAAATCTCGGATTACAGGCCACTTTTGACCAAACGAAAGCGTAGACTAAGACATCGAGCTTCTATGATTTGAAAAGTGCTAAAGTTTGTGTTATTTGGAGCCCGCACGGGGCATATATTACATGCTCGGGGAATATATTATATGCCCCGAGCTATGGCTAGAACTCGCGCTAGGCTAACGCAAATCTAAAACATCTCTGGAAGTGCTCCATATGACACCAAAGTGCTATGGGTGAGTAAAACAACTTGTTTTATTACCGAAATAAGGCTCAGATTGTAAAAAAACGTTAATTCTCCTTTAACTTCATGAAGGTTTGTAAGCCAAAAGGTTATACTCGTAGAGAGACCCCACTGACAGAAAGAATTCATGTTTTTAAGATGTTTGAGCACGTAAATAACACTTGTAAATAGATCAAACCGATGATAATGATGATAGATATAAGGCTACATGTAAATATAAAAGAAAGGTTCTGTGATTCTGTTTTTTTATGTTTAATCACATTCTATTGTCTGAAAGTGTTTTTATTATCATAGCAGTATCGGATTCAGTGTTGAGTATGGAATCAATTCCTTAATATCGAAATCTATCTTGAAATTTCAATATCTTTAAAGGCCACAAGAGTCTGTTTTGCATAATATAAGACCTTTAAATACAAGCTTTGGCTACTCCACCTTCCAGTTACTTAAACAGTCTTAAATAAATGTACTTAAAGGGATATGCCACCCCCAGGTCAAATTTGGGCATCTCCCCACAGTCCAGAGACTAAAATAAGTGATGGAAAGCGTTTTCCTGCTCACCCAGCCATTGTCCGAGTCTGTCGCCACTGACCGCCGCGGTAACTGGTGCTCCTCCGCCTTAGACTGGAGTCTAACGTCGCCAGAGAAAGATTTCGGCCAAAAGGAATTAATTTGCTCGATGCGTTTCCCAATTACTTTGTGTGTAGTGCGCATTCATATCGAGTGCAAATAAATGTGCAAATCAACACGGAGAGCTTGTCTTGGTCATTTTGGGTGGGAACTATTTTCCAGTGCGTAAGAATACAGCCGTATCACGCACCACGTTTTGCAACAGGGGAACTCCCTTCCCGGTGCGTAACAGGGATTCCCCTGGCAGCGTACTGCGTGATACGGCTGTATTCTTCCGCACTGGAAAATAGTTCCCACCCAAAATGACCAAGGCAAGCTCTCCGTGTTGATTTGCACATTTATTTGCACTCGATATGAATGCGCACTACACACAAAGTAATTGGGAAACGCATCGAGCAAATTAATTCCTTTTGGCTGAAATCTTTCTCTGGCTACGTTAGACTCCAGTCTAAGGCGGAGGAGCACCAGATACCGCTGCGGTCAGTGGCGACAGACTCGGACAATGGCTGGGTGAGCAGGAAAACGCTTTCCACCACTTATTTTAGTCTCTGGACTGTGGGGAGATGCCCAAATTTGACCTGGGGGTGGCATATCCCTTTAAGCAGAAGGCCCTTCCCACTGCTCTGCTCCATAGACTTAAACCATCTCCATTTCTCCATATTTCCATTTTGTGTGGAGTAACTGTAGTGTAAAGCTGAAAATCAAAATCACAATTTGAATGGGCGCAGTTAGCAAATCTCAAAGGATTAAGTTACCATGGTTAAAAGTGAGTACAATAATTTCCTCCATAAACATCTCCTGTCTTATTCTGTATAAAAACGGCTATTACTTTAGTTTAGATCTTTACAAAGCTGTTCTGAAATGTGATTCTTTTATTAGTTTGTCAGTTCAGATTTCAGTAATTTGTCGATTCTTGTGGGTGTGTTTAAAATGTGATTATTAAAGGGCCCATATGGCATTATTTTCTGATGTTTCCTCATCACAAACATACCAGAAGTTTCATGTTTAACACACAAACCCTGCATTTTAAGGTTTAGTTCTTCTCTCAAACTGAAAAAAAATCTTTTCCACATTGTGATGTCATGTGGTAACACAGGAAGTACTCTACTGTGTTTTTAAACTCCATACAGCTTCTCTAGAATCATTTGGATAATTTCAGCCCAGAATTGCTCATCTTTACTGAACGAAAGGTAAAATGTAGCTGTTAACTTGACAACTTCCACTTCACATCACAAGGTAGAGCAGAGCATTTTGACCTTAGACAGACTAATAATGCAGGATTCCTCAAAAATGTGTGAATGTGAGAGGAACGTGTGTGTTCTGGACTTACTCCACTTCAGGGAAATACAGGATGCTTCTTCAGGAAAGATGTGATTTTGCATGTTCACCATATTATAGATCCATGGTTCTAATGCAGGGCTGTGTTTAAGGGGACGTTTGTGACACATCAGGCTGCATTATAAGTGCACCTGTCTGACCAGTGCACTGTTGTTAGTATCGCTTCATGATCTTGTTGTGTAGTAAGTGGATTACACGTGTACACAGTCGTGTCATTCATATGGATTCTACTAGATGCTGTATAATAATGGCATAGATAAGAACTGTCCTGAAGGCTCAGCTGCATAAATAAGGTGTAGGAGTAGAAACAAACAGCCCTATTTGTACAAAGATGGTGTCAAATATAGTCCCACATACAAATATTAATAAACTCTATGGTCTAGGTTTCTCTCATTTGACTCCAGAATGGCTCAGTACACATGCAATTAATGTGAGTAAAAATAAATATACTCTTTTGCAATGTAGTTTGCATAAAAGCTGGTGTTATTAAAGTGTTATTGACTAAATCTTGATGTCCACCCCAAGTCTACTGGCATAAAAGTCACCACACGCTATGTTTATTCTAACATAGTTTAAGCTCCCAAGAGTCTATTCTGTGTCATATCAGCCCTTTAACCATTTCTCTGTGAGTGTATTCAGACTGTGTAGAGCAGGGGTGTAAAAATGTTCCACAAAGGGGCCGGTGTGGCTGCAGGTTTTCTTTCCAACCAAGCAGCAGCACACCAGACTTGACTCATTTAATCAAGTGATCTCAGTCTTCAGACAGTTGAAGGCGTCGCCCTGGTTGGTTGGAAAGCGAGCCTGCAGCCACAACGGCCCCTTTGTGGAAGAGTTTGACACACCTGTTGTAGAGTAACTTTCTGTATCTATATTTCCTTGTGTGGTTTCAGATCATAATCCTTCAGAGATGGACGCTCTGTGCCCCAGCCCTCCCGGCCCCTCTCGCCCCCAGAGGAACTATGAGCGTATGGGGGAGCGTACTGGCACCACGTGAGTCTAAACACAACCAGGCTAAACGCTGCCTTACCTGTGTGGCATAAACAATCACAGGTGTTTTTATTGCTCAGATATCTCAACTAGGGGTGTGCAAAAATCTAGAAATATCACAATTTGGATGAAGAAAATAAATGTAGTTCGTATTAAAGGTGCATTATGTAACTGTTTTGGTAGAGGGTCCATCAATAAAATAAAATCTTCACTTTTGTTGTTGGTTTGATGGTGCATTTACAAGCATGTTTTAGTACATTTCTGTAGGTCCTTTTGTCAATCTTGCCCACCCTTAAAGGGATATTCCAGGATTTTTGACATGGGGGCTCATTTCCGAGTTAGCCAGAGTGTTGCAGAGCTGCGGAGACACTTTTTAGCGAATTTCATGCAGTCCTTCCAGCTGCAGAGTTTTCAGTTGCTAGGCTAGCGCAAGTCAATGGTAAATGGTAGCCTGGTATTAATCAGGCTTACCCACACCAAAGGACACTCGAGTGTCAACTATAACGCCAGACTGTCGATGTAAATGTCTGTGTTGATGGAACAATTATAGAAATATAATCAACCTTCTGCTTTAAAGGATTTATGTCCTTATGCAACAGTACGTTTTTTTTTCCTGATCAAGCTAGGCATGGGCGGAGTGATATCACCTTGCAGCTAGGTTTCCAGCTGTTTTTTGTTTACCTTCAGCTGTCATCGTTAGCCGTAGAGTACAGTAGCCTGCCCTGTTCTACAATCCAGACATGGCCACGTTTGGAGGTCTCCCCGATGCTTTTGAAAACTATGCTGAGCAATTTGCTTTCTCCACTGAACCGTACCTGTACGAGCCGGAATATACAGACGAATGTTCACGGGCTAGCAACAACTTTATGAGCATGCATGCCTTTTCTGCCAGCCGGGTAGACTACAAGAAGCAAAAGCTCTAGCACAGTCTTCATCAATCGACCAGCAGGCTAACATAACGACAGAACCAAGCTTGGATAAAAAAGGTACAAACCTGTTCTTCATCACGGGATCTTGCGCTTGGAAAGACAGATGGTACTGCAGTGGTTGTCAGACTAGGCTTTCCAAGGGATGTGGTGTAGTAGTCTGGTCCGAAATGATCACTGCAAATCTTCTGTTTATGTAGCATCTCCACCGGTGTGTTGATGTCTAAGCCAGCAGCTACAAGCCACAGTCGAGTCCTTTCTCGATCGTGCACTGGAAAGCTGTGAAAACTTTGTGGTGCCCACCTGCGGGCTTTATTTGTACATTTTCGAAATGCACACTGAAACACCATTTTGCCCGGTAGTTATTTTTAAAATTCACCTCTTCACTCTGTGGTCTTCCCTACTACGACTTTTCTCACTTCTCTGTACTTGATAAGTTGCTTCACAACCAACTAGAGTAAAGGTAACAGGAGAAGTTCAATTTGTCTAGAGTAAAGTAAAATTCCGCTGCTGCTGCGAAGCTAGTCCCTCAGATATGGAATGATTCATGCTATTCGCAGTCAGTTTTATTTCAAAAATTACTCAATCAACATATATTTACATCGACAGTCTGCTGTCTTGTCTTGGGTGCACTTTGGAGTGGGTAAGCCTGATTTAAATCAGGCTACCATTTACCATTGACTTGCGCTAGCCTAGCATCTGACAACTCTGCAGCTGGAAGGACTGCATGAAATTAGCTAAAAAGTGTCTCCACATCTCTGCAACACTCTGGCTAACTCTGAAATGAGCCCCCATGTCAAAAATCCTAGAATATCCCTTTAATTTCAACATTTTCATCCTCCATTTTCTCAAGTTGTTTTAAAGTTACACTTTGTAACTTTTGTCGTGTAGGGTCCGCCACCAGTTTATTTGCCTGTTATGTTCCACAGTATGATGTATAGTAGTATATCTATTTCCACGGTAGCAGGCATCTGACACCACCAGACCAAGTTAGAGGTCAGATCTGTGGAGATGTTACCCCGCTTACAGTGAATGCATGTCTTTTGTTGAACTTACGAGCAATAAAAACACCTAATCGTTTTAAATGTAATATTTTATTACTGCTTTGTCTGGAATGTTTCACAGTATGGCATTAAACCTTTCAATCTTCATGGAGACCAAACCAGGCCAAGTTACAGGTCAGATCTGTGTGGAGAGGTGACCCCATTCAATCATAAAACTACCTGTAATTGAATAAATGTAAGATTGACCTGTTTAATGTTATACCGTGGAATAGTCCAGGCAGAGCAATAACATATCCAACAAAAAAGTTACACAGTGCACCTTTTAAATCTTACATTTCATACAATTACAGTTGATTTTTATTGCTCAGAAGTTCAACAAAAAACATGCATTCATACTGTAAGCAGATAAGTTTAACAATGTCACATTATGGAACATTTAAGGCAAAGCGATGTTGCTTTGCATCTCCATGGAGACAAGCAAATGGCAAACCCTCCACCACAAATGTTACACAGTGCACCTTTAGTAAAAATGCTCACATAATTGTTAATCTCTTTGTATTTTTTGTGTTTAGTTTCTTCCAGACTCTGATCCACTTGTTGAAGGGGAACATAGGCACTGGTCTGCTGGGTTTGCCTCTGGCTGTGAAGAACGCCGGACTCGTGGTGAGCAAAGCATGTGTTTTATTGAATTTAATTTGACACAAACAAACATCGCGTGACCAGAGCCAGTGACGGGGGCTCTGATTAACCCATCAATCGTGACTTTTGTCCACAACCACAACATGCCAGCACAGAACCGCGCAGAATAAAATACCAAAACAGTGGGCTACACGCATTAAACTGCATTAAAATCATGGAAATCAATGCTCAACCCAGCCATTTTTTTTTTTTAAGTGTCTTACCGTCATGCCGTTAATAAATGCTCTTCTAATAAAATGCTCTTCAACCCGATCGCTCCCCCCACCTCCTCCTCGATTCATTTTACTAAACTAATGCTAAGTATCCGACCGTCCGTCTATCGCCTCTTCTACTTTGACGAACTTGACCACACTACCACAATCTTCACCGTTGTATTTCTCATGAAAGTGATTAAATGTGTTGTACTAACTTCCTCGAAAAGGTTTACTATTGTCTTCCGTATAAAGTGTTTTCCACTTCATATGCGAGCGCTACTAGTTCTTGGTAGCAACTCCTGCCGTGATTGGTCAATTCTTGGTAGCAACTCGGGGGGAATTTCCCATAAGGCAGTGCTTTACTTCAGTTGTCGCAAACAAATACAAAATACAGATATATTTGTTTTATTTCAAACTGTGCACATTTTTAACATCGTAGGAAGAAATATCCCGGCAAAATAAAATAATGTAATACCTTAAACACATCATCACGGTGCCACCGTCACCGTAATATATATGTAGTTGTAAGTGGTATAAATACCGCACGGGTCCTTTAAATTATTTGAAGACGGTGGAGGCAAGTAACAACCGAATACCTAGCGGGTGGGCCGAGGCAATGCGGTTTCGGGGCCACGGTGGGCATCGTCAGGGCCGCGGACCGCCCAGTCCGTCACTGACCAGACCCAATGGAGTCTTTTTTTTGTCTGTGCGGGAGAGAAAACAAGTCAAATACGATTATAGTGTCGATTCACAGTAAGTAGCAACCCTAGTTAACCCATGTATCGGTATTCACTCAAAGAAGACAAAAAAACAAAACTCTAACTTATATTTGTCTGTATCTGTATCAATATTTTAAATGTCATTGATACTTTTCTGTATTCCATAATTGTTACCAAGCAAAACTCCTCTAATGTGGAAGTATTATCTGACAAATACAAATATAATAAAACTTTCTTTTTGCTGAATTAATGTTTAGAGTATTACAAAAATTCTTACGTTTAAACTTTTAGTCAGAATTCTCTTTGCGATGTCATGAGTGTTTTAGAACTCTACTTCCCGTCATTTTCAACATATTTTTTTGCTTTTCTTTGCAAATTGCGTGCCTTGATTTACGTACAACTATAATTGACATTTACAATAGGCATTATCCCACCAAATTATGTCAAAATTAGAAAACCTCATAATCATTCGCGCTTGAAACTGTGTTGTGTTTTTGCAGCTGGGTCCGATCAGCCTGCTGGTGATGGGGGTCATAGCTGTTCACTGTATGCGGCTGCTGGTGAAATGCTCTCACCACCTCAGTGAAAAGTGAGTACAGTCTCCACCTCTACATAATGGTGTGTGTGTTTATATTTTTGTTTGTGTGTGTGCTTGTTTTGTGTTTTTAGACTTGGACAAACTTTATTGATCCACAAGGGAAATTATTTGGACACAGCTCACACATTATAATATAATATTATAACAGAGTAAAAAAATAAATGGTAATAATAAATTCTAAATAAATAAAACATGTAATACAGTGATGTCTTTGGTAGGGATGTCCCGATCAGGTTTTTTGGCCCTCCGATCCGATTCCGATCATTTGATTTTGAGTTTCTGCCAATACCGGGTCCCGATCCGATACTTACATAATGCATAAAAAAGTACACTTATATTTTTTATTATTATTATAAGTACACTTATACAATAATAATAATAGTAATAATAGTTATTATTAAGTATTCTTATTACTTATTATTTATATTTGTGGGTGTCACAGATGAACTCCAGATGTCTGTGGTGAACGAAACATGGGGTACATCTGATAACAGGACATGTAGTTTGTCAGAAATCTTCTTATAACGAGCTGCAGAGCTTTCTCGGTGAAATAGTGGCGAAATGGCACTTCAAATCGAGGTTCGATGTGCTCCATATGCATAAGAAATCCACGGTTCTCTACAAAGGCGAATGCTAGGTCACTCATTGCGATCATTTGTGCTATCTTGGCTGTGGTCTCCTCTCTCCTGTGCCTTTGCGCTGTCGAGGCATTTTTCTTTCCTTTTCAAACTCTTCTGCAGCGCGAGTTGACACGTCTTTGGGTGTTTGTTTTTGAGGTGCCGTATCGGTTTGTTGTGTTAAATGTAGCCCTTTCCTTTCCACCCCTTGCAATCCATTCATCTTCTTCCGCCCTCCATTTTTCTGGGTCGCGGGGGCAGCAGTCCAAGCAGATCTGCTGTCCAGAACACAATGCACCAGCCCCCATGAATCCTCCCGCCGGTGGTGGTTCCACAGGAGGATGGCTCACGTCACAACAGCCTTGATGTATCTTCTGCCATGGGGACTACCAGTGTCTGCAGACACTGGGGGCAAGGTGGGGTTAAGTGTGTTGCCCAAGGACCCTTGCAATCCCAAGTTTACATACAGTGAACCCTCGCTGTATCGCTCTTCACTGTTCGCGGCCTCGCTGTTTCGCGGATTTTTTTTTCCAATTTTTTTTTTTTTTCAATTTTTTTTATAGTGTAACTTTTTTTTACAGTGTAACATTGTGTCCTGCGCCCTGATTGGCTAAGAGACTAGACCAGGACTAAACCAGGTCTAAACCAGGTCTAAACCAGGACTAAACCAGGTCTAAACCAGGACTAAACCAGGTCTAGACCAGGGATGGTGACGCAGGGTGGTAGGGACAGAGTCTCTGATTTCCTTCACGAGAGCGCCTGGGTGACAGGAGGTGTGGCCTTTGTTTACTTGCACGAGCCATGGAAGAGACCGAGTGCGAGCCGGACCATGGAAGAGCCAAGAATCAACATGGACGGGCCTGGCCCGGACGCCGCGCGGCCGGGGGAGGCAGCGGGGAGAGCCGCATTCGAGGGAGCCGCAGCAGGGGGAGGACACTCGCGCGCAGAGAGGAGACAGTGGCTCTTCCCCGTCATGAACCCGACCCCGTCCTAGAGAGCTGTGGAGTATTGGCGACGCATTGATAGCGGTCTGATTTTGGAGCCGGGGTGAAATGCAACCTACTCTTGTGAGCGCAGGTTAGTCTTACCTGGTCTTGTGGTGAGGACTGGTGCTCAGAGGCGTCTGTTAGCGGTTTGGCACTGTTAGCATTGGCTTGAGTCTTGCCCAAAATGATATCCAGGTCGCTTTCTACTCGACTTTCGCACATGGCATGGATATGTGGTACCAAAACAAACACACGTGTCCGCGCGCACGTGTCAACGCGCGCGCGGACACGTGGGGGAGCCCCGCGTCACTATTAATATATTTTGATGAAAATCTACAAAAGTTTGAGTGTTTAAACAAGAGAAAAATGTGAGAAAATGTTAATACCAGTCTCAGAAAGGTGTATAATGTGTCTGGTGAAGCGTTTTCAGCCTTTAAACATGTATAATAATTGTAAAATATAAAATTGTCCTACTTCGCGGATTTCACTTATTGCGGGCTATTTCTGGAACCTAACCCCCGCGATAAACGAGGGTTCACTGTATCCCACAATTTGCTATGGCAATGTTGTTGTCATCAACTTTATAGTATTTCTAGACCGCAGACATACCGCGCTCTGTACTAAAAACATTATAGCGTACTTATAGCGCTCATTACAGCGTTCTGTACTTGTGGTTTGCGCTTAGAGCTGCTTCCGTGTATTTAACCAATAGCGTGTCATGCCCCACACGTTGTTTCTGTGTGAAGTCACACTGTGAGACTCACCGCATAACCATAGATCTCATCTAGGATATGTTAAAAAATAGTAAGAATATATATACATATATATCCGATCCTGATCGGGAGGTAACGTCTGATTCCGATCCGATCTGAAACCACGTGATCGGGGCCGATTTCCGATCACGTGATCGGATCGGGACATCCCTAATCTTTGGTGTAGTCCCCCCCCCCAAAAAAAACCTTTGAATTTTACTTGTGGATATATCACATGAAAGTATGATGTAATCAATAAGAAAAACTGATTCTTGCCCCCATCTGGGATTATGACATCTTAGAATAAAACATAAAAATTCAAACTGAGTGAGCCATTATTGCTCTGACAGCTTTTTACCTTGTGTGACTGAGCCTGTCACAGTGTAAACAGATCTGTTATCTGTGTTGATTTTAGACCAGGAAAGCTAATTGAACTTTAACTGCATCCTTCTAAAGCCACATTGTAATAACATTGTCACTTCATTATGTGAAAAACTGCATCTATACATTTTGTAATAAATCGAACGATTTACGATACATTTTCTTATACAATATTACATATGGAGAAAATTATTACAAATATAATGGGGATGGTCCCCGGGTCAAATATAGAAACAACTTCTCCTGTACGAGATCAATAAAGGTCAATCTTCTAATCCTTGACCACTGTAAGGCGCTTTGTGCTACAATTTTGTATGAAAAGCGCCTTATAAATATTGTTTGATTGATTGAATGATTAAATAAATAAAAAATGTGTGCGTGTGTATGTGTGTGTGTATGTGTATGTATATATATATATATATATATATATATATATATATATATATTAGGTCCTATATTACACAAATGGAGAATGGAGCTTTAAGCCATGTAATAATACTGTTCCCTTTTCTCAAAAACAGACCTGGAGTTGTGTTTTGTTTCATTCACATCTGTCGACATCTTCAAAGCTCCAAATGCTCTGTTCCACCTTGAGATTTTATGAAGTGGTAGTTGAACAGCTCCTTTTTACCTTTTGTGTAACATTATTTCAAAAACGCTCAACAAAAGGACATTTTTCATATGCCTCTTTTAAAGGCACTGTACCAGATTTTTACTGTCTTTAAAAACTAGTTTAAAGTGAAATGTGCCTGAGCTCCTGTACTGAGGCACATTCTGCTCAAATACAATGCTTTTAACATTAACAGAAAAATAAACATAAATAAATGTAACTAAAGTCTGCCTGTTGTTGTTTAGGATGAACTGTCCCTCTCTGTCGTACGGGGAGGCAGTGCAGTTCGGCCTCGAGAACGTGTCCTGGCTCCGGAGACACTCTCACTGGGGAAAGTACGAAACTTGTTTTTACAGTGTTTGTTTGAGAAATTTTGGCATGCACCGATAAGATACTGTGTCAGATATTGGCACCGATATTAAACATTTTAGTGGGTCAGGTTTTGGCTTCCAAGATATCAGATCAGTCTATATCTCATTTTGGTTTATGGTTAAGGCCTGTCACCAGAATTACTATATCAACCCATCGTTCCATACTAGTCCATCTCCAGAAATTAGAATATAATGAAAAAGGTCTATATTTTTTGGTATTTCAGAAATGAACTCTTGAAATAGACCCTTTAAAAAATTGTAAACAAATACATAAATATTGGAATGGAGGCAGCCGGAGGCAAAAGTTATCTCCGGACTTAACCCCGGTCATATGCGAAAGCAGAGGCTACTGACAACAACGGGGGTGAACACAGCGAGGCTAAGGAGTACTCTGCCACAAATCAGAACTTACAGAAAAGTTGAGCCCACAACAGTTTTTCACTACATCTACAGATGTATAACACATTTAATCTTCATTATACTTTTTGTGAAGCTCAAATACTATTTTGAGGTTAGAAAACTGTATTTTTTCCATCCTTCTTAGCAGAGAAGCAATGTAACTAATGCCTTAACAATTGAAAATTGTTGTTATTTTTTGTTATAATGTCATAAACTATTGGGGGTGGTAGTGGCTCAGTTGGTAGGAGCACTTGTTCACTGACCCAGAGGTTGGCGGCGTGATTCCAGCGCCCACAAATGAATGCTGTCGTTGTCGTTGGGCAGGACAATTTACCCTCATTATAAAGTGCTTTGAGTGCCTTGAAGGTGGAATATAACAATGTGACCAAGATAAAACCATTGGCATTTAGATCTGCTCAGCAGTTAATAATTGAAAATCTATTACATGAACTTCATTTTGCCTCCACTTGCCTCCATTCCAGAATTTTGAACATGCTGATGACATACAGTAAGGTTTAAAGGCAAATTAACGTTTTTTTTTACAATCTGAGCCTTCTTTCAGCAATAAAACAAGTCGTTTTACTCACCCATAGCATTTTTCTGTCAATTGGAGCAGTATCGCAGAACTTATGTTGAGCCGTTCTGTTCTAGTAATGATCCCGTATCCTTAACATGGTGCTGTATCATTTGCTCGGGGCATTACTTTGCGGTCTCCAAATAACACAAACTTTAGCACTTTTCAAATCATAGAAGCCCGATGTCTTAATGAAAAATTTCGTTTGAAGCAAAAGTGGCCTGTAATCCGAGATTTAGCCATAGTTTCGAGTAGATGAGGACGCCAGTGCGCATGTGCGGACTGCTCCGGGGACCCAAATAGGAAACGCAAAGCTGAAAACTATGGATAAACCTCGGATTACAGGCCACTTTTGCTTCAAACGAAATTTTTCATTAAGACATCGGGCTTCTATGATTTGAAAAGTGCTAAAGTTTGTGTTATTTGGAGACCGCAAAGTAATGCCCCGAATACAAATGCTAACAAATGCTAACAGAAACGCCACAACATAACTTTCTTCAAACAGCTCCAAATGACACGAACGTGATATGGGTGAGTCAAACGACTTGTTTTATTACCGAAAGAAGGCTCAGATTGTAAAATAACGTTACTTTTCCTTTAAAGGGTCTACGTAATACATGGGGTTGACTTTCTGAAATGAGATACCAGAAATATAGAACTTTTTCATGATATTCTAATTCCTAAGTACTATATTAAAGATAGAACAGTTATTTTACATACAGTTAGTATGGACACGTTTTCTTTGTACTAGTGGAGTTTTTGTTCCATTTTTATACTATTAGATTTCAGATGAAGAGGATTGAATAAATAACTATACTGTTTTGTTTTTTTTTTGTTTTTTTTTTAAGCTAAAATAAATTTGTTTCAGTATTATCGTATATCATTTATATTTTCTTAAGCAATGTACTTCAAACTGTTTTATTGTGACAGGCCTATCTATACATTGGGGTAATAAAGACAAATTTCTGGCCAAAGTTTGCCCCCGAAATGTCTCATAATATTAAAGGTTATGTAACTTTTCTGGTGGAGGATCCATGCTTTCAATCAATGTTTGTCTCCATGGAGATGTTATTGCTTATTATTGTTATTGGAATGTTTCACAGTATGACATTAAACCTTTCTATCTTCATGGAGACCAAACCAGGCCAAATTACAGGTCAGATCTGTGGAGAGGCGACCCCGGTCACAGTCAGAATGTCTGTTTTTCTGGGTATTTTTGAGCTCTAAAACCACCTTTAATTGAATAAATGTAAAGTAGAGCTGTTTAATGTCACACTGTGGAACATTACAGACAAAGCAATGACCTCTCCATAGAAACCAGCAGGTGACAGTCCCCCACCCAAAGAGTTACACAGTGCACCTTTAACTTTTAACACCTTTTTATTTTGTGTTTTCAGGAGAATCGTGAATCTGTTTCTGATCATCACTCAGTTGGGATTCTGCTGCGTCTACTTTGTTTTTCTGAGCGATAACGTCAAACAGGTGAGCGCTCAGGGGCTGTTAGAAAAGACTGATAAAAATGATCTTTTTACAGAAAGAGGAAGTCAAAGAAGGAAAGATGAGAAAAGTGATATGAAACCTGGAGTAAGGAAGCTCCTAGTACACTGTAAATGTTCACTTCTACATTAGGTTAGGTTCATCTTATTTCATTTTGGATTTTTTTTTAAATTTTAATTCCTGATCATAAATTAATATCTTACACAATAGTTATTTGCCAAATAAAGATGGCATATATGACAACACCTTCTGGTAGATTATTATTTAAATGGTCAGAAAAAAAGTGTTTATTGTTAAAGGTACACTGTGTAACTTTCTAGTAGAGGGTCTGCCACCTGCTTGTCTTTATGGAACTGTTAATGGTTATTATACTTTGTCTCGACCAGTGGAGGGCAAACTTTTTGACTCGTGGGCCACAAAGGATTCTAAAATTTGACAGAAGGGCCGGACCAGGAGCAGCTGGATTTAGTGTTTTGCTAAAAACACTAAAAATAACATGGGATATGTAGAAAACATGTGCTTTATTTCAATTAAAAATTAAGAAAAGCATTGCAACAAAATGTCCATCTTTCAAGTTCCATGCTATTTAGCAATTTATTGAAATGTCTCTTAAAACACAGAAAATGTAATTAATAAAATACAGCTTTTTTAAAAATTACTAACAGTTACTATTTTAAAGCACTGAAAGTTCTGTTCTCCTTCAGGTCCTTTCGTTCTTTCGTTGACTGTTTGTTCGCATGTTTTGTGGCAAAGTGACGGCTGATATTCTTTGAAAAACGCTACAGTCTCTTGGCATATCAGGCATACAGCAGGGGATAAGTATTCGGTGAAAAAATATTTACTTGTCCTCTCCTTATTAAACACTCGACATTCTCTGTCCACTTTTCTTTTCTTAGCTCCGCTCATCTTTACAGGAGGGCTGAGGGGTTAAAGAGTAAAGCACAGATATGGAGCAAAACGCCGCACCTCGACAAAGGTCAATGTATCTAGTGCGTCAGCTATTGGAAAACATCAGAATTGCAGGGAAATGAAAACTTTAAAACATTAAAAAGGTTTATTAATATAATTTCTGGCGGGCCGGATTAAGAAGCTTAACGGGCCGCATATGGCCCCCGGGCCGTAGTTTGCCCATGCCTGGTCTAGACTGTCCTACAGGATGGCATTAAGTTGCAGGTCAGATTTGTGGAGATGTGCGCTCACTCACTGTAGGAATGTGTATTTTTTGTAGTATGTTTGAACAGTAAAACACCTGTAATTAAATAACTGCAACCTAGATGACTTTAATGCCATACTGTGAGACCTTTCAAGCAAAAATGGTAATATCTCCATGGAAACGAGCTTGTGGCGGACCTCCTCCCAGAACAGTTACACGGTGCACTTTTAAGCATGAATTTTACATGTCTAGTGTTTTAGAACTCAGGATCTTTTTTCTTTTTTTTCCTCAAACAACAATGTGACTGGTGTAAAACTATGGATTTTTCTTAGCAAAGTTATTATCCCATTAAATTAAGGTTAAAGTTGACATTGAAGTTTACCTTTTCTTTGGGAGCATTTTTCCACGAATGTCTGAAAATTACAGTTTATGTTTACTACACCTTTTTACGATAAAAGAAAGAAAAAAGTTTAAAAGTTATTGAAGAATCTGTTTTGGTAGTGTGCCTTTGTTTCCACTAGAGGCCAGCATTCTCCTGGTTTTTATATAGTGTCACTTTCAAAACTGATGCGAAAGCTTGACAGTTTATTTGAAAATGGATGGAGTTTTGCATGTTGGGGTTTCTTTTGGTTAAGTTTCTTAAAATATATATACTTCAAAACTGAATTATTTGTATTTAATGGATGCAGTAATATTAAGTAACACTGCATAACTTTATGTAGGTGTAATATCCTTCTCATCTGCATTATTCCAAGGATATACAGTTAAAACCATCTTTCAGAACATTCTCTGTGGTCATACTGTGGAATATAATAGGTACATTTCCATGGAAATGAGAAGGGAAAGGCCCACCTATAGCAAGTAAGAGTCAGGTTTGAGGTCAGGTGGAGATACAAGCCCGTCCATAGTAAAGATGCATGTTTTTCAGTGCAATGAACACAACCAAAATGAAATTAATTTTACCTTTTTAATTTTTTTTTTATTACACATTGGGGCTTTAAAACAAAATGACCTTAATTGATCTTCTTAAAATATTGGTGAATTGTAAACATGTGATCCAAACAGACCACAGCTTTTGTACCAGAGGCAATGTGTTGTTTGGTCTGAAGTTACTTGGATGCCATATGTGTTGTAAATCATGAGCTGTAGATCTTGTTTCTTTGCTAATTTGCTGTTGTTAATCTTCGTTATCTGCATCACTGGAGCTTTTTGCATCCACCTGTTCAAAACATGCTCAGTCTGACCTTTTCATCTGTCACTCTGCTCATCAACCCTTTTCTCTACTCACACACATTTAAAGGGCGCTATTTCTGATCTCTGTTCTAATGTTTCCTCATCACAAACAGGAGTTGTGTTTTGTTTCATTCACACGTTTAACACACAATCCCTGTATGTTTATCTCAGGTAGAAACCACTTTGTTCCACTTTGTGATGTCATGCGGTAATAAAGGAAGTGCTCCGTTTTTTATACTGTATATCTTTACTAAAATATGAATAATTTCAGCCCTGGAATTGTCAGCGTCCACTGAACTAAAGGTAAAAGGTGGATGTTAATTGGAAAACTACCACTACATGACATCACAAGGTGGAACAGAGCATTTTGAGCTTTAGAGATGTAGACAGACTAATAATAAAGGGTTACTCAAACATGTGTGAATGAAACAAAACACAACTCCAGTTCTGTTTTTGATCAGGTAACAACATTAGAATATGTATTTAAGCTCACAGGAATTCCGTGTAATAGAGGAACTTTAACAACTACAGCTGACAAGTTCTGTAGTGGAGCTTTAAATTAACAATTCTTATATTTGTTTTTCATTGTTTTCCAGGTGGTTGAAGCTGCTAATGCCACCACGTTTACCTGCGAGTTGAACTTCACAAACCAGACGAGTGTGCTGGTGCCCAGTTTTGATTCTCGTCTCTACATGTTGTGTTTTTTGCCCTTCATCGTGCTCCTCGTCTTCACCCCAAACCTCAAGTACCTGGCTCCTCTGTCTCTGGTGGCAAACCTGGCCATGAGCGCCAGCCTGGTCCTCATTTACTTCTACTCTCTCACGGTAAGGCTTTATTTGGAAAGGGACAGTGCAAAAGTGTGGTAGTTTATTGTGAAAGGCTACTGCATATGAGCTTAGAAGTTTTATTTTGAAATTCTGCTGTATAAGTATGTATGGTACAGTTTTATTTTGAAAGGTACATACATTTTCAAATGAAGTTGTAGAAGTTTCCTGGCCAGAAGTAATTTGGCGACCAAAGCGTCAGTCTTTAGACCCTCTGCTTCAGTGCACACTAGAAGGGATCTCTGAGAATCACCTTAGTTTAGCTTCGCTTCTTATCCCCTTCTATGGTATACAAGCATGGTACAGTTGTATTGTTTGTGTTTTATTTTGAAAGACTACTCCATATGTGCATGGGAAGAGTTTTATTTTGAAATCTACGATATACAAGCATGGTTCCATTTTACTT
Organism: Paratrypauchen microcephalus; assembly: GCA_036785185.1. NCBI lineage: Eukaryota > Metazoa > Chordata > Actinopteri > Gobiiformes > Gobiidae > Paratrypauchen > Paratrypauchen microcephalus. The sequence continues at coordinate 917,733 of JAVJIX010000197.1, read as the reverse complement.
TGAAAGGTATAGTTTAGAATTGTAGTTTTATTGAGAAAGGCTATTACATGAGCATAGAAGAGCTTTATTTTGACGTTCTACAATATAGAAGCATGGCACAGTTTTACTTTGAAAGGTACATTTTTGGAGTGTGGCAGTTTTATTTTGAAAGGCTACCACATATGGACATAGAAGAGTTGTTTGTTGTTTTTTTGAAATTATACAGTATACAAGCATTTTAAGTTTTATTTTGAAAGCAGTACGTTTCATGGGCATGTGTTGGCGTTTTGTTTTGCTCGTTAGCTCGACTCCCAAACAAATCGTTTTTCACAGATAATTAGACAACTTTAGAGGGCGATGATAAACATCGAGGTAGCTTTTTGACTTAAGTCACTACCTGGACCTGTGTTTTTACCTCTACAAGCACAAAGGTTTCAATTAAGCCAACCAACAAAAGCGCGCCATTAGGCCGTGTAGCTACAGGTGAGCCATGCATCCACTCACCTCCACATCCAGCTGTGACAGCTGCACCGCCCTCAGTCAGAGGGTCGCTGTTTTGGAACAACGCATATCCATGTGCGAAAGTCGAGTGGAAAGCGACCTGGATACAATTTTGGGCAAGACTCAGGCCACCGCTAACAGTGCCGAACTGGCTGACAGGGTTCACTGCTCCCAAGATGCCTCTGAGCACCAGCCCTCACCACCCGACTCTGGTGCTCCAGGTACAGACGATCAGTATTGGCTTCAGCGAGGGGCTAGGCCCAAAGCCCCGATCAGCTCTACTCCAGTCCGGGGAGATCCCTGGATTGTTGTAGCTCGTAATGACTGCAGACAAGGTAAGCGAATAAACCGCTTATCCTGCTCCTCCTCCCGTGATGGCTGCGGACATGGTAAGCGCTCCTCTTCCACTATAAATGTAGCTTTGTCAAATAAATTCAATATCCTGGACCATGAGGATTTTCCCCCACTAACTCGCGCTCACAAGGGTTGGTTGCATTTCACCCCGGCTCCAAAATCAGACCGCCCCAAAGTTCGGGGCATGGCTATCAATGTGTCGCCACCAGCCTTGGGTAACTTACACGAGAGCTCTCTAGCACTTCCCCAACTATGGCCCCAGTGCCGCCCGGAGATCTGGCCTTGCACGTGCCGGGTTCGCCCGCTAAGCGTGACGCGGGAAGACCCACTGTACCCTGAGTGTCCCTTCCCCCACTGTGGCTCCCCCCGCTGTGGCTCCGCTCGCTGCAGATCCCCCCGCTGCTGCTCCCTCGGCCACGGAGTCCGGGTCAGGCCCGTCCGTGTTGATTCTTGGCTCTTCCATGGTCCGGCACGTGCAAATAGACAAAGGCCACACCTCCTGTCACCCAGGCGTTCTCGTGAAGAACATCATAGACTCTGTCCCTACCACCCTGCGTGCCCTTCCCACAGTGTCAACGTTAGTTGTTCATGTTGGAACAAATGATCTTAAACTGCGGCAGTCAGAAACACTCAAGGACAACTTCAAAACCCTTATCACTACAATCCACAGTTTAGACAAACGGTGTGCTATCTCTGGACCTTTTGTACCACCCCGTTTTGGAAGTGAGAAGTTCAGCCGTTTAAGAGCACTGCACATATGGCTCAAAAGATACTGCAGAGACAACAAAATCCCTTATGTCGACAATTTCACCACGTTTTTTAAGAGACCTGAACTTTTCTTAAAGGACCGCTTACATCCTAACATCCCCGGATCCCGTCTCCTCTCAGACAATATCGAACTCACTCTAAAAGCATGACTAAATAACCAAGCACAGTTAATTCCCGTGATCAGCAGACAGTGACATGAGCATAAAATTTCTAATAAATCTACTGCCAATGTCCATAATCTTGGATCTCTTCCAAAAGCACACTCATCGCAAATTCCTATCGCTACTCAGTCTCAGCTAACTTTAAACATGACCCTTTTAAATGTCCGCTCTCTGCTGAACAAATCCTTTATTGTTAACGACTTGATTCTGGACCATAAACTTGACTGTTTCTTTTTAACTGAAACGTGGTTAGGTGCAGATGCGCCAGCTGTTCTCACAGAGGCCTCACCACCCACTTTTAACTTTGCATTTTCAACTAGAAAGGGTAAAAGGGGAGGTGGCACTGCTTCTATATGTACAAGCACTCTGGCCACCAAACCTATTTCATTAACCAATTTTACGAGTTTTTAATATCATTCAATTGTTTTTAGCAACCCTCAAATTGTATGTGTCACTATATACAGACTACCAGGAAAGTGAGTTTTCTGAGTTTCTATCTATTCTACACAATTCATTTAATATGATTATTATAACCGGTGATTTTAACTTGCACATAGATAACCTTTCAGACCCTATTGCAAATGATTTTTTGAATGTGCTTAATTATATGGATTTTACTCAACACGTCACACAGCCGACTCACAACAGGGGGCACACTCTGGATCTGGTCATTACTTATGGCCTGACCACTAGGGTGTCCTCTGTTGCTGACCTGGCCATGTCTGACCACTACTGTGTGTTTTTTGATATCACTGGTTTTATACAGCGGGAGACCTCTGTGAGGACTGTGAGGAAGCGCTGCCTGACCCCTGAAGCAGCAGCGAATTTTATTGAGGTGTTAGAGAAAAATCTCTCAATGGTTTTACCTGCCTCCTGTGATTTCATTACTGGCGATTTCAACAGTAGACTGCGGTCAGCCTTGGATCTGGTTGCTCCACTCAAAACCAAAAGCATTAAAACCAAATCAAAACCTCCATGGATGAATGAAGACTTGGATGACTTTAGAATAAATTGTGATTCTCAAAAGGTGACTGTGTTGGTTCCGCTGGATCTGAGCGCTGCCTTTGACACAGTAGACCACACGATGCTTTTAACTCGCATAAAACACCTCGGCCTCTCTGCTGCTGTTCACAAATGGTTCACGTCCCATCTCACAGACAGAACATTTTTGATGAGTATGGACACATACTCCTCCAAGATCCATAAAATCACATGTGGTGTCTCCTAGGGTTCCATTTTAGGCCCTGTACTTTTCAACTTGTACATGCTCCCCCTTGGCGGCGTCATCAGGAGACATGGAATCAATTTCCACAGCTATGCAGATGATATGCAGCTTTACATTTCCATGTCTCCTGATGACACCAGGCCAGTGGATGCTCTTTTTAATTGCATTCTAGATATCAAATCCTGGATGGCAAGAAACTTTCTCCAACTTAACCAGGACAAAACTGGGGTTTTAGTCATCGGTCCTGAGGCCCGGAGAGAGAAACTTTTATCAAAACTACAAGCACAGTCTTTTAACCCATCTCCTCAAGTGAAAAACTTGGGTGTCATTTTTGACTCTGAGCTGACTTTTATCCCACACATCATGAACATCACAAAAATAGGTTTCTATCACCTAAAAAACATAGCCAGAGTCCGCCCTATTCTCTCTCAGGCCAATACGGAGACATTGATGCATGCTTTTGTCACCAGCTGTATAGACTACTGTAATGCCCTGCTCTCTGGTCTTCCCAAAAAGAGTATTTCAGGTTTGCAATGATCAGACCCCCCAGGATTTCGCGGGCATTTTTTTGTGATTGTTACGGGCTAAAATGCCTGAATTTGCGTGAGCTTTTCCAAAAAGTTGCATTAAAAGTTGTGCTTTTAAGGTTTTTGTTGCGATTTTGTTGCAGGAGGAAGTGAAAGTTGCAATAAATAGTTGCGATTTTCCCTTTTTGTAATTAAAATTGAGCAATATTTTGAATACTGAGTTATTACTGACAAAGAATAATACAAAGACACAGAGATCACAGATATGGTCCTAAAACAATCTTACCAACATTGAAAATAAATTACTACTTGGAGGGGAACTGTTTCGCCCGGTCTTTTGCTGTTATTTTTGTGGGCAAATGGCGCCGCAGACATGTTTCTTTGCCATTAGAAGCCGTGTCCCAATTCCCAGAGTGCACAGTTCGGAGCGTGGTTTGAAGGGCATGTGTGTCATTTCTTTTTTGTCCCATGCACAGTTAACACGCGGTCCGAAGACCGCAGTCGTTTCCATGGAAATCGGGGCGTGGACCAAGCGCGTGAAAAAGCACGCTTCGCACACTCATATATTAGACCCTCCAGGAATTCACGATGTTGCGATTTGCAACTTCAACGCAACTTCAGCCAATCCCCGTGAATTCAGGGCGGTGTTGCAATTTTGACCAATCACCGCAACTTTCCCGCAATTTTTACCAATTTTGACCAATCATCGGCGACGTATTGAACTCACGTTGACCAACTTCCTTCTGCCTTACTTCCGTGTGACGAAACAAAACTGCGGCCGTGTCCCCAGTTCGGAGCGTGGTTTGAAGGGGGCTCAGACTGCAGTCAAGGCGGTGCACACTTGCTCAGCCCTGAGTGCAGTCCGCAGACCGCATGGCCGTCTGCGAAATGCGACAGGTCTCGCAACTACGAGATCTCCATTCACAATGCGGCTAAGCTAATGCTAACGCTAGCGTTGAAACAATGCGATCAGCGGGACCAAGAACAGTCTCTTTAGGTTGGTTTCCACTCTATTTTTGTTTATATAAAAGCCGAACGTTTTGCCATAGGCTATAGCGTAGCAGTAGAGTAATACTTTATTTTGATTCAATTTGACCCGTTTCGGCACTTTCGTAACTTTTTTTTGACTCTGCGCTTATTTAGCCATGCGGTTTTGAATGGAAGTTCTCATGGGATATATATATATATATATATATATATATATATATATATATATATATATATATATATATATATATATAGGCATGTATTTATTTATTTAAAGCATAGTATATTATACTATGTTATATTATGTGCAATACAAAATTCATTTGAGCAGTATTGCCTCCTGTGAAATATTCCTTAAATACCTGTACCTTGGTATTTTATTACATATTTTATTACTTTTTTCCAAAATTATATTGGTTACTTTGCTATGCTATTAGTACTTCCTGACTATAAGTAAATTTTGGAGTAAACTTTGACTTAACATATTATCCTGTGTATTAGTAAATTATTGAATGATTCTGACCTGCCTGGACATTACCACACCAGTGATAGTCATGATGGGGGAGTGCTTAGCTTAATGTCATGCAAATTAGGCAAGGAGGGCTGAAGAGAGGAAAGTTCACAAGCTTTTTTCAGAGCTTTCAAAAATCTACTGTGCCTGCTTTCAAATAACGACAACTTCTTCAAATATGGTCAGATTTTCATGTGTAAGACATCATTGGAAATCTTAGAATCTATACTTTCAGAATCTGTGAATAACTCAAAACGAATCCGGGATCATATGTGTCCTATTTGGCCGCGGTGGGTCACATTTGTAGTTGACCGCTGTAGATGACACTGTTTCTGCCTTAATAGAATATCATTTCTGCTTGAGTCTTTGCCTTTAAGTGATTCTGAGAAAATTAATTAGTCTGTGACCGACTTCAGTAATTAATATAACACTGAAATCACATTCAAAAGTGGGACTCAGGGTCACATCAGAGCAGTGGAAAAATATTACTCTATTTTAACCAAGTGTACCTTGAGGATACACTTTTTTGCGATGATTATGAAGTGTATGAGCGTATACAAATATATTAGAACATTGTAGTAGGTCAAAGGGACCGTGAAAGTGATAAGTAGTTGCTAAGTAGTTGCTCAAGAGATCATACCTGGACTGTTTTAAAACTTGTTTTTCAAAGATGGGATCAGTTGAATTTGAAAAGTTTGCAAGTTTTGAACTAGTTTGCAGTTGCTTCTTTCAAAAACAATACAATTTCCTTAGACTCCAGCTGTCCATCTGAAATCATTACATCAAATCTTTCAATGCCATGAATGCAACATATGGTACAATAGAAGTATTTCACCATGAAGGAACCATTATTGGCATACACAGCCAGTCAAGTTTGGACATGCTTTTAAATTTCTGTTAGCTCTTTATTTCTACGATTATTCACATTGTACATTCTTACTGAAGGCATCAAAACTATGAATATGTGGAATGTAGTAAACTAAACATAAACTTAAAATAATGCAAAACTTGTTTTAAATTTAAGGTTTATAAAAAATACTCACCCTTTTATTTTTCACTCTCCTTTACACTCGTGACATTTCTTGACCTTGACCTGAATATTATAATAAATGGAAAGAGGCAGCTCTCCTCCAGACCAAATAAGAGTCAGGTTTGTGGAGAATAGTGCAAGCTCACTCACAGTAAGGACACATTTTTTATGTTTTACAGAGTTACAGTGAAAACATCCATAATGAAATTTTTTTTAAAAAAATTGCCGAAAATATTACATACTATGGCTTTAAAATGTACTTGCCAATGTTTCACTATATTGATTCCTTGCAGTAATATTACTCTGGGAGTGCATCTCAGTGGTGGAATGTTCAGCAGTTACTATGGAGACACAATGCACACATTACCAAATCTTGTCAACAATTTTTATAGTTTGCATATATAGTTTTAATATACAAAATGGATTTAAACCAAAAAATGTCAGGACACAATATGTGATCAATATGAGCGTTCACAGTCCTGTTTAGGAGTTTGACTCCTAAACTTCACAAAAAGGCTAATGCTAGCTAGCTTGTGACTGTAATATTAAAGGGATAGTGCGTTTTTTTTTTATGTTAATCTGTATGGGTTTTCTTCTAAAAGTTACGTGCGGTAACACTAGCTTACCTCTGACAGCTTGCGCTCAGCCCGGTTCTGCTCGCGTTCTGGACCTGAAGGTAATTAGGTTCGGTAACTTCGCGGGATCTCGTAATAAAGCTTGTTTTTCTTCTCAAAGCAAAACATTTGTCCGAAAGGTGATATATTTGCATCCCAAACGGTTGTCCACGAAAAATCCATCAGCGTATTTTCGCATTCGCATATCTCGTCTCGATTCGTATCACTGCGCGCCTATTACTTATTATTAGCCTGTTAACCTTTAGCGGAAGTGAACGACGGATGCGGTCCGCCGTAAGGGGAAGTTTATGAGTGAACAGGCAGCTAACGGGAGCGCTGTGGCACCACCTTCAGCTTCAGGCTCAGGTTGAAGACATGCTCCATAACTCCACACAGCGCATCTGGTAATAAATGGTAATAATACATTCTAAATAAGTTTAAAAAAAAAAAATAACAAGAGACCTTTGTCTCTTGTTACATTATATAAATGTATATGTACAAGTTAAAATAAAATAAAATATAGTAATACAAATATTTTTCTCAGTCCTGCTCCCCCTACTGGCCGTATGTAGAGTTAATTTCTTTTTGTCAGAGTTATAGATCACCCTCTCCTGGTTCCTCTGGTCATATTCCCCTGGTCCCTCCTCTCTCGTCTCTCTGTGGGGGATTGCTTTGGCCCCTACAGCCCTTTTATGGATAACACTGAAACCTCTAGTGACAGAAGCTGGAGATTACCTGTTCTGCTCCTAACAGTGTGTTTCATCATCACTGGTCTTTTCACATACGGGTCACCCATCTTCAAGGGAAAATATATATTATTTCCTGGCATCAAAATCTGGACAAATTTGCAGCATTAAGAATGCTGCCCTTTGGGGTTTGGTCTGCACATGAATCATTGGAAGTGGAAAACTTTAGAGTGGGAAATTATAGCTTTTTTTGTTTTGTTTTGTTTTATGTATTGGAGTTTGGACATAATAAAGGTCCTATATTGCACAAAAAAAGAAATAAAATGACTCTTGTGAGCTTTAGGCTGTGTTATAATGCTGTTATCTCATCAAAAATATACCTGGAGTTGTGTTTGTTTCATTCACACTTTTGAGTAACACTTTATTAGTCTGTCTACATCTCCAAAGCTCCAAAATGCTCTGTTCCACCTTGATGTCATGAAGTTAACAGTTAACAGCTCCTTTTACCGTTTGTTCACTAGAGATGGGGAAATCCAGGGCTGAAATGATTCTCGTGAAGGTGTATGAAGTTTAAAAACACAGTGGAGCACTTCCTGTATTACCACATGACATCACAAGATGGAACAGTGTGTTTTCTATTTGAAACGAAACACAACTCCAGCTCTGTTTGTGATGAGGAAACTACTATTATAACTAGTGCTGTCAAAATATCGCATTATTAACGCGTTGACACAATTTTAACGCCGTTAATTTTTTGATGGTGAGATTAATGCTCTTTGTGACCTAGTGAAATTGTTTTTTCATAAGCTGTGGCCACTGAGGAGTGTGCACCACAGCAGGACCCACATTGGTCCCACCACTCAATAGAAACCCCAGGCCGCTGGACCCACCCTCTCCGGCAAAATAGCCAGCTCCTCCGCGTGACATGCAAACAAACAGCACCGTGCAATGACGCCAGGTGCCAACGCGGGCCACAGAACCCCAGGCAACCATGCCCGAGCACAGCACAGGTCAAAAGTCCCTGCGAGAGTGCGTCTCTAGTACAACAGATGTTGGGGCAGACAAACAGTAGTGCTAACTGGAGATTACTGGATGTCCCTCAGTAATGAGAAGTACCTCGGGGTCACAGCACATTATTTCACCCACAGTGGGAACTTCAGTCGCTTTGACTGTTATGAAGACAGGAGAGAAGCACTTCACTCACACTGATGTAGAGCATGAGAGTGGAACATCGAACAGTCATCTCACTGACAATTGTTATGGTTTGCAATAAAAACACATTTGCACAAAGCAGGGCCTATCCACTTTTCTATGTTGAGAGTTTTAAAATGGATGATTCAAGGGACAAAAATGTGTGATTAATTTGTGATTAATCGCAAGTTAACTATGACATTCATGAGATTAACCATGATTAAATATTTTAATCGATTGACAGCTCAAATTATAACAGATCAGTAAGTAGCATAATATGGGCCCTTTAAAGCTGCTCTGCGTAACTTTGTTGTTGGAGGGTATACCTGCTAGTCTCCATGGTGATGTCACGGATTTGCCTGAAATGTTCCACAATATGGCGTTAAATTGTTAATCTGTCAATTACTGTCTTTTTAATCAAAAATATTTATTTCAAAAATACATTGAAAGTGAACATTTCAGTGCATGGCGTCACCTCCAGTTTTCTCCAAGAAAAGAGATATGTTTAATACTGTGAAACATTCCAAGCAAAGTAACAGCGCCATGGAGTTCAGCAGGTGACGGACCCTCCACCAGAAAAGTTACATTGTACACCTTTAAGATTATCCATATGTGACGCACCACGGACTTTGAGGGCACAACTCGGGGTTAGGCAATCTTAGATACACGCATTTTTACTAAATTTTTTCAAAATTTGTGATTTTCGTTTTTTTGCAGAATGTGCTAGTTGAGATCATGAAGAACCCACTCCATGTTTCAGATAACAGCATTGGCTGCTTAAAAAGCATACATTTTGTCTGTGAAACAGGCTTATTTTTCGGTAAGAATCTAGGTGTGTCTAAATTACCATCGTACCGCTCCGGACCAATCACGTGACATTTGCGCTCTTTTGTTTACTTTTTCCACCTATCAGCTGTGCACAACTCCTGAATATGTAGCTGTATTTCATAGGCTGCATTTGCATCCATAACTTAAAAATCCTTAACTTTGACTGTATGCTACATGCTACAATGCTACATAAGGAAATGCTGTAAATGCTCTCTTCGGGACATATGACATGGAGCTCTCCGGAGCTCATGTACAGAATGCGATCAGATACTTTACTAGGGAAAGAGCGCGGATATGCGATCCACGGACAACGAGGCAAACAACAGGCAATTAAGTGTCAGAACACATGTACTTTATAGACTTTAGGGCATGTTTAAATACTAATTCAGCTTTCGTGTGGTGATCATATCGCTCTGTGCGGGACCGCGCTGTGCAGATTTCCATTCACAATGTGGCTAAGCTAATGCTAACGCTAGCATTGAAACAATGCGATCAGCGCGAACAAGAACAGTCTCTTTAGGTTAATTTCTACTCTATTTTTGTTTATATAAAAGCCGAACGTTTTGCCATAGGCTATAGCGGTAGAGTAATACTTTATTTTGACTCAATTTGACCCGTTTCGGTACTTTTGTAACTTTTTTTGACTCTGCGCTTATTTATCCATGAGGGTTTGAATGGAAGTTCTTATGGGACGCATAGCATCTGAACCTTAAATGTTTCTTTTTTTAACTTTTTTGAATGAATTAGGCTGCAATGCCAATACTAATTGATTTATTTAATAGAACTTTGAAAGTGCACTTTACTTTGTTTTTTGAATTAAAGCTAGCTCATTGAAATTATTGAATTGTTATTAAAGTCCATTTTGATGTAACCCAAAGTTTATTTATAGGTATACAGCTAAGATATAGATGATTTTCAAAGCTACGTCATCACTGAATGCGCGCGCATTGTTGACTCAAAACAAAACCACTGCCACCATAAAACCCCCAGTGAAGATCTAGACAGATGGAATAAATGATAGTTCATGTCATTCAACTGACATACACACAAGTGAACACCAGGGCAAATTACCCTAAACAAGCAGCATGATTAACTAGCAAGCACAAGACACCGCAAAGCTCACAGACATATTAACCGGGTAACCTCTACGACAGACACATGTAAACGAACACAAATAACTTTGTTAAAAGGCATAAGTTTTCACATGACCATCATAAATGGCATTTGACATGACTGAGATAACATCTGTGACTCGTGAATTAAGTCGTAGTATGTTACTTACCCCGCAACGCAAGTGCAGTTGGCGCCCAGAACGTAGTTCTCGCACTTGTTGCTGATAGCCCATGCATTGCACATGGTCATCTTGGGGCCTTGTCTTTGACTGGGGAGAACATCAGACACGCAAAACTCCCCATCGATATCGTGGTATTTTACCTCCTGTACATGGCCACACACGGCAAACTGGTAGGCATCCATGGATTTGTATGTGCGCACTTTCTCTCTTGTATACACGCTGGGCTTCTCGACTAAACCGGCTGGTTAGCTCAACTACCGGCTGGTTAGCTCAACTGGTAAGTCATGGAGTTTCCCCCTGGGGGTTGTGGGTTCAAATCCCCCCCGGGCAATGAGCTAACCAGTGTGGGTCCTTGGGCAAGACCCTTCACGGTACTGCCCCCCGGGCGCCGAAAAAGATGGCTGCTCACTGCTCCTGAAAAGGATGGGTCAAATGCAGAAGTCAAATTTCTCCCGTGTGTCACTGTGTGTCATTGTGTGTGAGACCAATAAAGGCTTAAGCCTTAAGCCTAAATAACAGTGGATATCTGGCCACTGTAAATCTGTTTCCCACCTTGACCTTGGGGTCTCCAGCCCGTACTCTGCACAGATGTTTCTGTACACTATGCCCGCCACTTGGTTGTGTCACTCCATGTATGCTCTCCCTGCCAGCATCTTACACCCTGCAGTTATATGCTGGACTGTCTCAGGAGCCTCTTTACACAGCCTACACCTTGGGTCTTGTCTGGTGTGGTAGATCTGGGCCTCTATTGCTCGGATGCTCAAGGCCTGCTTCTGTGCAGCCAGGATGAAGGCCTCTGTGCTGTCCTTCAGGCCAGCCCTCTCCAGCCATTGGTAGGATTTCTTGATATCAGCCACTTCAGTTATGTTTCGGTGGTACGCCCCATGTAGGGGCTTGTCCTGCCATGATGGTCCCTCCAGCACCTCTTCCTCTGCACTCCACTGTCTGAGGCATTCCTTGAGCACATCATCTGTTGGGGCCTTGTCCTTGATGTACTTATGGATTTTGGATGTTTCATCCGGGACAGTGGTTCCCCAGTCCTCGGCCTCCTTCCTTCCGGCTCTTGTACAAGCCGGAAGGATATATATATATATATATATATATATATATATATATATATATATATATATATATATATATATATATATATATATATAAAAAAATATATGATCCCCGGGCGCAGTAATGTGCTGCCCACTGCTCCTAATAACAGGATGGGTTAAATGCAGAGAAGAATTTCTCCTGTGTGAGATCAATAAAGTCACTTCTTCTTCTTCTTTCACATGTAAGACATCATTGGATAGCTTAGGAATGTGAATAACTCAAAATGCCTCCGGGACGACTTGGTATTGGTTTTGCCGCGGTTGGACACATATGTCTATAGCAGTGTTTATTTATTCACTATTTGAAGGAAAGTGTGCAGGTACATTAAAAAGATGGCTGCACCAGATTTAGCAGAATGCTAATTTCCATCTGTAGTCCTTTTGATTCTATGAAATTCTCTCGACTCTGCTTCCCATTGTTTTTATACTGAGAAATGGTCTCCCCTCGTTCTGTAACTGGTACTGTGAGCCTCGTCATTTTAATGTTAAAATGTTTGTATAACCCGCGCTACATGATCCTGGTGTGTTTATTTTGCTATTTTGTTTGTTAATAAATTCCTATTCCTAATATGGAACTGGCTCCAAATTCACTTCTAATAACTGCTAGCCTTGGTGAGCTTCATTTGACTGGTGCCAAACAATATGGGTGACCTCACACTCCTTTAGTGTAATTCTTTATACAGAGTTTAAGATAGATTTCAGCTGTAAATAGTCATCCTTTTTGTTTGATAAGCCTTATAAACGCTGACCCATTTCACCAGCACTTGCCCTCCTCCTGTGTCGTACCTGTGCCCAAGACACCGCACGCCAAAGACCTCAACAGCTTTAGGCCAGTAGCTCTCACGTCTCATCTGATGAAGACTCTGGAGAGGCTCGTCCTGGGTCACCTCCACTTTACGGTGAGCTCGGCGATGGACCAGCTGCAGTTCGCGTATCGGCCCGGCATCGGAGTAGAGGACGCCATCATCTCTCTGATGCACCGCTTGCTGTTCCACTTGGAGAGGCCCGGCAGCACTGTGAGAATTTTGTTCTTTGACTTATCCAGTGCTTTCAACACCATCCAGCCGCTGCTCCTGAGGGACAAGCTGGAGTGGGCAGGAGTGGACTGTGACCTGGCTGAGTGGATCCTGGACTACCTCACAAACCGGCCCCAGTTTGTGAGAGCCCGGGACTGTGTGTCTGACCTCATGACCTGCAGTGTGGGGGCGCCCCAGGGCATGGTCCTCGCGCCCTTCCTCTTCACCCTCTACACTGCAGAGTTCAGACATAACACGGACAGCTGTGTCCTGCAGAAGTTCTCCGATGACTCCGCTATCATTGTTCTCATCAGAGACGATGATGACGCGGAGTACAGAGGACCGGAAGGGCCAGAGTCGGCTCTATCTCCTGAGGAGACTGCGGTCCTTTGGAGTGAGAGGGCCACTCCTGAGGACCTTCTATGACTCTGTGGTGGCATCAGCCATCCTGTATGGTGTGGTCTGCTGGAGCAGCAGCATCACAGAGAGGGAGAAGAAGAAACTGGACAAAGTCATCAGGAAGTTCAGCTCAGTCATGGGCTGTCCTCTGGACTAATCGCAGCAGGTGGGGGACAAGAGGGTCCTGGCTAAACTCATGTCTATGCTGGACCATGAGTGTCACCCCCTGCAGGACGCTCTGCAGCTGATTCACCCTCGCTGTGTTAAAGAGAGATTGTGCAGGTCTTTCCTTCCTGCTGCTGTCAGACTGTACAATGATCAGTGCTAGTCATGTTCATCTCCATAGCAACCATGTCTCATCTCCATAGTAATAATAACAATGTGCAATATTATTTAGTGTCACTTTACCTGCTACTTATTTATTTAACAACCAGTGTCCATCACTGCACTGTACACAATCATCTGAGTCACTTAATATAGTGATATTATATATTACTATCTGTGCGTTGCAACACTGGAATTTCCCCACTGCGGGACTAATAAAGGCATATCTTATCTTATCTTATTACTGAAGTCACGTAACTGCTGTTTGTTCACTGCTCAGAATCGAAGACATTTATTGTGCAGCGTTCCTGTGCCTTTTAACCTTACAGTGTTTTTTTTTTTTAGTTGATTGTACATACTTATTATTATTTATCTTCATTTTGATGCATGCTCATATTTTCCTACTGTTTCTGAAACTTGCGTTGTGACACTGCAATTTCTCCATTATGGGACAAATAAGATACCTTTATCTTTTATTATCAGCTATTATTGTTATTTTGCGTGTCTCTCATGACTCAGACGAAATGTCACTTCTTTTGTTGAAAATGGATCTTAACCACTGTAACTCATTATATTAGTGCTACTATATTAACTTGTTCAAGGCATGTATGTATAATGTGCTATTATACTAGTAATTACGTCTCATGACTCAGACCAAAACATGTCATTTATTTTGCTGAAAATGGACCCTGACTGCCACATCTTGCACAAATCTTCCCATCAACTTGAAGCAATGGCTCATTCAGAATAATGTGTTCTAACAATTATTGTGAGTGCATTGGGGTCAGTTGTGCTTTGTGTGTGGATTTGAACGCATTTGGCACACTTTTGTAACCATATTCAAGTATGTTTTTCTGTTTTATTGCAGCATATTACATATCCGATCAACCTGCCCAAAGTGGGACGAGCCAAAGACTACCCCCTCTTCTTCGGGACGGCCATCTTTGCTTTTGAAGGGATTGGAGTGGTAAGTTCATTTATGCAATATATTACAACAGAAATAAGCATTAAATGTACATTGTGTAACTTTTCTGGTGGAGGGCCCATCAAATACTTTTATCAATGGAGATGTTATTGCTTTGTCTGGAATGTTTCACAATATGGCATTAAGCCTATTGACCTATTAAACCTTTCTATCTTCACTGAGTTACAGGTCAGGTCTGTGGAGAGGTGACACTGCTCACAGTCAGATCAGTCAGTCATGCCTGTTTTTCTAGTTATTTTTGAGCTATAAAACCGCCTTGGAATTGAAAAAATCCAAAGATCATTAGATTGAGATTTCAGCTTTGGTCAAAGTCATAAGGCACCCGCATTTTAATCTACAAGTCTCCAGCCAGTCGTGTGGGTGTAAGAGCGCATTGTGCTGATGAGGATTTACGCTCTTATTTAGGAAAAAGCAGCCAGAGCTACAACACTTCTCTTTATGTCTCCCTACAGTGTCCTCGCCTTTCACAAGTTTTGACTTAACGGTCCCATGGCATGAAATTTTCACTTTCTGAGGTTTTTGAACGTTGATGTGAGCCCCCTACCCTGTTTAGGCCCCCCCTTCCCATGGCTAAAAGTTGCGAAATGTCTAAACTGAGCATTTGCGGTCCTTTTCTGCATTAGAAAAAAACACAGCTCAAACGGGCGATTCTGAACAAGGCAACTATGTGACGTCACATCGATGTCCACCCCCCGTCTGTGTCTCTACTCAGCGTCTCTGTAAATCACGCCCAGAGAGTTTGGACTGCGAAGGAGCTACGCAATGCGAAATGCGTTTTTTTATTTGCCTGGAGGCACATGCGAGTGTTTCTAGGCTCGGAAGTCCTTTATCTGAGCCTGTGGACCTCTGAAACAGCAGTGGTTTAATTTTATTTTCTGTGAAAATGTGTTTTTTTTAGTGAAATGCCTCTCCTTTCTTCCTCCGCGCTTAAAACGCGGAAGTGGGGCCAGCGCACTGCTAAAACAAGGAACCAGCTGCGTATTTGCCCCCCCCCCCTCTAACCTATCTCTGTCCTTCTCATTTGCATTCAAGCAACAAGGCCCAGAATGAGTTGTTCAGAGAGAGACTTTCTGACTCTGACTCTGTACATGTGTCTTTCTCATGCACTGAGTCTTGATTTTGGAGCAGGATTCATTTACAGTATTAGGGAACCATTAAGGCGCCATATAAAAGCATCAAGAAGTACCATGTCATGGGACCTTTAAGTCTTCATAATTTGACAAAAAGTCTGGCGTAAGATTAGATTAGAGATGTATGTTTAGTTTAGTTAAGTCTTTTTTGAAGGGACAGTGTACAGAGATGTTAAGCTCCTAAAAAACAGATGTTCCACACCAGATTACAGCAAAATAGCCAGTTTCCATCTGCAGTCTCTGATTTACGGGAATAATTATAGAAGGCAAATACATTACGTCAACAATAAGAACGATTCACACTGTCCACTCTCTGACTCACACACACACGCGCGCACACACACACACAGCATCACACATGTACAATGCAACCCCACACCTCAACAAAGCATTAGACATTTACAAAATCATTAGTTTCATCTTATAAAGTACATACATTTTCTACTTTTCACAATTAAATCAGGCCATAGCTTACAAAAAATATAATATACCAGTGTTACACAAATTTCAGTGTTTAGTATTGCACACATTATCAGTGCTAGCAGGTTTGGTTGTTCCACAGTTGTGTATGTGATTTATGTTTTATAATAGGATACTGTTCAAAGTGCACATTTTAAAACAGAATAATTGCTAAAAAGAATGAAATATGAATAAATGTATACAAACAAAAAGATTGTGTTTGTGTAGATCTAGGGTGATCAGATTTTCAAAATTAAAAACTGGGACACCCCCAGTTTGTGGCGGTTGGTAATAACAAAATTGTGAAACGAGTGCACAATTAAGGAAAACTTTTCTGGACTCGGCCCATTCATGACAAACATGTGAGTCAGTATAGTCATGTTTTCTTTGTGTTTTGATGATTTTTAAGCAGCTTTTCTGTATTTTACTTAAACAAATGACAATGTATGTGTCTCTCTTTATTATTGGTGGGTATCAAATTAGTAAAAAATGGGTACACCAGGGACATTTTCTTGTATAAAACTGGGACAAATCAATGGTTTTGGATAAATCTGCTGCGACAGGGGACACAGGGCATAAAACTGGGACTGTCCCGGGTAAATGGGGACATCTGGTCACCCTATGCAGACCTATACTACAGGGTTAGCAGTTTTTATACAGAATCAGACTTTGTTGGTGTAGGAACTCATGGTACTTCAAAAATTGCAGTGATTTGTTAATTGTGTTTGTTCAAATTGCAATTTCAATTCAAATGCGATTATAGCTGTTGCATCTTGTTCTTTGTGCAGGTTCTGCCTCTGGAGAATAAGATGCAGCACCCCCAGAGGTTCACACTGGTACTGCTCATGGGCATGGGCATTGTGACTTTTCTGTACATCAGCCTGGGCACCATCGGGTACATGTGCTTCGGAGACTCCATAGGGGGCAGTATCACACTCAACCTGCCAAACTGCTGGTATGAAAATGGCATTACTACAAAATATGAGGTCATAGCTACACTGTCTTTTTGAACTCGTAATATAATTTTGGTCATAAGATCTATCCATATATTTATCGTTATGTAGGCTATTTATTGTAATATTATTATTTATATGATGAGTGCAAGGAGTGGGTGTCTTTATAAATGAATGGACATAATTATAGACTATGGATCAATGATGAATTAATAATCAGGGATGAAAAAATTCTGCTTTTTGGCGGATTTCCACTTTTTTGTCAGCCACCTGGGTCATTTTTTATATCAATGCAAATCTGTTGAGAAAAATTTTGGGTGTATAATTTATATGTATAGATGTGTTTAGGCTTGCCAACCACCCCTGAATCGTCCCGTATTCAGAAACAAAAGTACGCGTCCCATATTGAGCTGAATACTTAGTATTACTGTGTGAATCAAAAATAGTGTCTAAAACAGGGGTACCCAATACGTCGATAACGATCTACCAGTTGATTGCCAAGGTAGGGTGGGTATATCGTCTTGGTCTCGAGATGATTGCGATCATATTTCATTATGGCCGCTGCCGTTAGCAATAAACTTTAAACGGTGTACTGGACCGCGCAGGGCTTCTCACTGCAGCCTGTGCGCTCGAGCCCGCGGACACTGTCGGCACCACACGTGCCCCCAGCGCGCACAGCTTGTCCGCTACAGCGTGTACTTTTGCGTACCAGCGTGTATCACAGAGCAGGTTAAAATTTATAAAACATCCTACCTGTCCATCTGCCTCACGACAGCGTGCCTCTCCTTTTCACACTCTCGCTCCTCCTGCTCATAGCGCACACCAGCTCCCTCCTCAATGCGCTCTGATTAGAAGTGCAAGACTAAGGGCAAAGCAAAAACTAATCTAAATGTATGTTACAGCAGGGCCAGATTATGTCTCTGGCGACTAAACCTCATCTAGCGGCTTTTTAAGTGAATCTGGTGACTTAAAAAAAACAACACATCTCTCGAGTGTCAAAATCATTGTTTTTCAATGTAACTTCAGCTCTGTACCGCCACCAGAAGCTTATTTCATGGTTAAGCAGCACTGCACATTAGCCCCGATCTCGAAACTGTACCCTTTGGGATTGTCAACATAGCCATGTAGACACATTTTCTTAAGACCAGTGAGTCGTGTGTGACGTTATGACATCATAGTAACGTCATGACGTAATCTAGCGACTTTTCAGAGTCAATAGTGACTTTTGGTGATTTGTTTTTGGCAACACTACCAGTATCGTGCATAGTGCTCTGATCGTTCTGCTGCAAGTATGTGCGGTTGCGCACATAAATTAAGTCACACAGCTAGCATATCCTGGGCCTTTGGGCTCGCTGAAAGGACTTTGAGTCAAAACCCTTGATAAATCAGAGGCCCTTTGTAAGAACATTTGTAATCAGAGCCCCCCAGGGGCCCTCTGATTGCCGTACCCCGTGGCCCAGGGGCCCTCTGAGTGCCCCCCCCCCCCCCCCTTCCCAATTCATATCACCCTTCTCTCTTGGTTTTCTTCAGATATGCCCTATAACAGTGTGAGTAGTCATAAGATCCTAGAGAATAGAGGCCCTCTGACATCGCAATTGGCATCGGCATCTGCATCGCTTTGGGCTTCCCCCCGGGCCCCTGGACCCTTGGGCCCCTGGGTGCTGGCCCCACTGGCCCGGTCCGTAATACGGCCCTGGGTTAATACGGCCTGGGTTACAGTGTTGGCACAGAGCAGGCCTATAGCACAGTGTGGGCCTACCGCGACATATGGTTGAATTTTGCCTAATAAAAGTGCACAAATGCATCTGTTTGTGACGACATGCATTTGGTAAATGTGCAGAGGCTGGTAAATACCACTGCAAAACCAGTAAGAAAATGTGACTCCAGTTAGGAAGTTGAAAAACAGGTTAAAAAAATAAATAAATAAATTGTGGTTTGTGCTTTGATTTACAGTTTTACTTTATTGCAAACGTATATATTTGTAAAATTTTGTGACAAGGTAGTGCAAAGTGGGATCATCAAAAATGGGTGGTTGACATCTTAGTTTTATTGGCTGGAATGACCCCAGATTGCACCTCAGATCATCTAGAGATCAAAAATTTTGCCCCCTCACCCCCCTAGTTTTTCAATGACTTTCAGCTTGTTTCATTACTGGTCACTTTCATCCCTGAATAATAATGAAGAAAAGTCCTATATTATGCAAAATTAACTCTTGTGAGCTTTAAGCCATGTTAGAATGTTGTTACCTCCTCAAAAACAGACGTGGAGTTGTTTTGTTTCATTCTCACATGTATGAGAAATGCTTTTTTTATTAGTCTCTCTTCATCTCCAAATGCTCTGTACCACCTTGTGATGTCATGTAGTGGTAGTTTTCAAGTTAATGTCTACCTACCTATAGTTCAGTAGCGATTGGCAATTCCAGGGCTAAAATTATCCAATTGTTTCTAGTGAAGAGGTATGTAATTTAAAAAACACAGTGTAATTCCTGTTTTAACCACATGACATCACAAGGTGGAACAGAGCGTTTTCTGTTTGAGAGGAGAACACAAGGTTTGTGTGTTAAACATGTGCGAATGAAACATGTGAATGAAACAAAACACAACTCTAGTTCGTGATGAGGAAACAACATTAGAACATAGATCAGAATTCATTCACGCAATACATCACGTGCCCCACGAGAGACAATAAGACTCTGGACCTTTTTTACGCAAATGTCAAGGACGCTTACACCTCCGCCCCCCTCCCCCCGCTCGGACGCTCAGACCACTGTCTGGTCTACCTGCTCCCGCAATACACACCCAGGGTGCGAAGACAACCTGCGCAGAAGCGGTCTGTGAAGCTTTGGACTCAGGAGGCCTGTGAGAGTCTGAGGGACTGTTTCCAGAACACTGACTGGGACATGTTCAGCGGCTCTTACGGAGATGACATCAACGGCCTGACCCATTGCATTACAGACTACATTAACTTCTGCGTGGAGAACACTGTACCAACCAGGAGGGTACGGTGTTTCTCCAACAACCACCCCTGGGTCACCCCTGAGCTTAAAGCCCTCCTGAACCAGAAGAAGAGGGCTTTCAACTCAGGGGACAGAGAGGAGCAAAAAAGGGTCCAGAGGGAGCTTCAATGGAGGATACGACGGGCCAAAAAGGACTATGGGAGGAAGATGGAAGAGCAGCTGGCCCAAAACAACGCACGGGGCGTGTGGAGAGGACTGAGGAACATGTCTGGTTTCGGACAGAGTGGCAGAGGGACAGCTGATGGTGATCAGCGCTGGGCGGACAAATTAAACCGTTACTTCAACAGGTTTGACTCGCCCCCCACCCCCTCTGCCCCTCTGCCGACTCCCCCTCCTCCTCTTCACACCTCCCCGGGCCAGTAGCCACATCCCCCTTCCCCTTCACACGGACCCAACCCAGCACCAGCCCCCCTCCACCCCCCACCTCCACCAGCCCCTGCAGTCCACCCCAGTCCCCCCTCACTCCCCCTCTCCATCACACCAGACGAGGTGAGGAGGGAACTTAGGGCGGCTCAACCAGAGGAAGTCCACAGGTCCTGATGGTATCTGCCCCAGGCTGCTGAGAACCTGTGCAGACCAGCTCTGTGAGGTTCTCTGCTACATGTTCAACCTGAGCCTCAGCCTGGAGAAGGTCCCCGTCCTGTGGAAGACCTCCTGTGTGGTCCCGGTTCCCAAAACAACAAACGCCAGGGAACCGGCCCACTACAGACCAGTCGCCTTGACCTCCCACCTCATGAAGACCATGGAGAGGGTGATCCTCAGCCACCTCCGCTCTGTGGTGAGCCCCACCCTGGACCCGCTGCAGTTTGCCTACAAGCCAAACGTAGGAGTAGAGGACGCCGTCATCTACTTGCTGCAGCGGGCGCTCACCCATCTAGAGACCGCCGGGAGTGCTGTGAGAGTCATGTTCTTTGACTTCTCCAGCGCCTTCAACACCATCAGGCCGGCGCTGCTGCGGGGGAAGCTGGAGGACGCGGGAGTGGATGGACATCTCGCTGCCTGGACCATCGACTACCTCACTGACCGTCCACAGTACGTGCGGCTGCGCGGCTGTGAGTCAGAGGTGGTAGTCTGCAGCACTGGGGCTCCCCAGGGAACTGTCCTCTCACCCTTCCTCTTCACCATATACACCTCGGACTTCACATATAACATGGACAGCTGCCATCTCCAGAAGTTCTCTGACGACTCGGCCATTGTGGGCTGTGTGTCAGAGGGGAACGAGCTGGAGTACCGCTCGGTCATCAGTGACTTTGTGGACTGGTGTGGGCGCAACCACCTGAGCCTCAACACCAGTAAAACAAAGGAGCTGGTGATCGACTTCAGGAGGAGACCACTACCTCACTCACCGGTGAACATCCAGGGGCAGGACATAGAGACTGTGGACAGTTTCAAGTACCTGGGTGTTCACCTCAACAATAAACTGGACTGGTCCCACAACACCAACGCCCTGTACAAGAAGGGCCAAAGTCGCCTCCACCTCCTGAGGAGACTGAGTTCCTTTGGAGTGAGCAGGCCTCTGCTCAAGACTTTTTATGACTCTGTGGTGGCCTCTGCTCTCCTCTACGCTGTCGTCTGCTGGGCCCCGAGCAGCACAGAACGGGACAGAAAAAAGACTCAACAAGCTGGTCAAGAGGGCCAGCTCTGTCCTGGGCTGTCCTCTGGACTCTGTAGAGGTGGTGGCTGAGAGGAGGGTACTGGCCAAATTCACGTCCATCATGGACGACACCTCTCACCCTCTGCACCGGACTGTGGAGGAGCTGAGCAGCTCCTTCAGCAGCCGACTGAGGCACCCCCAGTGCAAGAAGGAGCGCTACCGCAGATCCTTCATCCCCACCGCCATCAGACTGTATAATTCTACTGTATAGTCCTACCGTGCAATATCGTTTTCCCAATGTGCAATATTGTTGTTGTTTTTTTCAATACTCCTATCGTGCAATATAGTTTTTCCAATTTTTTTTCAATACTCTCCCGGTCACTGTTTTTTATTATTATCACTACTATTATTATTATTTGATTTATTACTTATTTTTTTTTAATTATTATTATCACCTATCTTTATGCCTTTTTTTGCCTGCATGCACTTGTCTTCTTGTTCAAACTGTCCCTACCTGGAGCTACTGTGACAAGTAAATTTCTCCTGTGTGAGATCAATAAAGTCTTATCTTATCTTATCTTATCAAAATAACGTAAACCAGTCATCTGAAACGCAGCAATTTGTACAAATGTTCTTTATACAATATTTGTTTTTCTTCAGAACAGATATAATACAAAAGCAGTTCTTTGAGTCAAAATCATATGTTCCTCCCTCCTCTTCCTCAGGACGTATCAGGCGGTGAAGCTGCTTTACTGTTTTGGGATCTTCATCACTTTCGCGCTCCAGTTTTATGTTCCAGCGGAGATCCTGATTCCTCCTCTCACGGCCCGAGTCCAACCGCAGTGGGAACGCCCCGTCGACCTACTCATGAGGACAGCCCTGGTCATCACGACGTGTGAGTACGAATCCATACTGGTGCTGTGCCCTCGAGCAAGACATCTGACAGACACAAAACCCCACACACAGAGCACACTGACAATGTTGCCCTCGAGCAATACCCATCACACACACCAAACCATAGTGCTACCATGCCCGCGAGCAACACATCAAGACATCTTTACTATGAGAATGTAGTACAGACGCTCCTCAACCAACGAACAAGTTACGTTCCGGGCACCCGTTCGTTAGTTGAATTTGTTCGTAAGTTGTTATTACATGTTTAAGGCTTGTATAAGTTATCTATATAGATTTGTACTGCATTTAAATAACACTAATCTCACTAATAACACAATAACACTAATAAATAACACTAAATAATACTAATATGCTTTTTAAAAATATGGAAAACTGATGAGATAAAAAGAAGAGAGGGACACAGAGGCAAACGCAGTCAGCTGAGAGAGAGAGAGAGAGAGACAGAGAGCGCGAGTGAGCCATCCAGCAAGAGCGTGCGCGTGTGTGTGAATGTGTGTGTGTGTACTGTGTGTGTAGCCTATTTACCTCCTATTTTCTTTGAGCTCTTGGGGAAAGCCAAATACCAAGAAGTTTCTCCATCTCTTCCATGAGTTTCCCTCTCTTCTTGCTTATGAGGGTGGATTGCATACCCGCTGCACTTTTCACATGCTCCATAATGCGGTCCTTTTGTTTATATATCGTACCAATTGTCGAACGGTTCACGTTGTACGCATGTGCCACATTCACCATCTTCTCACCAGCATCAAGTTTCTTTATTATCGCCACCTTCTTTTCAAATGAGATGGCTTGCCACTTTTTCACAGAAGCTTCACTAGAAGCTTTTTGCTTTTCACCAACCATATTGGATTACTGTACGCATGCAAGAAAAACAGCAAAGTTCATAACACCGCACCGTAGTAACACCGTAGTAACACCGTAGTACGCCCACTCAGTTGAAGTTCTGAACACTTCTACTGAGTGGGCGTGACGCTTGGGGGATGCTGCGCAGCCCCTGCCTGTGCGTCAGCGGTGGAAATACGCACTATGTACTGTACCCGGAAGTCGGAATAGGCGCTAAATACAAAAACTCAAACATTAAAAAAAAAAAAAAAAAATTTCGACCCTGTTCGTAACTCTGAATGTTCGTAAATCGAATGTTTGTATGTCGAGGAGCGTCTGTATGTGAGTATGAACCCATACTGCAACTGTGCCCACGAGCAAGATACCTTACACACCTGAAACCATACAAGCAAAATGTGCCCTCTGTGCCCTCAAGCAAGACACTTCACCCACCTTTACAATGGGAATGTAGTGTGGGAGTTTTGTCATGTTAAAACTAAACAAACGGCATATTTCCAGTGTGGCCTCAAGCAAGACACTTCACCCAACTTTATTGTAAGAATGCTGAGTGCGACTACGAAACCATGCAGAAAACGTACTACTGCTGTGCCCTTGAGCAAGACCCTTTACCCTTTATTCTGGAAATTGGCTGTGTGTTACCAAAACATAACACAAAGCTCAGATTAAAGTTGAACTTGAGTATCAACACATCAGACAGAGCAGTGCCCACAGTTAGCTTCACACCCTCAGGGAATTTTGATGACATCAGCTGCAAAAGTATATATTATATATTTTTAAGTTGCTCTTATCGTTGTATTTTTCTTTATATGGCTCCATGGTTATTTGAGACTATCACAGTTGTGTTATGAGTCTGATAATAAAGTTAATTTTAGGTGAAAACAGCAGGAGCTCAGGAGATAAACCTCTCTTCAAAGCTGAAATGGGGAAATAAATGAGTTGCTTTGCGATAAAGGGATTCCCCACAAAGAGAAGCGCCCCCCTGTGGTGAGAGAATCAGCCCATGATAATTACAAAGATTAAAAAAAACATCTATACTTTTGTTATTAGAGTTTGATGGATTATTGCATCATTTTAAAAACCATAACAGCCCTGTGTTGCCTGCAAATTATTTCTCAACATACTCAAGTGAAAGGGCCACTTTAAAGGGCCTATATTATGCTATTTTCTCTGTAATATTGTTTCCTCATCACAAACACACCTGAGGGGTATTCCACGAACGCGGCTAAGCACAAAGCCCGGCTTTATTCGACAGTCCGCGCTAGTTTTAGTGAGAGTTAGGTTCCATGACTCTCGCTAACCTTAGTCCCGGCTGAGTTACTGGGGCAACATGGTTTCAGCGGCTAGCCTGGTCCGGGGCAGGCTAAAGATGTGGCTTAAACAGGCCGTGTCGCAGAGAATACGTACCGGAAGTAAACAGAGTGTCAAAAAACCGTTCCGCACACCTCCCGCATGACTATCTGTGTTGTCCGAAACCAATATCAGCAAAAAAAAAGTTACCTTACGTGGTCACAGAGAAGGACTTTGGTCGAGTGGTTAAGTACTGCGTCTTTCATGTGGGAGACCCGGGTTTGATTCCTCTTACTGACGTATTCATGCACAAGTCAATTATGTGTTACATTTTCACGAATTTACATTTGCCACACATTATACAAATGTGAATTAATTTAACCTACAATTATTCATATCATCATAGAACTCATTACATTATATGATTTAAGCTGGCTGGCTGGCTGGCTCAACTGCTAAGTCACTTGACTTTTCACCTGGGGACCTGCGTTCAAATCCCTCCTGGCAATGAGCAAGCCAGTGGGGGTCCTTGGGCAAGACCCTTCACGCTACTGTCTTTCTCTGAGACCGATGACCAACGATTTTTACCCACGATCAGAACACGAAACCACAAAACAAAAAATCACCCAGTGGACTCCAGCTTTAGACTTGATTTAAACCTGATTTTATTTGGTCCCTGTTTTTAGACCTGTTACCCCATTTTAATTAGATATTTTTTCATTGTTCACTTCTCAACAGTGCCACACATTGTAAAGCATTTATTAATCAATGTATATTTCATTTCCATTTCTAATGCAGATTCTTGAAGTCACTCAACATAATCTATTCATATTTCACTTTCCATTGGTATAGCATTTATACTTTGGAAGTTTATTGTTTCTTCAATGGCTCTCTCTAGTCATGAGGTGCATCTATGTTTTGCCGAGTTAAGACTTAAGGTTTTGTTCAAGGCTAAAACCTGGTCTAGACCTGGTTTAGTCTGGGTTAATTTGGTCCTTGCTTTAGCCCATTGTAATTGAATTCTCTTTTATACTAGTTTCTGTGCTAACATGAATATTGATTTCTATTCATAAAGTCACATATATCTATTGCACACCATGGCATTGTTAATAATTAAAACTTCATTGTCATAAAATTTCCATTACATATTTTAGTTTCTGTTGTTCTGATTTAGAGCCAGATTTTGTCCAGTATTACCCCTAGTTTTCACGTTTAGATCTGGTTTAGTCCCAAATTTTGACCTGGTTTAGTCTCAAATTTACACCCTGTTTAATCCCAAGTTTAGACTCCGTTTAGTCCCAGGTTTATATGCCATAGATTTTATATATATATATATATATATATCATAAGAACTTCCATTAAAAACCTCATGGCTAAATTAGCGCCGAGTCAAAAAAAGTTACAAAAGTGCCAAGACGGGTCAAACTGAATCAAAATAAAGTATTACTCTACCGCTATAGCCTATGGCAAAACGTTCGGCTTTTATATAAACAAAAATAGAGTGGAAATTAACCTAAAGAGACTGTTCTTGTTCAATGCTAGCGTTAGCATTAGCTTAGCCGCATTGCGAATGAAGATCCACTGTGGTCCCGCACAGAGCACACACGAAAGCTGAATTAGTATTTAAACATGTCCTAAAGTCTATGAAGTCCATTTGATGCAGAAATATGATAATAATTATGACTCACCCCATGTTTACACGTTGAAATACGCCAAAAACACTGCAGTTTTTGGCGTATTTCAACGTGTAAACGCGTATTGTGTGTTTCGGAGCTAAATCGCACTCTTTACACGAGCTCCGGAGAAATGGACGTGTCCCGAACCTGTCCCGAATGTGTCATGTGTCCAAGTAGAAGTTAAAAGTCAATTTTCATGTCCTTTTTTGCCCTGCAGTGCCGCTTACATATGCAGGAGCTCTTCACAGCTGATCGTCGTACAGGGGATTCCCCTCAGCGCTCCTCGCAACAGGATTGGCAGACGCGCGAGCGTGGGAAAATTATGATGATTTATACACGCCCCGTTTCTTTCCCAAAAAACAAGCCAGTGTGAAATTAAAAATGTATGTTTTTAATGTCACTAATGCTGTTATCTGAAACATGGAGAGGCTTCTTCATGATCTCGGCTAGCACATTCTGCAAAAAAAATGAAAATCACAAATTTTGAAAAAAAACAAAAAACGCATTTTCTGAGGATCTGTAATGCCGACTTGAGGGCTTTGAAGTCCGTGGTGCGTCACATTTAGTCCCAGGTTTAGACCTGGTTTAGTCCCAGGTTTAGACCTGGTTTAGTCCCAGGTTTTAGATCTGGCTGCCCATTGTAACTGAATTCTCTTTTGTACTATTTTCAGTGGTGACATGAATATTGCTACCTCACATAGCTCTATTATGTACCATGGCATTGTTAATAATTAAAACTTCATTACCATAAAATCTGCACTTGAAATGTTTATTGAGCCTGTGTTCCTCACACAGACCCAGTCTGACTGTGGAGTGTAATATGGAAAAGCACTCAGCACTGGAGCCTGGACTTTAGCTTGGACATGTAGAGATTATGTAAATGAGATGGGGCTTCGTTACATGCATGCTTATGAGCCAATAACAGAAGGGCCACTTTGCGTTCACTAGTTATTTTACACAAGGAACAAGAAAAGAAAAAGAGGAAGGAGGAAAAGGGAGCGAGGGAGAGGAAGGAGGACAGGAAAAGGAAGGAGGAGAGAAAGGATAATGACTGATTTAATCTCAAGTTTAGACTTTGTTTAGTCTTTAACAGCACCAACCCTAGTTTAGTCCTTGATTTACCTGGTTTAGTCCTGCTAGATCCATTTTAGACTATTTTGACTTGTTTTCAGTCCTGATTCCTGGCCTAGTCCTGGTTTACTCTTTTTTTTTTTTTTTTTTTTTTTTTTTACCAGACCAGGTTTATTCCTGGTTTAATATTGGTTTAGCTCTGGTTTATTCCTGTTTTATTCCTGGGTTAATCCTGTTCTAATCCTGGTTTAGATCATGTCTAGTCCTGGTTCAGACCTGGTCTAGTCCTGGTTTAGCTCTGGTCTAATCCTTTTCTAGTCCTGATCTAATCCTAGTTCAGTCCTGGTATAGTCCTGGTTTAATCCTGTTTAGTGTCTAACATGCCTCAGAAGAAGTCTCATTTGTAAGAAGCTCTCATTCATCTCTATTTTCTCTGTGCACAAATAAACACCCCCCTCCGGCCACAGCACCTGCTCTGAGTTACAGTCTGCTCATCCTGGTACCTCCACACTCTCAGGAACATTCCACTGAAGTATTGACATAAACCCAGGACAAAGGAGCACCTCCCTGTGGGCAAAAAAATAACTGACGTTTGGTTTAATTCAAACGTGCGTTCAGTTCCAAAGCTTCAGCGCGGTTCAGGAGAGGGCCAGAGATGATGCATTGATAGCCTCATTTCGTATTCTCATTCAAATCCAGGCAAGCTGCTTCTGATGCTACACATGCAAAGATCTCAGAGGACTGGAGCAGGACTAAGTAAGGACTTTATCAGGGCAAGTCCAAGGTTTAAGAAAAGACTAAAACAGGACTGAGCAAGGACTAAACCTGGACTAAGAAAGGACTAAACCAGAACTGAAGTAGTATTGAACAAGCACTAAACGAGAGTAAATGAGGACTAAATGGCTAGCATTGTAGCAAGAAGGTTTGATTCCCCGGGTTGTTGTCTTTCTCTCTTCTTAGTAATGTTGTATTTCTTCGCCCTCTCTCTCTCTCTGTCCCTCTCTCTCTGCTCGCCCTTGTTTCCTCTCCTCCTCTCAGTGCAGTGGTATTTTCTCTCTCTCCTTTCCCTCATTTCCTCTCCTCCTCTCAGTGCAGTTGTATTTTCTCTCTATGCTCTCCTTCCTTTCCTCTCCTCCTCTCAGTGCAGTTGTATTTTCTCTCTCTCTCTGCTCTCCTTCCTTTCCTCTCCTCCTCTCAGTGCAGTTGTATTTTCTCTCTCTCTCTCTGCTCTCCTTCCTTTCCTTTCCCCCTCTCAGTGCAGTTGTATTTTCAGTTGTATTTTCTCTCTTTCTCCTTTCCTCTCCTTCTCTCAGTGCAGTTGTATTTTCAGTTGTAGTTTCTCTCTCTGTCCTTTCCTCTCTCAGTGCAGTTGTATTTTCAGTTGTAGTTTCTCTCTCTCTCCTTTCCCTCCCCTTCTCTCAGTGCAGTTGTAGTTTCTCTCTCTCTCCTTTCCCTCCCCTTCTCTCAGTGCAGTTGTATTTTCTCTCTCTCCTTTCCCTCCTTTCCTCTCCTTCTCTCAGTGCAGTTGTATTTTCAGTTGTAGTTTCTCTCTCTGTCCTTTCCTCTCTCAGTGCAGTTGTATTTTCAGTTGTAGTTTCTCTCTCTCCTTTCCCTCCTTTCCTTTCCCCCTCTCAGTGCAGTTGTATTTTCAGTTGTAGTTTCTCTCTCTCCTTTCCCTCCTTTCCTTTCCCCCTCTCAGTGCAGTTGTATTTTCTCTCTCTCTCTCTCCTTTCCCTCCTTTCCTCTCCTCTCAGTGCAGTTGTATTCACAGTGCTCGGGGCAGTTGTGTGTGATGTGAGTATATCAGACGTGGTGGTTGCGTGACTCTGGACTCTGGGTTTTTCTCTTGTTCCTGGAGCAGAGGTCCAGAGGAGCAGGTCACTCTGTCAAAGACGTAACCTTTAAAACGCACAAACAGAACCACAACTGTACACAGCCTGTGCCATCATATCACAAACACACACACACACACACACACAAAGCTGCACTGTGTAACCTCTTCTGCTGTGGCTGTGGCTCATTTCTATGGAGATGGAGATGTTACTGCTTTGAATGTGAGAATAAAGCTTTCTCAACATTCAAATATCAATGTTCAACACAACGCAGTACACAGTGCAACTTTAATTGTGAGAAAATCCACGCTGTTACCTGACTGTAACAGATCTCAGATTTAAAAGCCGGAGTAAAAGAGCTGAGTTAAACGGATCAGACCAGAGAAGGTCACGGAGTCCGAACCTCCTCTGTCCTTTTTATGTGAAATTGACAACATAAACAGCAGCGATATTTGTGATTACAATACTGTATGTTGAACCTTTCCAGAAGCTTCATGAAATACAAATAGGCCAAGTCATTAAGCCCGTCTAAATCCTAATGATGTTTTGTTCGCTGTTGAAAAACACTCGAGTTTTACAATGCAACACAATCTCTGTATCTAATGAGTTTTTAGAGAGTTCTCCGGCTATAAAGATCCAGTCAACAGCTTCAGCATCTTTGTATCTTTCACATGAACACTTTAAATACGTTTTTATAAGTGGCTTTTGAAGGGCTGTTGAGGGAGATTGGTTTTACTATTATTTCCGTGTAGAATAACGCTTCAGTCACGAGTTTGGCTCATGTTTGTCATGGCCTGTTTTAATACCGTTAGTAGTTATAGATAATGATATTGGATTCTAATTATCGGAACAGCACTAATTTAAAGGTCCCATGGCATGAAATTTTCACTTGTTTAAAAGTTGCGAAATGTCTAAACTGAGCATTTGCGATCCTTTTCTGCATTACAAAAAATCGGAGCTCAAACGGGCGATTTTGAACAAGGCACCTTATTGACGTCAGATTGAAAAAAGAAATGCAAATGCAGTTCCACCCCCGTCTGTCTGAACTCGGCGTCTCTGTAAATCACGCCCAGAGAGTTTGGACTGCGAATGCGCTAGGCAATGCGAAATGCGTTTTTTTATTCGTTTTTTTACGTCCGAGTGTTTCTAGGCTCGGAAGTCCTTTATCTGAGCCTCTGGACCTTTGAACAGCAGTGGTTTAATTTTATTTTCTGTGGAAATGTGTTTATTTTTCAATGGAACGCTTCAAATCTCTCCCCCCGTGCAAAAACACGGAAATGGATCAGCTGAGAGCTCAGAGCGAGAGCGGAGAGTTTGGCCACGCCCCCACCCTCTACTATAGGCCAGCTCTTTTCTCCTCATTTGCATTCAAGCAACAACACCCATTATGGAGTGTTCAGAGAGAGAAAAATTACTCTTTCTCATCTTATCTCTGTTTCTCATGCACTGAGTGTTGATTTTGAAGAAGGATTCATTTACAGTATTAGGGAACCATTAAGGAGCCATATAAAAGCATCAAGAAGTACCATGTCATGGGATCTTTAAATGCACTGTACCTGATTTTTACTGATTTAACAATGTGAAAAACAGAACTTCTTCGTTGTCCTAGCGCATTGCTAGCATCCTAGTTAATTACCACAATGAGTTTATTATAATTTACAACTTATTATTGAGTTTTTCCACAATGTAAAAAGTGCCTGGGATCATACACTTCTTCAAGCAAGTTCACAAGTTTAGATGGGCGTGATGGACATCTGGATGAGCCGATCGGGGACACGGAGGGTTCCTGATTGGGCAAAATCTCAACATTGCTTTACAATTTCAACAACAGTACTTGATCCATAGACTTGGCTAAATGACCAAGCTTGGTAAAGGCCTTAGCAATCATAAAGGGGCACTATGTGTTTATGGTAGTCTGGTTGAGGGTCTGCCACTTGCTTGTCTCCAGGTGTAATTGCTTGGATCTTCCGTAGTAAGGAATTAAACATGTACTTGTAAACCCGTGACACCTGATATTCCCTTACCTGACCAGCTAGCCCCTTCTACATTGTGTTCGAATCCAGAAGGGACAGGAATCAGATCATTAGATGATCCAACCACATTTGTATGTACATGTCTCAAATGCAGAAGTCTCCTCTTGAAAATTCTTGTAACATTCAGAACAAAATATATACTACTTTTACCTTAAGACATAGTTTGGTGCTTTGATTGTTGATTCTGTTAGAATCTGCTCAATTTCTCAGTCTTTTATGTAGATTTCTCTCCTTTTTATGTGTAAGCAGCCATGTGTGGCTGTCAGAAAACGGGAAGCAGCTCCAGACCCACTTGCCTTTGTCATGTTTTCAAAGCGTGTGGCATCCAAGTACTGACCAGATTAGAATCAATCCTGCTTAGCATCAGAGATGAGAAGAGATCAGGCATTCACAGACGGCTCTACTCCGTCTGTCTATTTAACACCAGTGTTTCCTCGTGTCCATGTTCTGTTTAAATCAGTAGGAAATCTCTTTCACTTTTGCAGCCGATTGTTATGGATTTATTCATGAGGCGCGTACCACTTTTATTATTTCCCCGCAGTGTACAATTTAGCCCCATCATGTCTCTTCAGTGAGTGTTTTGTTCTGAAAGTTAACAGCTTTGTGAATATGCTATAATTTAATGCCACACACCGTAATTTTCATCCAAGGCCAAAACACACACTGTGTGTTTGTATTTAATGGCACCCTATCGCAGTCACATTTTCAAGGCTAAGTGTTTGTATAGACACAACAGTAACCCAGATGTCCTTGCTTTGCTATTAGTTATTGGATTATCTTTTTCTATAACATGGTATTGCGATAAACTTAGGATCTAGAATACATTACTTTAATACTTTATGAAGATGCAAATCTGGTGTGATGGACATGATTTACAGGTGGATTAGCCAATCAGGCAAGCAATGTAGATGATAAACAATAATATTTTAACTACTTTATTCCACTGACACAATAACCCAAGAGCAGATTTTAACCAGAAAAACTAATTCTTGAAGGTGCACTATGTAACTTTTCGGTAGAGGGTCCATCACCATCTTTTTCATTGCTCTGCTTGAAATGTTCCACAGTGTGACATTAAACTGCTCTACTTTACATTTATTCAATTACAGGTGATTTTATAGCTCAAACATACCAAGAAAAACAGACGGTCTGACTGTGAGTGGGGTCACCTCTCCACAGATCTGACCTATACCTTGGTCTGGTTTGGTCTCCATGAAGATAGAAATGTTTAATGCCATACTGTGAAACATCTCCATGTTGAAAAGCACAGTTTTCTTTAACTTTTCTGGTGGAGGGTCCCTCAGATGCTTTTCTCCATTGAGATGTTACTGCTTCATCTAGAATATTTCACAGTATGGCATTAAACCTTTCTACCTACATGGATTGGATTGGATTTTCACAGCTTTAAAAAAAAGTATGATACCAATAGCCAATATAAAACTACTATGGAAACTATTCATTTGAACAAGTATCAGTACTGAAAATTACACATACAATTGATGAATAGTTTTTACAAGTAAATACAGAGTATTGAGTAGAGATAGGGGGTAGGTGAAAACTGAATTTCTCTGAGCACTGAAGATTGTCAGGACAATGCAGGATTACTAGGATTAAACATGAATTAATTGAAATATGGCTCTAGATAAGCTAACAATGAAAGAACACCGTTATAAAAGTAGATTTGACATAATGATGTCCCCATTTAAAAATCATACCCTTAAAAATGGGTTGAAAATGGGCAGTATTTCTGTGAGCAGACTTTCCTCACCACAGATCTGTGAGTCGCCTCTGGTTTCTCAGATTTAACCATTAACCTAAAACATGACCAATAGTCTAATCGTCCTGACCATACATAGCCCCAGGTCTGGAAATGTGTCCCTGGGCCCTGCTCTGCGGCGCCCCCTGCTTGGTGGAGGTCAGTAGCATTAGCACGTTAGCATTTCTCCTCGGGGCTGTTTTTGTTTCTCCAGATTTTCTTCAGAGTCTAATACAAAAGCTGGTGTCCTGCAGAGTGGAAGCACACCCACACAATTAACCTCAGCCGCATTAGCCACATTTGCATATTTAGGTTAGCTTTGGTCATTTGCCCAAAGCTAGGCCGGAGGTGGCTACATTTTTTCCACAAAGTTTCACTTCTGAAATTGAAATTATGTTTTCAAAATGAGCATCAAGTACCAGTCTAAGATTAACTTAACTTAAATTAACTTACAGTGGTACCTCACCTTATGAATGACCCAACAAACGAAAATTTCAAGTTACGAAACGCCTTCACGTCAAATTTTGGTCTCTAGATACGAATGAAATTTCAAGTTACAAAACGCGAAATCTCTAATCCAATCCAATCCAACTTTATTTATAAAGCACTTTAAAAACAACAAATCTCAAAAATTCAATTAATGTGCGCTCAGATGCACGCCCCGAAACGTAAATACACTTTATCAACACACACGGGGTTAGGTTCCAGAGGTGGCCCGCGGTGGGAGAGGTCCGCGAGGTAGGACAACTTTGTACTGTATTTTGCAATTGCAACAGCGATGAGTCATGGATTCTTCCAGGCAAACAACACATCATCAGTAGGGTAAAACTCACCTGTCTCACGACGGTCTAAACCCCGCTCACGTTCCCTTAGTGAGTGAACAATAAAACGCTTGGTGAATTCTGCTTCACAATGATAGGAAGAGCCGACATCGAAGGATCAAAAAGCGACACGGCGCGGGATGGAGCCGCGGGGCCGAGCTCACAGCTCACAGTGTCAGCCTCCCCGCACTGGAAGTCACATAGAAGCAGAGTTAAGTTACACTATAAAAAAAAACAACCTTGGAACGGATCAGGCCTTTTCCATTGAAATAGCTACTCAACTTATGAATTTTTCACGTTACGAAACCACTTCTGGAACGAATTAATTTCGTAAGGTGAGGTACCACTGTATTATGTATTTGTGTTTCATTTCCTTTTTCTAAATCTTCTGTCACTTATTTCCACAGTATGGGATTAAACGTATCTATTTAGTATTGATTAAATGACTGTTGTTATAAATCACAAAAATACCTTGAAAAAACATACATTCTTTACTGTAAGCAGACTCCGTAGAGCTGGCCTGTATCTTGTCTCCGTGGAGGTGAATTTGAGTTGATGTAGAGGCTTGTTGGGGAACGTGTGGAGGGAGAGGGTCAGGGGGTTTATGAGGAAGGCCCTGTGCACACTAATGAATCCAGGCACTAATGGTAATGTTGGACAGTTCATTGGATTCTCGTCATGTTTCTTATGTCACTGAAGCTAAGGGGAGGTACGACTCTGTCTGACGAGTAGTCTGAAGTTGGACTTGATAAGATAAGATAAGATAAGGTAAGCCTTTATTGATCTCACACAGGAGAAATTTACTCGCCACAGTAGCTCCAGGACATTTGGACAAGAGGGAAAAAGTGCATGCAGGCAGTTTTAACACTGACCAAAAAGACTTGGTTGGACAACAGTTGAGCTGATTTGCACTGTTATTAAACAAGTGTCATAAATATAATTACAGTTTTTTTTTTTTTTTTTTTTTTTTTTATTGTTTTGGGGGATTTCAATAGAGCTAACATGAAAAAGGTTCTACCAAAATACTACCAGCACATATCTCTCCCCACCAGGGGGAGCAGACATTAGACCATTGTTATACCCCATTTAAACACAGTTACAAACCCCTCCTGTGCCCAGCCTTTGATAAATCTGACCATAGCGCGATATTGCTGTTGCCCGCATACAAACAAAGGCTTAAACTTGGGTAAACCAGTTCCCAGACAAATATACAAATGGAGCAGTATGTCTGATGAGGTGCTACAGGACTGCTTTGAAACAACAGACAGACACAGCGGATGGGGACATTAACGCGTACACAGACTCTGTCGTAGGCTACATAGGGAAGTGCATTGAGGACATGGTGTCCAAAATCTCCATCTGCACTTACCCTAATCAGAAACCCTGGGCTGGGCCGGAGGTGCGTGCTAAACTGAGAGCTCACACCACCGCCTTCAACTCAGGAGACCCTGAAACCTAAAACGCAGCCATGTACGACCTCAGAAAGACTATCAGGAAAACCCAGAGGGACTACAGGAAGAGAGTGGCGTCTGCCCAGCAGAGCCGCAACCTGAGACACGTGTGGCATGGGCTACGCTGCATCACTGACTACAAGGGGAGGAGCAGGCCAGTGAAATCATTCCCAGATGAGCTCAACACCTTCTATGCCTGATTTGATGCAGATGACATCACGCCTGTCACCAGACCTCATGTGGACAGTGAGGATGCTGCTGTACTCTCTATAGACACTGCTACAGTGAGACAAGCAATTGGTGAATACGTGCTTCGCCGCTTCACTGATACGGAGTTTATATACTATTTTCGCATGACGAGAAGAACATTTGTGTACATTTGTGAACGCCTACTTGTACCACTCTCATTGGAGGAAACGCGCCCGGGTCAGATGAATGCGACCTGGCCGTTCAGACTGAAGTCGCATGCCAAAAGATCTGATATGTATCAAATTTAGGACCACATATTCAAGTGGCCTGGGTCGCATTTGAAAAAATCTGATTTGTGTCGTTCAGACTGCCATTAGAAGATCAGATACAGGTTGCATAGAGGCAAAAAAAATCGGATTTGGGTCACTTCAGGCTGCAGTGTGAACGTAGCCTCTCACCGCTCTGGGCCTGGAGACATCCACATCCTGCTGGATATGGGACTTCCTCACTAACAGGCCACAGGCAGTGAGAATTGGGGGTGGGCGATATGGGCAAAAAATATATATATCGCGGTATTTGTAGGATTTTAACAATGACGATATTATGACGATATTATGATTTTAATGTTCAAGCAATAGAGCTATGCAATAGGCTCGTACTGATTTTTACAATCAGACAACCGAGCCTGTCTAAAACTTTATACCCATTTCACCAAACAGCCCGTCCTCTACATGACGAGTGTGATATGGACATTGTGGAAGGGGGATTTGTGTGTGGAACTATGCTCATACCTGTTGTCCCTTGTCCCCACGGTGCTCTAAACGCGCGCAGCCTGGACACGCTAAGGCGAGGACATCTCTCCCGATAGCTGTCCAGAAATATTTGTTGTTTCCTAGTCTTTTTTTTTTTGGTGGTTCAGCCATGTCACGCAAGCCTTGCAGTTTAAAACCAAAACTGTTTACAATGAATACGGGGAAACGTGGCGGTGACCATTGCAACACACGACGACGACTCAGATGGTTCATCTGTTCGTCGTAACCTTGACGAGTGGTTAACATCACTGTCGGGTTAATGTCGGGCTAACTCTACGTATTGATCTTAGTTTTTGGGCTCAGTGGGTGAGGAGGGGAGCTGGCGCTGGCTCACATCCCTGAATCTGAACTGTGGCGTGGAGTGAGGGAGAGCGGAGGAGTGGGGAGGAAATGAAGCGCTGTGATTTGCTGAAAGTTCTGTTTACATGCGGATCTCTGTGGATCTGTGTCTCAGCTGCAGAATCAACGTCAGTGAAAACTTGAGTGAAACGGACGAAATGTGAGATCCATATGCGTAATTTAGAACAACAAAGCATACAAGCGAACAAGGAGGTCAAAATTGCATGCCCACTACGCAAAATGCATACCTGTTGGCAGGTCTGACTGCATCGGCGACATCTCTTTGGCTATGAATCTGGTGATGGCATTGGTTATGTTTTGCTATCGTTGACTTTTTCTGTCATACGGCACTTTTCTGCTGAATGAGTCCGCGATGGTTTTGTTGGGTGTGCCGAACAGGTTGCCTACTTTGAGCTGCAGAGTCTTGAAGTTTCTTTTTTTTAAATCTTTTATTATTTAAGTTGGAAAGTAGTTAGCTAGTTAGCTCCTCCCTGCAGCAAGATATAAACAAGTGTCTTACCAGTATTCTTATTAGAGCTGACAAAGACTCTCGGATGAGTGGCGAAACGTTTTCAACCAAACATACTTTGTCCAGTTGACAAATTGAACTTCTCCTTTTATCATTTAAGTTACATATTCTCAAAACCAGAATAACATTCGCAAAGTACTCAGAAGACACAACGGGGGATGTGGGCACGGGTATAAGGGCCAAGGGGGGCAAGGGCGGAGGGGGGCAGGGGTCAGCAGTCCAACCGAGGGAAACCGGTTCGGGAGACGAAGAAAAGCGTATTGTCTGGGGTGAAGGTGCTGCGGAACTCCGCTTCTCTTGCGGAGTGGAGATGGTGAATGTGGGCGCTAAGGAGCGCTGTGAAGAGGGGCCAGTGCTCCACTGTGCGGCCGTCGTGGAGGTGGTGGTTCCGTGCCACGAAGATAGAATACCTGGCCATGGACAGGACGAGGCGGGCTGCGTCCCAGTTGACCATGGCGGCGTCCAACCCCCGAGGTCGCTGCTGGATAATATGTAATATGTATTTTTTCTTAAAACTTTTTGGCAGTGTTTGCTAATGTTCGCCTTGTGTCCCCATGGTAACTAACTGCTGAATGTTCCACCTGCGGAGATGCATGTAGAAAAACCCCACCGTGATGTCACTGCAAAGTAACGATTGTTTTTCTTGTTATAATGTTCCCTCCTCAAATATGTGTTTTGTTTGAGTAATCCTTTTATTATTAGTCTGTCTAAATCTCCAAAGCTCAAAATGCTCTGTTCCTCCCTGTGATATCATGAACTAGTAGATTTCAAGTTTACAGCTTTTTACCTTTTTTGTATAGATCTCTAATAAAATTTGAACTGTTAAAGGGATATGCCACCCCCAGGTCAAATTTGGGCATCTCCCCACAGTCCAGAGACTAAAATAAGTGGTGGAAAGCGTTTTCCTGCTCACCTAGCCATTGTCCGAGTCTGTCGCCACTGACCGCCGCGGTATCTGGTGCTCCTCCGCCTTAGACTGGAGTCTAACGTAGCCAGAGAAAGATTTCGGCCAAAAGGAATTAATTTGCTCGATGCGTTTCCCAATTACTTTGTGTGTAGTGCGCATTCATATCGAGTGCAAATAAATGTGCAAATCAACACGGACAGCTTGCCTTGGTCATTTTGGGTGGGAACTATTTTCCAGTGCGTAAGAATACAGCCGTATCACGCAGTACGCTGCCAGGGGATTCCCTGTTACGCACCAGGAAGGGAGTTCCCCTGTTGCACAACGTGGTAAACACAAAGTAATTGGGAAACGCATCGAGCAAATTAATTCCTTTTGGCCGAAATCTTTCTCTGGCTACGTTAGACTCCAGTCTAAGGCGGAGGAGCACCAGATACCGCGGCGGTCAGTGGCGACAGACTTGGACAATGGCTAGGTGAGCAGGAAAACGCTTTCCACCACTTATTTTAGTCTCTGGACTGTGGGGAGATGCCCAAATTTGACCTGGGGGTGGCATATCCCTTTAATATAAAATTAGAATGAGATTGTGTATTTGCACAATAAACCTCCTTTGTAAGTAAGAAAGTCATGAGTAAACTTGTTACATGATAATTCTTGATGTCACAATTTAACATTCATCATATCATTGGTGAGCGGTCAGATCCACAGGTTGGCTGGTGTGATTCCAGCTTGCACAGATGATTGCTATCGTTGTGTCCTTGGGCAAGACACCCCCAGTGTCTGTGTACACTGGTGTATGAATGTAGGTGTGAGTGGGTGAGTGGCTCCTTGATGTAGAAGCTCTTTGAGTGCTTTGAAGGTGGAAAACTGCTGTATAAAAATGTGACCATTTACCAACTTAATTTGATTAACTGTTCATTCCTATATTAAGTGGCATCACTGACACCGATATGAAAGTGTTATCTATTCTGCACTAAATATTCCTTTTTCAACTAAAACAAATACTATTTTTAGTCACTTTCTAATAAAACTGTGTTTTCAAATACTTCTAAAAAGTTCTTCATAAGACTTCCTCTTTGGACCTTGTGAAACCTTCATTCTAAATGTCTGTTTTTGTTTTTCCTTCTTCACACACTGCACTGATGATGGATGACTCAAACTCACAATCTCCTCTCTTCAGGATCCTGGTCTGGCCTCAACCAGATTTTGTGGGGTCTTTTTGTTTTGGTTCAGAATCCGGCGTTTTTTTTGGTCTCTGGTCTTTAAAGGTGCAGGTGAAAGTGATTATCTCCCATAGATGCAGAGCAGTGGGTGTATTTCTACCACTGAAGATTAGAACAAGAGTGATACACTGTGGCATTGTTTTCGCACTGCAGGGGGCGCTCTGTGTGTGGGGTCATATTAGCAGAACCATTCAGGCCCATAATGAGTGCTTTCACACCTCTGGACCTCACCTGGCTATCCCAGTTGTTTTCTTTGTTTTGATTTAGGTCTGAGGATGGAGTTGTAGATGGGAGACAGATGATGTCTTAGGCCTCCATTTCTGTTCAAGGAAGGATTTCTTTCCTAACAATCCTCTCTCTCCCATTAATAATTGTGTTACAAGTGTAGTTGCCTCCTCCCTTCAGACATATATAGGCAGTGTCCACCAGTATCTGACCAAAACTAAAGAAGCAGCTTGAAGGAGCTGCGAAACATATTTGACCAAATAAATAAATATAAATAAATTTGTCTGGTTGACAAATTGAATTTCTCCTTTGCCATAGACTCTACCTGGATGACAGGGATTCTACACACATCTCTCCGCATTGAAGCACTCCTGGACAAATGAGTGATTACACCATCTCAAATTATACAGGCATTTCAATGTTATATAATGAGCCACCAGCTGAAACTGTCTCTACATTAAACGTCTGTATATCTTGGACCATTTCAACCTATAATAAAACAAAATGATAATGTACTGTTAGAACTATACACAGTGATTGAATTAACCATGACATATTGTTCATTTATTTTAAAGGAAAAAACATCTGCTGTCTTAGTTCATTGTTTCTCAAGCTCTGGTACACAGGCTGCTTGTGGTGGTACACAGGGCCCTCTTTAGTTCAAGTATTTGTTTTATTTAGAGACGACTCTTCTAGAGACAGGCCAAAATATCCAGCCGATTATTTGCACTTTATAGTGAATACGCTATCGGCTTTATATCTCCAGCACAAGCCAATATTTTGTTTTGTTTAACCTGCATTAACCTTTACTTGAACACTTTAGTGTAAAAATGTGACTACGTAGCCCTCTTGAAGGTGGGTGGTAGGTAGGTGAGCTTGTCGTAAATTAAAATGATCTAACTGGGACAAAATAAATACATGTATACACATAAATAAATAAATCCTCTCTATGTCAGCCCAAAAAAATTGTCACAGCTTATCCGCCATTGATCTCTCTGGATTCTAAATAATTGGTATCGGCATTGGCCATGAAAATCTGTATGTTTTTGTCTTCCCTTAAAACTTAAAATGGTCGTATCCATCGTTTATTCTAATATTAGGCCTGGATTAGCCCTTATTTAGACCTGATACAGTCCAGCTTAAGGTCTGGTGATGCTCAAAAATGAGAACTTTGCACTTCAATCTCTTCAGACGGGTGCGTTGGAGGCAAGGGAGCAGACCCAGAACACACGAGGAGAAAACAATCCTGCACTCTGTCTTACTTGCAAAATGAGAAATTTATTAAGACATGCAACATGCAAGTAAGACGGAGTGCGGGATTGTTTTCTCCTCAGGTCTGGTGATACTCGCAAGGTGAAATATTATCTTAGGTGGTACTTGGTGTCAAATGTTTAGAACCAAACATTGAGTTTTATTTTGAAAGGCTGAAAATCAGCCTCCAAACAAAATAGTCATTTTCATAAACTGCGCCAGTCACTCACTCAGTCAAACAGGTAAAAAATGGGTGAAGTGCCTTGCTCGAAGACGGTACCCTACCCACCCTGCGGTCGTTCTAACCCTCTTGTTCCTCGTCTCCTCTTCAGGTGCGTTGGCCGTGCTGATCCCAGAGCTGGATTTGGTCATCTCTCTGGTGGGCTCCGTCAGCAGCAGTTTCCTTGCTCTGATCTTCCCCCCTCTCCTTCAGCTCGCCGTTTTCCATGGTGACGGCCTCTCTCCGCTCGTCACCATCAAGAACATCGTGATCAGCGCCGTGGGGTTCATCGGGTTCATGGCAGGAACGTACATCGCCATCGAACAGATCGTTGCCAGGAACGCCCTGAAACACATAGAAGCCACGCCCTCCTTCATGGTCCAATAGTGAAGAGGTTTGAGTAGGGGGCGGATTGTCAGACATTTTGAGATCCTCATAATGTTTGAACTTTTATAGATACAGAGCTGTTCGCTAGTTATTTGAAGGATAAATAATCATAACACAATCGGAAGTCTTGCGTCATGAGTTTTAAGGAAATAAGTGCCATTTTCTCTCCCTACACTGATATCTGTTAATATCAGGTATACTTAAAGGTGCACTGTGTAACTTCTAAGGTGGAGGGAGGCTTCGCTACTTGCTTGTCTCCATGGAGATGCTATTTCTTTGCCTGGATGTTCCACAGTAGGGCATTAAACATATCTCCCCTGCGTTTGTTGAATTTTATAGCTCTTATATATAAGGGATGCAAATTATCGATTAAATCATTAATTGATAGTTGATTGACCTTATCGATCGATTAACGATTAACTGATAAGCAGCATTTTTCACCTGAATTTTAGTGTTTCAATAGGGTCTTTAAGAATATAAGCTATAGTATACATAACACTGAGTCATAAATATATAGTATTATTATATTGTATATTCCTTAATTATTCCTTAGTAAAAAGCAGACAAATGTATTGATGTTGAATAACAAAATACAGTAATCCCTCGCTCTATCGTGGTTCGCGGATTTTTTATTTTATTTTATTTTTTTATAGTGTAACATTGTGTTCTGTCCTGATTGGCTAAGAGACTAGACCAGGACTAAACGTGGACTGGACCAGGTCTAGACCAGAACTAAACCAGGTCTGGACCAGGTCTGGACCTGGACTGGACCGGGACTCGACCGGGTCTGGACCTGGACTGAACCAGGATTGGGCCCGCTGCTGGTCCCGCGCGGCCGGCCTGCGGCCCGGGCCCCGACCCACAAACCAGCCGCACGAAACCAGCAGCGGCACGTTGCGGCGCATTCCTGGGCGCCGCGGTTCGATCTCGCCTCGCGCGTACACCCGGGGCTGCTGAGCAGTGCCGTTGGCGCCTGCGGCC
The DNA here is from genome assembly GCA_036785185.1 of Paratrypauchen microcephalus. Taxonomy (NCBI): domain Eukaryota; kingdom Metazoa; phylum Chordata; class Actinopteri; order Gobiiformes; family Gobiidae; genus Paratrypauchen; species Paratrypauchen microcephalus. The sequence goes on along the minus strand of JAVJIX010000197.1, from coordinate 875,356 downwards.
GGCTGAGTCGAGCGCAGCGCGGTGCGCGGTTGCCTTGTTTCGTGACCACGCAGGTGTGCATGTCCGCGATTAGCGATTAATTACAATTAATGCATTTTGTTCGACTAACGTCTTAATCGACAATTAATCGTTAATCGATTAATTGTTGACATCCCTAATATATATATATATATATATATACAGTGAGGAAAATAAGTATTTGAACACCCGGCAATTTTGCAAGTTCTCCCACTTAGAAATCATGGAGGGGTCTGAAATTTTCATCGTAGGTGCATGTCCACTGTGAGAGACATAATCTAAAAGAAAAAAACCTAGAAATCACAGTGTATGATTTTTTTTAACAATTTATTTGTATTGTACTGCTGCAAATAAGTATTTGAACACCTATCAGCCAGAATTGTGACCCTCAAAGACCTGTTAGTCGCCTTTAAAAAGTCCACCTTCACTCCACTTATTATCCTAAATCAGAAGCACCTGTTTGAGGTGGTTATCTGCATAAAAACACCTGTCCACCCCATACAATCAGTAAGACTCCAACTACTAACATGGCCAAGACCAAAGAGCTGTCCAAAGACACCAGAGACAAAAGTGTAGACCTCCACAAGGTTAGAAAGGGCTGCGGGGGAATTGCCAGGCAGCTTGGTGAAAAAAAGATCCACTGTTGGAGCAATTATTAGAAAATGGAAGAAGCTAAACATGACTGTCAATCTCCCTCGGAGTGGGGCTCCATGCAAGATCTCACCTCGTGGGGTTTCACCGATCCCAAGAAAGGGGAGGAGGTTGTTCCCCAAAATCTCATGATAGATGGCCCCGGTCATCCTCTCCTTAATACAGTGCAGCCGTCCAGTCCCCAAAGCATGATGCTACCACCCCCATGCTTCACAGTAGGGATGTGTTCTTGGGATGGTACTCATCATTCTTCTTTCTCCAAACACGGCGAGTGGAATTAAGACCAAAAAGTTCTATTTTGGTCTCATCTGACCACATGACTTTCTCCCATGACTCCTCTGGATCATCCAAATGGTCATTGGCATACTTAAGACGGGCCTGGACATGTGCAAACTTCCATGCCATGCATGATTTTAAACCATGACGTCTTGGTGTATTACCAACAGTAACCTTGGAAACGGTGGTCCCAGCTCTTTTCAGGTCATTGACCAGCTCCTCTTGTGTAGTTCTTGGCTGATTCCTCACCTCAGTTAGAACATTGAAGATGGGTCATGGCTTGGTCTTCCAACATGACAATGACCCGAAGCACACAGCCAGGATAACCAAGGAGTGGCTCCGTAAGAAGCATATCGAGGTTCTGGAGTGGCCTAGCCAGTCTCCACACCTAAACCCAATAGAAAATCTTTGGAGGGAGCTCAAACTCTGTGTTTCTCAGTGACAGCCCAGAAACCTGACTGATCTAGATGATCTGTGTGGAGGAGTGGGCCCAAATCCCTCCTGCAGTGTGTGCAAACCTGGTGGAAAAACTACAGGAAACGTTTGACCTCTGTAATTGCAAACAAAGGCTACTGTACCAAATATTAACATTGATTTTCTCAGGTGTTCAACTACTTATTTGCAGCAGTATCATACAAAAAAAATGTTAAAAAATCATAAACTGTGATTTCTGGATTATTTTTTTTTGTTTAGATTGTCTCTCACAGTGGACGATGAAAATTTCAGACTCCATGGTTTCTAACTGGGGAGAACTTGCAAAATCACAGGGTGTTCAAATACTTATTTTCCTCACTGTATGTATATATATATATATATAAAATATATAATAGATCTGACCATTGTCTCCATTGTGGAATAATCAAGGCAAACGTTATAGCTCCATGGAGACAAGCAGGTAGTGGACCACCACCAGAAAAGTTGCACAATGCACCGTTGATGTCGAAGTATCAATATCGGTATCGAAGCTGAAAAATCTGGATCAGTGCATCCCTGTCCAAGTCAATAGAGCTTTACATGACATTATTTATTCACTCCACGATCTGCATCATCGGCTCCTCTGACCATCACCAACACTCACTCATACATGGCAATGTGGGTGAAGTGTCTTGCCCAAGGACGCAGTAACAGTTTCCGGTAGAGCCACTGCCGACCCACTGTGCCTGTATTCCCATCGGTCTCCCATCTAAATAGTAGTATAATAGTTTGTGTTGGGTTCACGTGACTTCATAAACTTCAAAGCTGCCCATAGTTTAAAACAAAAGTCTGAGGTAATATTTGCATTTTAAATGTTAAAATTGCTCTTTATGGTTCATAACTCTGGGCCTGTCCACATGAAAGTTCAACAGCTTCTTTTTTAGCACAAGTGAATGACAATTTGTGATTTTGGTGGTGGATTATTCAGTCTTATCAGTGGAAAGGGCTTACAGTTTAATATGGCTGAACATAGTGTACATTTGTGGATCTTTTCCCTAGTAAATAACAGTAGGGTTCATTGGAATATAGACACCTGCCCTCCACCAGAGATCATCACATAAATCCATTGTTTTTCGAAATGGGACTGTTGTCGTAGCAATTCACCATTCAAAACAATATTATTATTTTAATGGAGAGATGGTTAAAAGTACTCCAAATCGCAATTAAAAATACATTCACTCAAAGCATCAAATATGAAGGAGAAACTTCAAACATGGTAATGCACAAATATAGCATTTTCAAAAGAATATAAGGTAATATTGTTGCTCTAAATGTTGTGTGTGAGCAGTTATAGCTCATAGAAGTAAAATACTCCCTCTTTAATGGGTTCTCAAAATGGCGTCCAGCAACACAAACCGAAAACCTTAAAGATCCCATGACATGGTACTTCTTGATGCTTTTATATGGCTCCTTAATGGTTCCCTAATACTGTAAATGAATCCTTCTTCAAAATCAACACTCACTGCATGAGATATGACTCTGACAGTCTTCATGAGGCTAGATATGTGTCTAAAATGCTTTATTCTGAGTGTTGCTGCTTCAGTGCAAATGAGAAGGACAGAGAGATTGTCTGCTCTCTTCCGTGTTTTACACAGGAAGACAGATGGGAGACTTTGCAATGAAAAAAAGCATATTTACACAGAAAATAAAATTAAACCACTGGTATTTCAGAGGTCCAGAGGGTCGGGTAAGGGACTTAAGAGCCTAGAAACACTCGGACGTGCCTCCAGGCAAATAAAAAAACGCATTTCGCATTGCGTAGCGCATTCGCAGTCCAAACTCTATGGGCGGGATATACAGGGACGCTGAGCGGAGACAGAGGGAGGGGCTGGAGCTGCATTTGCCGATCTGACGTCAAAAAGGTGCCTTGTCCGAACTCGCCCGTTTGAAAACTGTTTTTTTGTAACGCAGAAAAGGACCGCAAATGCTCAGTTTAGACATTTCGCAACTTTTAGCCATGGGGGGGGGGGCCTAAACAGGGTAGGGGAGCTCACATTAACGTTCAAAAACCTCAGAAAGTGAAAATTTCATGCCATGGGATCTTTAAATTGGCACCGCTGAGCTGCTCTGGTGCACTCACTCACATTCATATAAACCTGCTCGTACCTCTTGGTGGAAACAAGAACTTCACCAGCATTTGTCCGAACATCTGTCATGTCAATAGAAGTCTGTCTGATCAAACTTTAATCAAACATGTCTCCATGAAAACAAGAATGACTGAAAATAATGCCGTCGGCTCGCCTCGAAAATCTGCCAAACTTAATTACATTATTCAAGTCTTCGTATTATATTGTTAAAAAAGCACTGTGTAACTTTTGGGGTGAAAAGTCCGCCATCTGCTTGTTTCCACAGAGATGGTGTTGCTTTGCGTGGAATATTCCGCAGTATGACAAATGTATCTTGCTTTTATTCAATTTGGTGTTTTTATGACTACAATAAAATATTGTTAATATAAAATATGTAATATAAAAATTGTTGGTTGCTGCTTGTTGCCATGGAGATAGATACGTATAGGTATTTTGTTGGAAAGTTACACAGTGCATCTTTAAATCACAGAGTACCATTACTGAACCATCTACCTCACCTTATGTCCTGTCATTCTCACATTATTGGAGTAAGAGGGATTTTATTTCTGTTTGAAAACGCGCTTTTTCATTTTGTTTTTCTGCACTTTAATTTTTGCCTTATTTGGTGTAAAGCAGTGCAATATTGTAATCCTGTAAGAGTAGATTTGTAGTTTTAAATAACATAAGATTTAAGTTTTAAGGTTTTAACTTTTTTAACTGTCAAATACCGTCTAAGGAAAAGAGCTGGGTGATACTAAAAATGTCTCAAATTCCAGTTAAAGGTGTTTTGTAAAGTAAAATTAACCTTGCCCCAGTACAAATACTGTAAAAGCAGATCTTGGAGTCAAAATGAGACCGCTATGTACTATCTGCTTCTAATGATAAACGTTTTTATTGTATTTTTATTTATTGAAAAAGGTGGTTTAAAATTTTGTATTGTGTTTTTAAAAAAATTGCCTTTGTGAAGGTCGTTGTGGCTATTGATTTAAAAAGACAGAAATCATACAGTCCCTTTACTATGGATTCTGTATGTTAAACCATAGACTATAAAGAAGTGGACGTCACACACAGTGTTCAGATCCAGTCAAATGAAGCTCACCGAGGCCAGCAGTTACAGGAGCGAATTTGGAGCTCATTTCCAGTTTAGGAATTTATTAACAGACAAAATGGTGAAATAAAAACAGCAGGATCATGCAGAGTGGGTTAATATGAACATTGTAAAACCAAAAGGACAAGCCTCACAGCAGTTAGAGAGGAGGGTGACAATTTTTCAATGTAAAGCCAATTGGAGCCAAGTCGATGGAGCTGGAAGCACCCCCATGCTCACATCCTGTCCATTTATATATGCAGTCTATGAGTCAGATATGCTGCTATGTTAACACAAAAGCTGTTTATTTTGGTGAATGCTCATAAAAGGGTTCATAATTTGCTCCAATATTAGTTTACTTAAGAGATTGTATTTTATTCTACTGCCCAATACAAAATGTCATAGTATCGCCCAGCCCTGTTGTCTCTCCTGCTTTTAGGTCGTTTTCACACCAGGAAAGTCCGATAGTTCGCTTGCTTTGGTCCGGACCAATTTTTTTTTTATTTTGGTGTGGTTCGCTTTCACACTGCAGTTTATCTCAAAGCAGACCATCATCTGTAAACAAAACCACCAGTGCTGAGGTCGCACAGCCATTGGACAGAAATGAGCCGTGTCAAAATGCAGTGTCCAAAGGAGGAGAATAACGGTGTTACGTGCTGTTTCAATCTAGCCTTAGCGATATGGTTTGCTCAGTTTTTACAGTTCGCACAAATGTTTGAGCAGCATCGTGAGGTTTACACTATTTTACAATCAATTTCCAAACGACGAAGACACAGGGCAAGACGGCTACGGAGGACAGCGCTCATGTGTGCATCAAGTTGTGACTCTTGCTCTTCACTCAAAACGTAAATAAGCCTCGTAAGTTTCGTTTCGTCAGCCTCGGTTTCCCATAATGCTCGACATACGACGGGAGCTCGTTAAGTACAAAAAGCCAACTTGTGTCGGATCGAGTCCGGTCTGCATTCTCACCTCAAACGAACCGCACCAGAGTTCGAATGGAACCGTGCCAAGACCGAGCTTTTTAGGTGGTCTCGGTTCACTTGTTTGCTCCGGATCGAGACTTTTGTTTTTTATTCACACCAGCCCAAAAGGTCCGAATCAAAGGAGCAAACGAACTCTGGTTTGTTTTAAACGAACCAAAGGTCGTTTTCACACCTGCCTTGCTTGGTAATTGATTGTAAAATGGTGTAAACCTCACGATGCTGCTCAAACATTTGTGCGAACTGTAAAAACTGAGCAAACCATATCGCTAAGGCTAGATTGAAAACAGCACGTAACACCGTTATTCTCTTCCTTCCGCGTTTGGACACTGCGTTTTGACACGGCTCATTTCTGTCCAATGGCTGAGCGACCTCAGCACACGTGATTTTGTTTATAGATGTTGGTTCACTTGGGAAAAAACTGCAGTGTGAAAGCGAACCGCACCAACAAAAAAAAATTGTCCGGACCAAAGCAAGTGAACTATCGGACTTTCCTGGTGTGAAAACGACCTAAATCTTCTTAATGTTTTGATTACACCTAACTGTAAAACTCTGATTTTGACACAATTTAAAGGGATTGTCCAATATTTTATTTTATTTTTAATTTAACTTTTTTTCCTTTTGTATTTTTGCTGCTTTCTCTTTTAAATGTAATGAAGTGCGGTAGGCCTACATCTAAATGCATTCCTATATTATAATTCAGCAATTCTGTCAAATCTCTTTGTTTGTGTCAATATGATTTTTGTGTTTTTATTTTTTATATATTTACACGTTTTAATTTAAACTAACCTTAAAAAAACTCACTGCTTTACTTTGATCCAAACGAAACTTGTATAATCTATGGATTCAGCGCTTTATTGTAATTACTGTAGTAAGGAAGTAGTAAAAGAAGGTACATTTTGGTTCCAAAAAAATCTGTAAAAGTTTTGTATTTCTTTCAAATGTTGAAGAAATGGTTCACAGTTCTGATGAATGTCTGGTCCATTTGAGAATGTTACCTTTTGAATTGGCACTTCAGCCCATATAGATTTTTGTTTTCATCATTTGAACAATAAAAACATCTTTTCCATTGTGTGTAATAACATTCTTATTAATTAAAGAGCATTTTTCCAAAGGGTGTACAATGTGTATGTCCTTCTATATCATTTAAAAGACTTGTAGTACCCAATTTGAACCAGAGGGGCTTTTTTATATTCACATTTATATTAGTCTGGTCACTCCGTCCTAAGGTTGTGTCTGAAAGTCGGACGTGCGTTCAATCAGATTTGTTTATTTCAGTGATGCATGTGAAACGAAGGAGCTCATTGGTCACCATCCTTTACCCAAAACTACTTCTTCTTGTTCTTCTTGTTCTTGTTCTTGTTGTTCTTGTTCTTCTTCTTGTTGTTCTTGTTCTTCTTCTTGTTGTTCTTCTTGTTCTTCTTGTTGTTCTTGTTCTTCTTCTTGTTCTTCTTCTTGTTCTTCTTGTTCTTCTTGTTCTTCTTCTTCTTGTTCTTGTTCTTCTTCTTCTTCTTCTTCTTCTTCTTCTTCTTCTTCTTCTTCTTGTTGTTCTTGTTCTTCTTCTTCTCCGTGTTCTTCTTCTCCGTGTTCTTCTTCTTCTCCGTGTTCTTCTTCTTCTTCTCCGTGTTCTTCTCCGTGTTCTCCGTGTTGTTCTTCTCCGTGTTCTACTTCTTCTCCGTGTTTACAGTTCAAATTCAGTGATTAAGTTGTTGAAATATAAGTCCATGTTTTTCTCTCACCTCGGAGAAACGGTTTAGTGCTTCGCTCATTGACTGACTGCCATGTTTTTCAGGTTTTCCTCAAAAGCAGCCATATTTGGTTTGAAACAGACAGACCATGGTTGTTTCTCAATTGCCTCGGCTTCTGAACCACTCCAGACAGATCCTTATCATCAGAGCTCCGCCAAGTGCTGGTCCAATTCCCCCAAAGCCCTCATGTCCTCCGCGCTCCACTCCTCTGTTTGACTCTTTTACCAGGGATGCACGGGTGGATCCTTGGCCATCTTGGAGCACTGCAAATTGCCCACAATGCAAAACAACTTTTATTTAAGCAGAAAAATGCATTTTAATAAAATAAAAGTAATTACACAATAAAAAGTAGTAAATGTTTGCTATTTGAGCCACATTGCTGCAGATGACACTTATCAGATTGAATTAATCAAATCAGGACGAATGCAGCAAAATCTCAAAGAAGAGGGTTGGGAATACATTTGGCCTTCCATCTGAAAATGTCTCCTGTGCATTTATTTCTGTAGCAAAAGATCAGCCTAAACAACTCAATAACAGATGATTCACTGAGCCTTTATTATTCACATGTTTTAATGCACATCGACATTAGTCTGGTTAACACCTGACCATATCACAAGTGAGATATGGGTCTGGAAACTCGCTTCGAAAAATCCCGTAGCGGAGGTGTGGTTAGCGATTGCCAACGGCCGTTTATTGGGCGTTATGAATGTCTATCATTGAGCGTATACGTAAGTCCATAGCCAATCATGTCAGTTGTCAGTTCAAACTACAAGCTTCCGTTTGTCATGTAGTACGCGTCACCGTCTTGCCACACCTCCCCCGCTCTCTGATTGGGGCCCTAAATCTGGGACTCTCGCTTGGACGAGTTTCCAGGCCGCCTTCCAGTTCGAAACGAACGGAAGCGGCCTGGGAATTCCCAGGCTACATCGACATAAAAACACCTGAACACTTTACATTTATAGAAGCATTCCTGTTATTAAAACTCAGTTTTATGGGGTTTGAGCCTCCGGAGCCTCTTCCATTTGCACTCCCAAACTAACAGCGTGATCATTTCCACATTTCAGACAAAAAGCAAATACTCTTGTCCGTTTACATGAAATCCAGCGTGACAAAAACTCCTGTGGTTATTATTAGTCCAAAAATACTTGCGCCAGTCTGATCTGAGCATTACTTATGACACAAATCAAGTTTTCTCTGAGTTTAGACTTATTTTTTCACCCAGATGCCAGAGTCACATGAACCGAATGTACTGATCCGTGTGTCCAAATCTGTGACTTGAGTGCACCGTGGAATTCACTAAAGACTGCGGACCTTTGTAGTGATGAGGAGCTAGTGGGGCACCCAGGACTAAACCTGGACTGAACCAGAATTGAACCAGGACTAAACCTGGACTGAACCAGGACTAAACCAGGTCTGAACCAGGACTGAACCAGAATTGAACCAGGACTAAACCTGGACTGAACCAGCACTAAACCAGGACTAAACCAAACTGTTCTGTTTATTCAGACCACTGTCCTTAGTTCCTCTGTGAACATGTGACGTGGATGTTGACCTTTGACCTTGGACCCTGGAGCCTTGAAGAGTTAGAACAGAACGAAGCCAGGACTAGACCAGGACTGAACCAGGACTAAACCAGGACTGAACCAGGACTAAACCAGGACTGAACCAGGACTAAACCAGGACTAGACCAGGACTGAACCAGGACTAAACCAGGACTAAACCAGGACTAAACCAGGTCTGAACCAGGACTAAACCAGGACTGAACCAGGACTGAACCAGGTCTGAACAAGGACTAACCCAGGACTCAACCAGGACTAAACCAGAACTAAACCAGGTCTGAACCAGGACTGAACCTGGACTGAACCAGGTCTGAACCAGAACTAAACCAGGACTGAACCAGGTCTGAACCAGGTCTGAACCAGGACTAAACCAGGACTAAACCAGGACTGAACCAGGATTGAACCAGGTCTGAACCAGGTCTGAACCAGGTCTGAACCAGGACTCAACCAGGACTCAACCAGGACTCAACCAGGACTAAACCAGGACTAAACCAGGTCTCAACCAGGACTCAACCAGGACTGAACCAGGACTGAACCAGGGCTAAACCAGGGCTAAACCAGGACTGAACCAGGACTGAACCAGGTCTGAACCAGGACTAAACCAGAACTAAACCAGGACTCAACCAGGACTAAACCAGGACTGAACCAGGACTAAACCAGGACTCAACCAGGACTCAACCAGGACTGAACCAGGACTGAACCAGGACTAAACCAGGTCTGAACCAGGACTAAATCTGAACCGAACTAGGACTCAAACAGAACTAAAATTAGGGGGCAGAGATAGTGGGTACGTGAAAACAGGATTTTTCTGGGCTCTGTTCTTTATCTGAATATAGGACCTTTAGATTTTAACATCTAAACCAGGACTAAACCAAAGACTAAACCAAGGACAAAAATAGGGGACAAAAATTGGGACTAAAATAGGGCTAGACCAGGACTAAACGAAAGACGAGACCAGTACTAAACCACTCAACCAAGGCTAAACAAAAACTGCACTAGAGCTAGAACAGGACTGCAGCAGGGACTAAATCAGTGACTGAACCAGGATTAAACCAGGACTCAAGCAGGACTTAAACCGGTTTAATGTAGGAACAGAAGTTAGTGGCTGTTCAATAGAAAATATCATCATGTGAATAATGGTGGAATAATGGATGTCCTGTTTCTGTGAATCTCAGGTTAAACCAACAATCTTCTCATTGAGTGCTTTTGGAATAATGGTGCCTTATATTATCACAGCAAAATGAACCATTACCATTCTTTTGGGCTGCATTCAAAACCATAACTGTTCTGTTTATTCAGACCACTGTCCTTAGTTCCTCTGTGAACATGTGACGTGGATGTTGACCTTTGACCCTGGAGCCTTGAAGAGTTAGAACAGAACTAAGCCAGGACTAGACCAGGACTGAACCAGGACTGAACCAGGACTAAACCAGGTCTGAACCAGGACTGAACCAGGACTAAACCAGGTCTGAACCAGGACTAAACCAGGACTAAACCAGGACTAAACCAGGTCTGAACCAGGACTAAACCAGGACTGAACCAGGACTGAAACAGGACAAAACCAGGACTGAACCAGGACTCAACCAGGGCTAAACCAGGACTGAACCAGGACTCAACCAGGGCTAAACCAGGACTGAACCAGGACTAAACCAGGACTAAACCAGGTCTGAACCAGGTCTGAACCAGGACTAAACCAGGACTGAACCAGGGCTAAACCAGGTCTGAACCAGGGCTAAACCAGGACTGAACCAGGACTAAACCAGGACTGAACCAGGACTGATCCAAGACTAAACCAGGACTGAACCAGGACTCAATCAGGACTAAACCAGGACTGAACCAGAACTAAACCAGGACTGAACTAGGACTGAACCAGGACTGAACCAGGACTCAACCAGAACTAAACCAGGACTCAACCAGGACTAAACCAGGATTGAACCAGGACTAACCCAGGACTAAACTAGAGCTAGACAAGGACTAATCCAAGACTAAACCAGGATTAAACCAGGACTAAATCTGAACCGAACTAGGACTCAAACAGAAGTAAAATTAGGGGGCAGAGATAGTGGGTACGTGAAAACAGGATTTTTCTGGGCTCTGTTCTTTATCTGAATATAGGACCTTTAGATTTCACCTGTGCCCTGTACCTGACTGAACACGTGTACTTCATAGTGACATCAGCTGCTCCTGTCGTTACGGTAACCAGCGGGTCAGGTGGTTGGGGGCAACGCAGTGGGTCAGCGATGTCACAGGAAATGTTTACCACAGCAACAAGAAACAAGGTCAGAGGTCAGAGGTTAAGCACGAGGAAACAAGCGGGTAGGAGACAGCAGAGGTTTGTGTGGGTTTGTTGGTCTGTAGCTTTAGAATAGTCAAAAAGTCACATTAAATAAACTGGGAGGAAGGGCATCAGGTGTAAAAAAAATTAAAAATAAAAAGCCAAATATAAATGCATGTTTCAGCCATGTTCTAATGTTGTTACCTCCACAAAACATGGAGTTGTTTTGTTTCAGTCACACACAAACCATGTCTTCTCTCAAACAGAAAACACTGTTGACACTTGTGATGTCATGTGGTAATACAGGAAGTGCTCCACTGTGTTTTTAAACTTCACACACCTTCACTGGAATAATTTGGATGATTTCAGCCCTGGAATTGAAGGTTTTCACTGAACAAAACACTTGAAAACTACCACTACATGATATCACAAGGTGGAACAGAGCATTTTGGAGATGTAGACAGACTAATAATAAAGGATTACTCAAATGTATGAATGAAACAAAACACAACTCCAGGTCTATTTTTGTGGAGATAACTTTCTAACATGGCTTAAAGCTCACAAGAGTCCATTTTACGTAATATAGGACCTTAAACCAAACCCTAACCTTAAAAAAAATAACCTTGTTCAACTTCATCACTTGTGCCTGGTCACAGCAGGCCGCCCCTCTCAACCCCACACTTTCACATTAAAGGAGAATTAACGTTTTTTACAATCTGAGCCTTATTTCGGTAATAAAACAAGTTGTTTAACTCACCCATAGCACTTTGGTGTCATATGGAGCATTTCCAGAGTTGTTTTAGATTAGCGATAGCCGTAGTGCGAGTTCTAGCCGTAGCTCGGGGCATTTATTTAGCCATAATTTACAGCTTTGGGTTTCATGTTTGGGTCCTGGAAGCAGGGTGTGAAATAAACTGACTCCGCACATGCGCACTGGCGTCCTCATCTACTCGAAACTATGGATAAATCTCGGATTACAGGCCACTTTGACTCAAACGAAAGCGTAGACTAAGACATCGAGCTTCTATGATTTGAAAAGTGCTAGTTTGTACTAAGTTTGTGTTATTTGGAGACCGCTCAAGACCGCATATATTCCATGCCCCGAGCTACGGCTAGAACTCGCACTACGGCTATCGCTAATCTAAACCATCTCTGGAAGTGCTCCATATGACACCAAAGTGCTATGGGTGAGTGAAACAACTTGTTTTATTACCAAAATAAGGCTCAGACTGTAAAAAGGGTTAATTCTCCTTTAAAGGTGCACTGTGTAACTTTTTAGTTGGGGGCCTCTCACCTGCTTGTTTCTATGGATATGTCACTGCTCTGCCTGGAATAGTATGACATTAAACAGCTCTCACTTAACATTTATTCAATTACAGTTTGGTTTTAGAGCTACAAACAAAAAACCCCCCAAAAAAACAGGCATTCTGACTGTGAGCGGGGTCGCCTTTCCACAGATCTGACCTGTAACTTGGTCTGGTGTCATCTCCATGATGATAGAAAGGTTTAATGCCGTAGTGTGAAACATTCCAGACAAAGCAAGAACACCTCCTTGGAGAAAAGCTTTTGATGGACCCTGCACCAGAAAAGTAACACAAACAAAATCCTATGACATTTCCAGGGCTCTCAAGTTTTGAGCGGGGTCGTGCGTGAGACTGCGTAATTTCCGGGGGGAGGGGTTGCGAGTCACTATTTTTTGGTTGGGGGCGAATGGCGCTGAAACCGCGCGGTGCCTGCACCGATTTTCTGGGCACAGAAGTGCTGCGCTTGAATTGCATAACTAAATTTCAGCGTGAGAAATACCATGTGTTGCGTGTGAACACGTCGAATTGCGTGTGTCACACTCTCAATGCGTGAGACTTGAGAGCCCTTCATTTCCATAAATAATTGTCAAACGTGATCACAGTGAGTTCCTTTATTAAGACACACAGGCTCAAGTCTCCAGGTTACTCTTTCTCCATAGACACACAATATAAATACAGTTAAAGTATCATCAATAAAAAAGTACAGAAATTTTGTCCCTAAATAAATGTTTTTTTGTTTTTTTTTTACTTAAAGGAGAAGTAACGTTTTTTACAATTTGAGCCTTATTTCGGTAATAAAACAAGTTGTTTTACTCACCCATAGCACATATAATATATTCCCCGAGCATGTAATATGCGCCGTGCGGTCTCCAAATAACACAAACTTTAGCACTTTTCAAATCATAGAAGCTCGATGTCTTAGTCTACGATTTCATTTGAGTCAAAAGTGGCCTGTAATCCGAGATTTATCCATAGTTTACAGCTTTGCGTTTCATGTTTGGGTCCCGGGAGCTGAGAGCACAGTCCGCACATGCGCACTGGCCTCCTCATCTACTCGAAACTATGGCTAAATCTCGGATTACAGACCACTTTTGACCAAACGAAATCGTAGACTAAGACATCGAGCTTCTATGATTTGAAAAGTGCTAAAGTTTGTGTTATTTGGAGACCGCAAACATGTGCCCCGAGCACTCACATTACGGCGATCGCAAATCTAAAACATCTCTGGAAGTGCTCCATATGACACCAAAGTGCTATGGGTGAGTAAAACAACTTGTTTTATTACCGAAATAAGGCTCAGATTGTAAAAAAACGTTACTTCTCCTTTAATTATGTCATCCAAAGCAAATGCAGTTTCATAGAATATTTAAATAGAAAAGATGACATAGTGTATATGAGGTGGATTCTTCTGAGTGCATGTGTGGAATAGCCAAAAACATTATAAGACAAAGACAAAAGACAAAATTAATATATATATAATTACAAATAAATAAATAAATAAATACATTCAGGGTAACATTTTACATTTTAAATTAATTTCAGGATCACATCTGAATTCTGAACTTTTTCATATTTCTAATTTCTCAAAACTTGCTTCAAAATATAGTTAAAGGTCCAACTTTTTGCATTCTATGCTGTTTGGTTGTTTCATTCATAAAAGTGTCATTGTTTTTGTAGAATCTCTCACTTAAAACTACCAGCTGTAAGTTTATTTAAAAAAAAAAATTATCAGATGTTGCCCTCTCCTCACCTGGCCCCTCCCCCACGTCTCACCTGCCCCCTCACCTTGCCCCTCCCTCTCACCTGTCCGATTCTTCCTCCCCTCACCTGTCTCTTCCCACCTCCCTTATCATTTCACCTGGTCCCTCCCCTCAATTGGCCCTTCCCCCTTCCTCTCACCTGGTCCCTCACCTGGCCCCTCCCCTCACTTCCCCCTTCCTCTCACCTGGCCCCTCACCTGACCCCTCCCCTCACTTCCCCCTTCCTCTCACCTGGCCCCTCGCCTGTTCTTTCTTCAGTCTCACCTGTGCTCTCTGATCTTCTTCCTTCAGACCAAAGCTGGTACACTATCACACAGCAGTAATGTAGACAGCCTCTAGTGGTGACACGCGAGAATACAACAGGGAGTGGGCCAGCCAGTCTATTTACAGATGGCAGCTTTAAAGTATGTTAAAGGAGGTCAGAACACACACAGAGGATCCCTCAGTCATCCAGGCAGAATCCAAGGGAAAAGGAGAAATTCTTCAGTTCTGCTGAAGAAGCAGCTTCAATGAGCTGCGAAAACATATTCGAGCAAATAAACTTTTGCCCAGTTGACAAATTGAATTTCTCCTTTTGCCAAACACAGAGACTGAACACAGACAAATACAGAAGGTCAAAAACAATATATTAAACTCAACAGGAGGAGGTCATGTGAATTCAGGACAATACAAATAGACGATGCTTTAAAACTGGTCAGAACTCTGTGGTGGAGTTTGCTGTAACTGTCAGATGCAGATTTGTTGGCCTTGTTTTTGGTTCATATCTCTGTCGTTACTGGGCCTCTCCACATGAAACAAAAACTAGCTCAAAGTTTAGCATTTTCTCTGTCTGTACACATAAATAAAAGTTATATACTATATATATTTTTTCACAACAGCTTCAGAAAGTGGTTCCATTATTCAACCCCAAAGATGCGAGTGCTGTCAGCTGAAAAGACTTTACGCCATAAAATTAATATGACAAGTATGTGGAGCTGATCCCAAACAAATAATGAAAAGTTTCAACATTTGTGGATCAGAATTTTGGAGATTTCTTCAAAAATTCTAGGTAAACACAGCTTAAACAAGCAGTATTTACAAAATGCTACGTCATACTAAAACGTTACTATCGCTGTAATAATTCTGCCATACATTCAGGACTGGGTTCACATTTTTGGACAATATATCTGAAAAGAAAATGCAGTATTAAATCATTTTATGTAAGAAGTTCTGTCACAAACCCAAGCCAGTGTCGTCAACTATTAATTTTTTTACTTTTTGCAAGTTGTGGGTTGTAAAAAATGCATTGCGTTGACAGAGAAAACACTGAACTTTGTGCCAGTTTTTGTTTCATGTGGATAGGCCCACTAAAGACAGAGATATGAGCCATAAACCAGATGAACAAATCTGCATGTGCCAGTACAGCAAACTTCAGCTGAGACTCAAGCCGTGTCTCAATTCGCAGTGTGCACTGTTTCGAGTGTGGTTTTAAGGGTACTCTGGACTACTAAGTACCCTTAAAGTACTCAGGAGTACTCCGCGGACCACATGGGCATTGGCGAAATGGAACAGGTCCTGCAACTACCAGATGCAGCCGCCGACTCCATTTTCTCCCGTAGAAGTAGCACGCGGTGCATGCTGGGATATATGAGTGCTCGAAGTGTGCATGGATGCACAGTTGGTCCAATTTTCATGGAAACGACTGTGGTTTTCAGGGTGCATTTTAACTGTGCATGGGACAAAAACAAAATGGGACAGCAGTTGTCACGCCGGAAGTGACGTATGCACCGTTAAAACCACACTCCAAACTGTGCACACTGCGAATTGAGACACGGCTTCTGTCTCCAGCTCAGGTTCAACTCTCGGACAATGATCACATGACCGCACCCTGTTCTCATTCAGGTTCTCTGTTGGTGACACAGTGTTGTGGTCAGAACTTTATGTATTTTTAATGTCCCCATAAAAAGCATAATGTCAGCAGTGCCCCCTACAGGTTGGTCTGGGAAATCCACAATGCAATGTTCATTAAAGTTCACAGAGTTTATTCAAATGAGGTCCAATAATTAAAACGTCTTCATTTCTCTAGAAGGAAGTGAGATTGTCCTTTCAAAATAAAATCTTTACTAAGCATAGTTCTTCATCACAGTGTTAGCATCCATGCTACGTGCACTTCTGGTAAAATACTCTGGTAAAACCAAAATATATTATTTCTTTAAGACATTTCTGCAAAACATTGATTTAAATTTGAAGACAAATAAAGTTAAGATTTTGGGCCATTTTACTTTGATTTTTTGTGAAATTAATTCCAGTTTCATTTAGCCTGTATTGTTCCACAGTGAGCCATTACACTTCTTCCATTTGAAGCAGCCGCTGTTCTTCATGCTAAAAACAAATACCTTGCAAAACATGCATTGCATTCTTACTCTGAGTCCTTACCTCTCCACAGATCTTACTTATAACTTGGCCTGACGGCTGCTCGTCTAATGCCATATCGTGGAACATTCCAGCAATAACATCTTCATAGAAAGGTGGCCAACTCACCACAAGAAAAGTTACATAGTAGTTATTATACAAATACTTTAAAACTGATGAGGAATACTAACCTTTGTCCCAATTGGAGAAAGGGACTTAAATATACTGAAAATGACCAATATTTTGCAGAAATTTAGACCAACACATTTCTATTTTGTTGTCTTTTCTCAGCAGTGAAATCTAAATATTATGAGCACAATCCTTTTGTACTCCTTCCTGAAATTATGATTCAAAACTCCATACACCACTGCGTTCAAACAGCTGTTAAAATACGCCATGAAGTAGCTCGCGGTGAACAGCCACTCCGGTATGGCAGTCCCCAAACGCGAGTCCAGCGCTACAGCCAGCCCAATGAAGTTCAGCGGCGCCCAGCAAACTGCAAAGAGCACGAAGACCACGAACATCGTCAGGAAATTTCGGATATCGTGTGGTTTGATTTTCGCTCTCGTGTCTGGCTTCACTCTACGTCGAACTTGAATGACCAAAATCCAAATCCGTAGATAGCAATACGTGACTATTCCAATTGGCACAATAAAATGGACCACAACGACAGTTATGGTATAGAGGGAGCTGACGGACTGAGCAAAAGTACAGGAGTAGACTCTTGGATCGTACTGCAAAGACTCTACGAACCAATTTGGCACGATAGCGAGAATAGTTAGCGCCCAAACTAGCATGACGTAGCACATGGTATTCGAGTTGGAGAAGAGTTTGTCATATTTCAGGCTGTGGCAGATGTAGCAGTAACGGTTAATGGCGATTCCAGTGATGTTGAAAATGGAGCCGATCACGCTGAGTCCCATGAGGAAGCCGCTGATCTGACAGTGGAGATAGCCCGCGATCCAGCCGTCGTTAAAGATGGCCAACAGGACCAGCGGGTAAGGGTACAGCGCCACCACCAGGTCGGCCAGGGCGAGGCTCACTACAAAGGCGTTTCCTGAAAGAAGAGAGTGAAAGAGTGTTGAGAAATATGGAGGTGAGAGAAGTTGGTAGACTTATCCTTCTTATTAATCACATCGAGCCAAAGACAGTATATATAAGTGGACATAGCTTACCTGCTAGCCTCTGCGTTCCTAACAGGAAGTGAGCATGGGCATGATTTGGCTCCATTGACTCACATTCTACTGAAAAAACGTCGCCCCTCTCTCTGTCACCGTTTACCCTCGCCAGTTTGTTTCTCTGAAGTTCACGACGCTATTTTGCCGCTCTAGCCCCGTTTTCACCTTCACCGGTACACGCCCACTGATCTGTACGCACTTCCTTCTCCAGTTTTATCTTCTTAATCTGTGATACTCGAAGGATTCAGCAGCGTCGGGTTGTCATTTTGGTCCAAATGTAAAAAAAAATGCTCTGCTCTAGTGTGATGTGCAGCTGGACACCACAGTTTTCTAATGCAGAAGTCAGCGCACTTATTTCTTTTACAGAGTCCTTTTAAATGGGTGTTGTGATTTAAAATGTCCAAATTATAACAGAATAATCCACGGGTGTCGTAGATTATAACTACAGAGCACACACAAGCACAATACAATATGTCTTCTTTAAATAATAAATGAAAAAATGCTTGACTAATAAATATTGATTAGTTGCAGCCCTGTATTAATGTGACAGCAACAGTGAAATTTCCCATGGGGACAGTTAAAGGTGTTATGACACAAAATTGACTCTGGAGAGCTTTAAGACATGTTCTAATTCCTCCTCAAAAACTCACCTGGAATTGCATTTTGTTTCATTCACACGTGTCTGAGGAACTCTTTATTATGTAATCTGTCTACATCTCCAAAGCTCCAAACACTCTGTTCCACCTTGCGATGTCATATAGTGGTAGTTTTCAAGTTCAAGATTCAAAGCTTTTATTGTCATATGCACAGTAAAGAAACACGTTTCCCTGCACAATGAAATTCTTACTTTGCTGCCCACACTAGATACCAAGAGCATGCTAAAAAAAAAAAAGATAAATAAGATAAAGAGAAGCATGTAAAAAAGTATAATCAAATAGAAACAATCTTTACCAAATATACACTATGAAAAATATAGGCTAGGTGCTATGTACATATTTACAGATAATGTGCAACATTGGTTTTAAAAACGGTGTGTAAACATGGTTGATATAGTGCAAACAGGAAGTGTAAACATGGTTGATATAGTGCAGACAGGAAGTGTAAACATGGTTGATATAGTGCAAACAGGAAGTGTAAACATGGTTGATATAGTGCAAACAGGAAGTGTAAACATTCGAGCAGTTACATGTGCAGCTGTAATCGGACAGATTATTTTAACAGTTGGTCAATAATAGTGCAAATTACTCATGTGCAAAGTATCTGTCAATCAATGTCCAGGAGGGGGGGCTATTGCTCAGTGGTTCAAGAGTCTGATAGCAGTTGGGAAGAAAGAGTTCTTAAGTCTAGTAGTCCTGCTTTTCACACTCCTGTACCTCCGGCCTGAAGGTAGGAGTGTGAATAGTCCATGTTGGGGGTGGGTGGGGTCTTTGATGATGGAGGCAGCTCTCTCGCGGACTCTGCGATGGTAGATGCTCTGCAGAGACGGTTGAGGAGCATCTCCCATCGCAGATTAACCACTCCTTTTACCTTTAGTTCAGTAGAGATTGACAATTCCAGGACTGAAATGATCCAAATGATTCTAGTGAAGGCGTGTGGAGTTTAAAAACACAAACACGTGATATCATAAGTTTGTGTGTTAAACATGTGTGAAGAAAAAAAACAAAAACAAAAAACACAACTCCTGTGTGTGTGTCATATGGATTTAAACTATATTTTCCACACCCTCTGCTCCTAGTTCTGCCCGTACCTCCCTTTTATTTATTACTTATTTTATTATTATTACTTATCTTTATGCCATTCTTGCCTGCATTCACTTTTCTTTCTTGTTCAAACTGTCCCTACCTGGAGCTACTGTGACAAGTAAATTTCTCCTGCGTGAGATCAATAAAGTCTTATCTTATCTTATCTTTAAATCCTCCCATTGACTTTCAGGACAGTGTTTTTACTCCACGTCTCACTCTCTCAGCTCAGAGCCTGTTCACCTCCTCTCCAGTCTTATTAGGCCAGTGCAGAGACTTATTAGGCTGGTGCCCTTTCACCAAACACTCCACAGTACATTATGAGACACAGAGGTTACAGGTTCAATTCCCCAGCTCCGTCACTGGTTAATGCAAGGCATCGTGTGCACCCTGATTGTCTCATTAAAGCTATTAGAATTGACCTGTAGATTAATTTTAAAAACCTGTGCTTGAGTTTAATTTATTCGTGTTAAAGGGCCTGTATTACCTTATTTTCTGAACAAAAGAGACCTGGAGTTGTGTTGTTTCATTCACACATGTTTAACACACACGCCCTGTATATTTAGGCTCACACAGAAAACACTCTGTTCCACCTTGTCATGCTGTAATACAGGAATTGCTCCACTGTGTATTTAAACTCCACACACCATCACTAGAATCATTTGGATGATTTCAGCCCTGGAATTGCCAATCTCTGCTGAACTAAGAGTAAAAGGTAGCTGTTCATTTGAAAACTACCGCTTCATGACAAGGTGAAGCTGAGCATTTGGCGCTTTGGAGAAGTAGACAGACTAATAATAAAGAGCTACTCAAACATGTGAATGAAACAAAACACAACTCCAGGCCTGTTTTTGATGAGGCAACAATACTCTGACACAGATCAGTCTTTAACGCATTAAGACAGAAGAAGGAGGCCTCCTTCTTCTGTCTTAATGCGTTAAAGATGTCTGTTTAAAATGTGTGAAGTGCATTTCTGTATCTAATCTCACACAAACAGGAGATGTCTTCACTAATTAGTCTGTCACGAAGACAAATGATGACCAAACGAACTGGCTGTGGTCCTCAGAGCTGTTCAGAGATGTTCCTCATTGAAATGCTAATGCACTAATCACAGAGCTATCTATTGGATCAGACATCACACTCAAGAACTTTCACAAGAACTTATTAAGGACTAAGAAAGGACTAAACCAGGACTAAACCAGGACTAGACCAGGACTGAACTAAAACGGAAATAAGACTAGGCCAGTACTGAACCAAGACTGAACCAGGATTGAACCAGAACTAGGAGAGGACTGAACCAGGTCTAAACTAGAACTGAACGAGAGCTGAACCAGGAGTAGACCAGGACTAAACTAGGACTGAACCAGGACTAATCCAGGATCTACGTGTCTGTAATTTACCAATGACAGTTTGTGAGGATCACTAATAAAATATATTCCTGTTGGCTGCATTGGAACAGAACAAAGGATCATGGTCTATGTAGTTCCCTGAGCAGCAAAACAATGTATTTAGACAAAAGGGACAAAGTCTTACTCAGAGGACACGATCAGACAGATCAAGTTAACCTATGTCCCTCATTAAATGTCAAATGAATAAAAGTATATGTCTGATATACGCTCTCGTTGACCCTGTGTGAGGGTAATGCTCTCTATAAAAAAAGTTTAGGATAGACACATTTCATTTTAAAAAGGTTTATCCCCAAATGCAGAGGTGAAAATGGTAAATATTCTCGTATTACACACTGTTCTGACAGAGGAAATAGATGGACACAGCTTTAGTTGTGGTGTTGTTCTTGTTGGAATCATTTGGATCATTTCAGCTCTGGAATTCAATCTCTCCTGAACTAAATGTAAAATGTAGTTGTTAACTTCCAAACTACCACTCTGGAGATGTAGACAGACTAATAATAAAGAATGACATGAATGAAACAAAACACAACTCCAGGTGTGTTTTTGAGGAGGAAACACCATTATAACATGGCCTAAAACTCACAAAAGTCACTTTTGTGTAATATAGTTCCTTTAAAGTCTCCATCACTGAGTCTGTTTCAACACCTCAGCTCTCTGACCTTGTTCTGCGTCGTTCTAATCAAACTTGTGATGGATCATTTCATCAGAGGCATTATTTTAAGTCATTAAAGTGACATCAGAAACCAGGACTGAACCAGCACTAAACCAGGGCTAAACCAGGACTAAACCAGGACTGAACCAGGATTAAACCAGGACTAAACCAGGAATAAACCAGGGCTAAACCAGGACTGAACCAAGGTTAAACCAGGACTAAACTGGGACTGAACCGGGACTAAACCAAGGTTGAACCAGGACTAAAGCAGGACTAAACCAGGAATAAACCAGGACTGAACCAGGATTAAACCAGGAATAAACCAGGGCTAAACCAGGACTGAACCAAGGTTAAACCAGGACTAAACCGGGACTGAACCAGGACTAAACCAAGGTTGAACCAGGACTAAAGCAGGACTAAACCAAGGTTAAACCAGGGCTAAACCAGGAATAAACCAGGATTAAACCAAAAATAAACCAGCACTAAACCAGGACTAAACCAGCACTAAACCAGGACTAAACCAGGACTAAACCAGCACTAAACCAGGACTAGACGGAGGATAAACCAGGGCTAAACCAGGAATAAACCAGGGCTAAACCAGGACTAAACCAGGACTAAACCAGCACTAAACCAGGACTAAACCAGCACTAAACCAGCACTAAACCAGCACTAAACCAGGACTAAACCAGGACTAAACCAGGAATAAACCAGGGCTAAACCAGGACTAAACCAGCACTAAACCAGGACTAAACCAAGGTTAAACCAGGGCTAAACCAGGAATAAACCAGGGCTAAACCAGGACTAAACCAGCACTAAACCAGGACTAAACCAGGACTGAACCAGCACTAAACCAGGACTAAACCAGCACTAAACCAGGACTAAACCAGGATTAAACCAGGACTAAACCAGGAATAAACCAGGGCTAAACCAGGACTGAACCAAGGTTGAACCAGGACTAAACCGGGACTGAACCAGGACTAAACCAAGGTTGAACCAGGACTAAAGCAAGACTAAAGCAGGACTAAACCAGTGCTAAACCAGGACTGAACCAGGACTAAACCTGGACTAAACCAGGATTAAACCAGGACTAAACAAGGAATAAACCAGGGCTAAATCAGGACTGAACCAAGGTTAAACCAGGACTAAACCGGGACTGAACCAGGACTAAACCAAGGTTGAACCAGGACTAAAGCAAGACTAAAGCAGGACTAAACCAGGACTAAACCAGGGCTAAACCAGGACTAAACCAGCACTAAACCAGGACTAAACCAGCACTAAACCAGGAATAAACCAGGACTAAACCAGGAATAAACCAGGGCTAAACCAGGACTAAACCAGGACTAAACCAGGACTAAACCAGCACTAAACCAGCACTAAACCAGGACTGAACCAGGATTAAACCAGGAATAAACCAGGGCTAAACCAGGACTAAACCAGCACTAAACCAGGACTAAACCAAGGTTAAACCAGGGCTAAACCAGGAATAAACCAGGGCTAAGCCAGGACTAAACCAGCACTAAACCAGGACTAAACCAGCACTAAACCAGGACAAAACCAGGACTGAACCAGCACTAAACCAGCACTAAACCAGGACTAAACCAGCACTAAACCAGGACTAAACCAGGATTAAACCAGGACTAAACCAGGAATAAACCAGGGCTAAACCAGGACTGAACCAAGGTTAAACCAGGACTAAACCGGGACTGAACCAGGACTAAACCAAGGTTGAACCAGGACTAAAGCAAGACTAAAGCAGGACTAAACCAGGACTGAACCAAGGTTAAACCAGGACTAAACCGGGACTGAACCAGGACTAAACCAAGGTTGAACCAGGACTAAAGCAAGACTAAACCAGGACTGAACCAGGACTAAACCAGGACTAAACCAGGACTAAACCAGGATTAAACCAGGACTAAACCAGGGCTAAACCAGGATTAAACCAGGACTAAACCAAGGTTAAATCAGGACTGAACCAGGATTGAACCAAGACTAAGATCAAACCAATCAAGAAATGATATAGTCCTAACATACATGAACACAGACAGTGGCTCCCACTTTTCTGCATCACTTGAGGAAAAACTAAAACTAAAACACAACACTACCCACCCCTGCCCTGGTTTAATCTTGGTTTAACTTTTTCTTTTACTGGCAAAAGGAGAAATTCAAAAATTAATTTAATCTGGAACCTCATAAACCTCATCCTGTCACCTGTAGCTGTCTGGTTGCTCATGTTATCGTCTCTTCGCGTCATGAATCCATCTCCTGTCTGCACTTCTATTAGATTCTAATGTTTTCTGATGTTTGATGGTTTATGGAAACGACTTTTTGTAATAATTCTGTCGTGTCAGAGTTTAAAGAAGAGCGATTGTGCTAGTGTGCTCTCTGTAGTTATAATGTATGACATCTGTGGATCAGGAAGTTATAATTTGGACATTTTAAATAACAATATTGATCTAAAACAACTCAGTAAAAGAAACAAGTGCGCTGATTTCCAAGTAAGAAGGCAGGCTATGGGATCCTCCTCTGGAGAGCTGCACATCACACTAGAGCTGCACACTCTGTTCTGTAGCTATGTCCGATTGCACTGTCCCTGTCAAATAAATAAATAAATAAATAAAAGCAGAGTATTTTTTTTTACATTTGGACCAAAATGACGACGCAACGCTGCTGAATCCTTCGAATATCACTCTGTCCTCTCTTCCTTTCCCTGCCTCTCTCCCTCTCTACTTTCTCTCACAGCCCTCTATCTCCCTCCCATTATTTCTCTCCCTCTCTTCTCTCCATCCATCCTCTCCTCCTCCTCCATCTCCATATTACCATTGTTTCCCCTCTATCTCTCTACCTCCTCCTCTCCCTTTTCACTCATCTCCTTCTCCTCTTTCTTTGCTATGCTCTTTTGCCCCCTCTTTCTCCTCCTCATTTTCTCTCTCTCTACTTTCTCTCACAGTCCTCTCCCTCTCATTACTTCTCTCCCTCTTTTCTCCGTCCACCCTCTCCATATCACCATTGTTTCCCCTCTCTATCTCTCTACCTCCTCCTCTCCCTTTTCTCTCCCCTCCACCACCTCATTCTCTCTTCTCCCTCTTTCTTCTCCATGCTCTCGCCATCTCTCTCACTCCCACTTTCTCCTCCTCTCCCTCTCTCTCTCCACTCCCTCTCTGTTTCTTCTTTGTGCTCTCACTCCCTCACCCCCTTCACCCCTCCTACTCTATCTCTCTTCTCCTTTCTCTCCCCTCTTCCTCCCTCCCTCTCTCCTCTCCTCCTTCATTGAGCAGGTGTTTTGCACTTGTCTCTCTTCATCACACTGAGACTCTTTCAGAATCACGTCTTTAAAACCTCGCGCCTGAGTCCTCCGCACAGGTAAACACACACCACCTGTTTCCCCATCAGCTTTGAGCCACGTTTCATTATTAAAGTCTATCACCTGCTTGTTTAACTGGAGATGTTTTGCATTTCTCAAATGACATGCTCCTGGACGTCTTTAAAGGGCCCAAATGACTCTAATTTCTGATGCTCTAATGTAGTTTCCTCATCACAAACAGACCTGGAGTTGTGAGTTTTGTACTGAACTAAACGTTCAGTCGTTTCAGCAATGTTTTTTTGTTTTTGTTTTTCAACATTTGACATGTTTTTCCTTCAAGTTGCAGTTAGTTGAGAATGCCCAATATTGTCACATCTCTGAAGTCTGGGCAAAAACTGCTGGTGTGTCCTTAGGCAAGACACTTCACCCACCTGGCCTTGTGTGAATGCTCACGCTCAGGAAGTCCTCCTTAGGTCAAACCAAGTGGATCTACCCTATAAACTCACTTACGTTTAAAGGTCCCATGGCATGAAATTTTCCCTTTCAGAGGTTTTTGAACGTTAATGTGAGCTCCCCAACCCTGTTTAGCCCTCCCCCCCATGGCTAAAAGTTGTGAAATGTGTAAACTGAGCATTTGTGATCCTTTTCTGGGTTTGAAAAAAAGGCAGCCCAAACAGGCGATTCTGAACAAGGGAAGTTTCTGACGTCACACTCCAAGAAAAATGCAAATGCAGTTCCACCCCCCATCTGTGTTTCTACCCACAGTCTCTGTAAATCACGCCCAGAGAATTTGGACCGCAAACGAGCTATGCAATGCGAGATGCAGTTTTTTATTTGCCTGGAGGCACGTGAGACTGTTTCCAGGCTCGGATGTCCTTTATCCGAGCCTCCGAACCTCTGAAACAGCAGTGGTTTAATTTTATTTTCTGTGGAAATGTGTTTATTTTTCAATGGAAATCGTCTCATCTCTTCCTCCATGCAAAAACGCGAAAGTGGAGCCAGCGCACAACGCACCGCTAAAGAGGAAAGAGCGGAGAGTTTGGCCACACCCACCCGCTGCACTGGCCTGTCTCTGTCCTCCTCATTTGCATTCAAGCAACAACGCCCATAATAAAGCGTTTCAGAGACATATTTATGACTCTGACTGTGTTCATGAGGCTTTCTCATGCACTGAGTCTTGATTTTGGAGAAGGATTCATTTACAGTATTAGGGAACCATTAAGGCGCCATATAAAAGCATCAAGAAGTACCATGTCATGGGATCTTTAAAGCTACACTATGTAGCCTTTCTGGGGAAGGGGCTGTCAAATTCTTGTTTCCATGGCATTGAACACATTTATCTCCATGGAGACATAAAGGAGGAACCACCAGGCCAAATTAAGGGTCAGATCCATGAAGAGGCAACCCTGCTCAGTCAGAATGCTTGTTTCTCGAGGTATTTTTGAGGAATGAAACACCTGTGATTAAATAAATGCTATATAGACTGCCATGTCATGGAACATTCCAGGCAAAGCAATATCATCTCCATGGAGACAGGCAATTGGTAGAAAAGTTACATAGTGGATCTTTAAGCTTGGTTGAATTATCTTCTATAACTGTCTTGGTTATTTCAGCGACTGACAATTTACACACTGTACATACCACACATGAGGGGACGCTCCCATTTCTCAAACTGTGCCAAAAATGTCACAATTACTTCCTCCAAATTAAACATGTTAAAATGGAAATCTCTTATTCACTGTCCCTCCACTGTACCATATTTTAAACCTTAAGAACACTGATAAATCCTACCCTTTAACCAGCCATTGAATGCCTCATTGTAATGGTGCTAGACTGTATTGATTATTAGAGACTTGTAGGAAGTTTGCGCTTTGTTTCAGTAAAGTTCAGTAGTTCCTCCCCTCACCTATGGTCATGAGCTCTGGGTAATGACCGAAAGGACGAGATCGCGGATACAAGGGGCCGAAATGAGTTTCCTCCGCAGAGTGGCTGGGCGCACCCTTAGAGATAGGGTGAGGAGCTCAGTCACACGGGAGGAGCTCGGAGTAGAGCCGCTGCTTCTCCACGTTGAGAGGAGCAGCTGAGGTGGCTCGGGCATCTGTTTCGGATGCCGCCTGGACGCCTCCTTCGGGAGGTGTTCCGGGCATGTCCCACTGGGAGGAGGCCCCGGGGAAGACCCAGGACACGCTGGAGGGACTATGTGTCCCGGCTGGCCTGGGAACGCCTTGGGGTCCCCCCGGAGGAGCTGGAGGAAATGTCTGGGGTGAAGGAAGTCTGGGAGTCCCTGCTTAGACTGTTGCCCCTGCGACCCGGCCTCGAATAAGCGGAAGAAAATGGATTCATGGATGTTTCAGTAAATAGCCAGAGCCATTAGACCCTCATGAATATTCAATACTGCAGCAGGTCGGAGCTGTCTATTTCCTGGTTAAGTGCTCTGAAAATGTGTAGATTTTTAAGGAGGAATTATTCATGAACACACAATCTCTCTCTCTTCTTCTTTTTGCCATTTGAGTTATACCCCATCTCTGCCGCAGAGGCAGAACCACGAGCCTCCTCAGCCTCTCGTCTCCTCCCCTTCACCTCCACCAGTGTCAAAAGAGATATTCATTAAAAAATCTAATTAATTATCTGTAATTAATTCAATTTATATCAAGGTTCAGCTGGTCAGTGATCAGCGTGGGTCTTCACACCCATAAACTTGCACATTAAGATGGTCTCTCACGATATTTCTGGGGAGTCACAAACTCACAAGAATCCATCTTGGATTTGCTGGTGCGACGGGGCCCAACAAGTGGAGGGAGACCAATCACAAAGGAGCATGAGGTTTGGGCGGAGCCAAAGGTCAGACCCCCCAGGATTTCGCGGGCATTTTTTGTGATTGTTGCGGGCTAAAATGCCTGAATTTGCGGGAGCTTTTCCAAAAAGTTGCGATGAAAGTTGCGGTGCTTTTAAGGTTTTTGTTGCGATTTTGTTGCGGGAGGAAGTGAAAGTTGCGATAAATAGTTGCGATTTTCGCTTTTTGTAATTAAAATTTAGTAATATTTTGAATACTGAGTTATTACTGACAAAGAATAACACAAAGACACATTGATCACAGATATGGTCCTAAAACAACCTTACCAATGTCGAAAATAAATTACTACTAGGAGGGGAACTGTTTCGCGCGGTCTTTTGCTGTTATTTTTGTGGGCAAATGGCGCCGCAGACATGTTTCTTTGCCGTTAGAAGCCGTGTCTCAATTCCCAGAGCGCGCGGCTCGGAGCGTGGCCCGAAGGGCATGTGCGTCACACATTTCGATAGTACACCGGCGCGACGACTGCTGTCCCACTTCTTTTTTGTCCCATGCGCAGTTGACCGCAGTTGTTAAGCGGTCCGCGGACTGCAGTCGGGGCTGAGCAAGTGTGCACCTCCTTGACTGCAGTCTGAGCCCCCTTCGGGCCGCGCTCCGAGCTGTGCGCTCTGGGAACTGGGGACACGGCCACAGTTTCGTTTTGTCACACGGAAGTAAAGCAGAATGTTGCGGCTTCCAAACTCAAACCTTTCAGCCACCGAGAATATGAGGTTGGGTCCTATGGCTCGCAGATTTGTGACGCGCAAAGAGGAGACTATGGTGACAGATACGCTGAGATCCAGATATGTTTTGTGCATTTATTACAAAAAGAGCGCACACAGCTATGACAGCGCAGCAGGATGAAATGGAACTCATGAAAACCAGCAGGATGAACAGATTAACGTGAAAGATGAATGAATGGTTTGTGGTCAACAAAAAATACGGCTACACCCCAACCCTGACTCTCTCCTCTGTGTGACAGGTGAGCGCGCGCACACACACTTCCGTACGTGCACACATCCACACTCGCGTGAACCACCGCCTCTGCCGCACACACACACACAAACGCACCGTGCACCTCATCACAGTTATGTCTCCTACACAGAAGGAAGTTGGTCGACGTTCAATACGTCGCCGATGATTGGTCAAAATTACTAAAAATTGCGGAAAAGTTGCGGTGATTGGTCAAAATTGCAACACCGCCCTGAATTCACGGGGATTGGCTGAAGTTGCGTTGAAGTTGCAAATCGCAACATCGCGAATTCCTGGAGGGTCTGAAAGGTGAAACCCAAACGAACCAAAACAAACATGGTGATGCCCACAGACATACTTCAGCCGATCTTATGGAATTTTTTGTTTGTGTAAAACATGCAGAAGGTAAGAGCTTTGTGCATTTGTGGACAGGGGAGATGTCTATGATTTTCTCTTAACAGGATTTAACTAAAGTTTAATTTTAATGTTCTGCTCAACCAATCTGATTCAAATAGTCGCCAGGACATTCCGCATTTTCCGATCTCTTTTATCGAGAGCCGTTCCAGATTGATCATGTGTAGAACTCAATTCAGAGCGACACAGATCAGTCTGACACGAGCCTGGTTCATACAGTCCTCTGTCAGCAGGATATCAAGGGTGAGTGACTTAGCACAGACAACAAAGGGAGGAGGGACTCAAAGCTTCAAAAAACAAAACTGAAACTTAAAAAAGATGTTAATACTTGTTTGGCGAATACAGCATTTGAAACAATTAAAGGAAGCATGGTGATCTAAGTAAGTTATTTGTTACCGGTTATTACCAAATAGAAGTGAAATACAGTAATCCCTCATTTATCGCGGGGGTTAGGTTCCAAAAATAACCCGCAATAAGTGAAATCCGCGAAGTAGGACAACTTTATATTTTACAATTATTTTACACGTTTTAAGGCTGTAAATGCCTCACCACACACATTATACACTTTTCCCAGACTGGAATTAACATTTTCTCACATTTGTCTCTAGTTTAAACACTCAAACTTTCAGGACTGCCACGTCCCGAGACACGCACCAACCCCTTGGAGAAGTGCGCGACACGTGCTGCTCTGTCACAGATTTGTCCACGATAAACCCCTCATCGTGGACTAATCTGTGACAGAGCAGCACGTGTCGCGCACTTCTCCAAGGGGTTGGTGCGCGTCTCGTCCCGGGACGTGGCAGTGCTGCTCGCACGTCTGGCGGGGCTCCCGGAGCCGTGTCTCCCCCCACGCCACCTTTAATACATTTTGTTGAAAATCTATGAAAGTTTGAGTGTTTAAACTAGAGACAAATGTGAGAAAATGCAGCGCGAGGCCGTGTGTACACC
Source organism: Paratrypauchen microcephalus (assembly GCA_036785185.1). NCBI lineage: Eukaryota > Metazoa > Chordata > Actinopteri > Gobiiformes > Gobiidae > Paratrypauchen > Paratrypauchen microcephalus. Next base: position 845,324 of record JAVJIX010000197.1, on the reverse strand, counting down.
GGGGAGATAGAACTGCGGCGCCCGGACCGCGTGCTCTCAACCCGAGCCACAAACCGACACGCACAAACAAACGCAAAAGCTGAACGGAGTGATTTTATTCCTGGTTCAGACCTGGTCTACTTCTGGTCTAGACCTGGTTTAGTCCACGTTTAGTCCTGGTCTAGTCTCTTAACCAATCAGGATGCAGACCACATTGTTACACTATAAAAAAAATGTTACACTATAAAAAAAAAAGAAAAAAAAAATTGGAAAAAAAAAATCCGCGAAACAGCGAGGCCGCGAAGAGTGAACCGCGATAGAGCGAGGGTTCACTGTAATCCCTCTTTAAATCTTCCTCTCTCATTTGTTTGTGGTTTTGTGTGTTTGTGATATTTGTGTGTTTGTGATATTTGTGTGTTTGTGATATTTGTGTGTTTGTGATATTTGTGTGTTTGTGATATTTGTGTTTGTGATATTTGTGTGTTTGTGATGTTTGTGTGTTTGTGGTGTTTGTGTGTTTGTGATATTTGTGTTTCTGATATTTGTGATATTTGTGGTGTTTGTGATATTTGTGGTATTTGTGTGTTTGTGATATTTGTGATATTTGTGATGTTTGTGTGTTTGTGATGTTTGTGTGTTTCTGATATTTGTGATGTTTGTGTGTTTGTGGTTGTGTGTTTTGGTTCATACCATGCAGTGGACTGAAGGAGACATTAGCATATTCAATTCATTTTGTTGCTGATGTGGAGCAGATGGTTAAACCTTGTCGTGCGCAATCACAGAGATTGGACTCATGTTGGACATATGGCAAATTTACACCATATAAATGTCTTAATTAAAAGGTGCAATATGGAACTTTTCTGGTGGATGGTATGCCAACTGCTCCTCTCCATGGAGATGTTAATGCTTTGCCTCAAATATTCCATATAGTATGTCATCAGTATATCTTTCCATGATTCAATTAAAGGTGTTTCACTGCACAGAAAGTACTTAGAGGAGCGGGGTTGCCTCTCCACAGATCTGGCCTGTATTTGGCCTGTTGGTTTTGTAGGGAAGCTTAATGTGGTCGAAGTAGGAGGCAGACTAAAACCAAAAATGTGTCTTTGACCAGACAAAATGTATTTAAAACAGACTTTAAATGTTAACGCAAAATAACTTAATCTCAAATAAATTGTTTAAACAAATAAACAGAAAATAAGTGTAAGCATTAAACCTGTGTCAGCAAATTATTCTCTAAGCCAGGGGTGTCAAACATACGGCCCCGGGGCCAGATCCGGCCCTCCAAGACCTTTAATCTGGCCCTCGGATGATTTTCTATCAATATATTTTAATTTTCTATTAAAATATTGGTAATTTTCTTCGCCTCTTTTCTGTCCAGTTTAGCATAGCAGCGTCTCCAGCGTCTCTGTATGTGGCCCCTCCCACCAGAGCAGCACAAATGAAGACTTGCTCTTAAAGGACCATCGTTTTGACTGTTGACCGTGACACCCTCATCAGCAAAATGTCAAAAATGAGAAAAGTGGACGCCGAGTGCAGGATTTTCCAAGAAAAATTGACTAATTCCTATTTGTTCATGGAGGTGAATAGGAAACCTGTATGCTTGAGTTGAAATAGCATTTTTCTTAAAGTTTCAGGTTGTTCATAATATTTTGTAAAAGAAAGAGTTCATCAAATAAAAAAGACTTCTGTAATAGATTCACTGATGGGACGTCAGAGCGTCCCATCAGTGCCTGAAGCCATCAGAACATCTCCCTCATTCAATGCTAAAAAGTGGCTTTTAGAAACACAACTGTGTGAATACTAAAACGTTTATTGTATTTCTGTAATGTTATTGTACATTTGTGTAACTTTTTAAGTGTATTTTCTTTTAGGATGCCTTTTTGACATCTGGCAAAGGGACTAACGATGCAAATTAGCTCTTATCAGCTAACTCTGGCACATTTACATTGTTTTGATGTTGATTAATGCGCATTGTCCCTTTTTAGATAAATAAATAAATAAAATAAATAAAAGATTTGTGTTTCTCTGCACATATATTTGGACTTATTGCTATTTTTGGGGTATATTTGCCTTGTGTTTTCTGATCCGGCCCCTTTGGGTTCAAAGTCGGTTGGATACGGCCCCCGGACCAAAATGAGTTTGACACCCCTGCTCTAAGCGAACGTGGAATTGTACTTTGAATGTTCTCTAACAGTCATGTCATACAACTCTGATTATTACTGAACTTTGAGATGTTATGACTGTGATGTAGTCAATTTATTCCTGACAAAGCTATATGTATGTGATAAACTTAAAGATCCCATGACATGGTACTTCTTGATGCTTTTATATGGCTCCTTAATGGTTCCCTAATACTGTAAATGAATCCTTCTTCAAAATCAACTCTCAGTGCATGAGAAACAGAGATAAGATGAGAAAGAGTCATAAATATCTCTCTCAAACTCTTTATTCTGGGCGTTGTTGCTTGAATGCAAATGAGGAGAAAACAGCTGGCCAATAGTAGACGGTGGGGGCGTGGCCAAACTCTCCGCTCTCCGCTCTAGCTCTCAGCTGATCCATTTCCGTGTTTTTGCAGGGGGGAGAGATGGGAAGCGTTCCATTGAAAAATAAACACATTTCCACAGAAAATAAAATTAAACCACTGCTGTTCAAAGGTCCAGAGGCTCAGATAAAGGACTTCCGAGCCTAGAAACACTCGGATGTGCCTCCAGGCAAATAAAAAAACGCATTTCGCATTGCCTAGCGCATTCGCGGTCCAAACTCTCTGGGCGTGATTTACAGAGACGCTGAGTACAGACAGACGGGGGTGGAACTGCATTTGCATTTCTTTTTTTGATCTGACGTCAATAAGGTGCCTTGTTCAAAATCGCCTGTTTGAGCTCCGATTTTTTGTAACGCAGAAAAGGATCGCAAATGCTCAGTTTAGACATTTCACAACTTTTAACCATGGGGGGGGGGCCTAAACAGGGTAGGGGAGCTCACATTAACGTTCAAAAACCTCAGAAAGTGAAAATTTCATGCCATGGGACCTTTAATGATCTGATGTACTTTGGTATAGCCATGTCTCATTTTTAAATGACATGAGTTAAAGTTCAATTAGACTGTGGACTATATAAACACCTCGAATTCAGTGCTTAGACAGAGACAGGTGGGGAAGAAATCATCTGCAGTCGTATGACCTGTACCTGCTGAGCTGAAAATAAAGGGCCTGTATGTGAAACTGCTTTCGTCTTTGATGACGTCGCCTTCTGAGAAAACTGACATAAGTAACTTAAATTCAATCAAATGCAACAACCAAGTGCAGCCAACTACAGAAGTCTCCTCTAACTGACAAAACCTGCTTGTTTTTATACCTCCCAACAGGAAGTACCTCCCCCAGATAAGTACCATGGTCCTTTACAGATAACTGTCAAAATTCTAAAGCTATAACCCTTTTGTTTAACAAGGTTGTACATCCTCTTAAACAGTGTGTTAAACTATAAACTAGATATGTGAAGAATCCCTCAGTCGTCCAGGTAGAATCCATGGTAAAGGAGAAATTCAATTTGTCAACTGGACAAAGTTTATTTGGTCGAAAACGTTTCGCAGCTCATCCGAGTTGCTTCGTCTGACAAAGCAACTCGGATGAGCTGCGAAACGTTTTGTAACTGAAATGAATAAACAAATAAAGTATATTTAGATTAACAATGTTTCTTTGTCACACTGCAGCTGTAGATCACCAGACTACTGACTACTAGAAGTGCACACTCCATGGAGAGATAAGGAGTGTAACCCACAACCTCCAAACTCAGAGGACTCAGAGAACTGCTCAAAGATGCGCTGAAAAACATGCATTATTACTGAGAACATCTCGCCTCTCCACAGATCTGACTTGTAACTTAGCCCACTGGCACCTGCTTGTCTCCATGGAGATACCCAGGTTTAATGGTCCATGGAGACAAATGAAAAGATTGATACAGATTCTTTGACTTCTGCATCTACTTATGTGTAATGTTCTTCTTCATATTACACTGACATCGGAGGCCTACAACTAGAATAAGAAAAAAAGTTAAAACGCAGAAAGATCTACACTTAAACTAACATTATTAAAGGAGAGTTATCGTTTCTTTACAATCTGAGCCTAATTTCGGTAATAAAACAAGTTGTTTTACTCACCCATAGCACTTTGGTGTCATCTGGAGCAGTTTCGTAGATGTTGTGTTGTAGCTGTATCCGTGAACGTGAGTGCTCGGGGCAAATGTTTGCGGTCTCCAAATAACACAAACTTTAGCACTTTTCAAATCACAGAAGATCGCTGTGTCAGCGTAGACTTTAAGTGGATTCAAAAGCGGCCTGAAACCCGATATCCAGCTATAGTTTCATCTGATGACGTCATCAGAGAGGACAGCGCGCATGCGTGAAGTCACAGCTGTTTAGCAGATAAACACCGCTAGTCAGAAAAAAGCTAACACCACTCTGAACTTTTCTGTTGCGAGACATGGCTGAAGATTCAGACTTTGAGATTGAAGAGGACTTATTTGAGTATGATGGCCGTCCCTATCATTTTGTGCCTGAGTATACAGAGGAAGAGATATTAGAAGGAAGCGGAGACAGTTTGAGGAGCAGCGCACAAAAGAACAGCGAGCGACGGCCCGTCTACGAAAAGACAGTACCTTGTGATGTTTATGTGGACATTGTATGTCGATGGCCACAGAGGAAGAATGCCTTTGCTGTCTCGAGTGGGATATTGGGTTTCAGGCTGCTTAAACTTAAAAGTCTACGGTGACACAGCGATCTTCTGTGATGTGAAAAGTGCTCAAGTTTGCGCAAACATATGCCCCGAGCACTCCCGTTCACGGATACCGCTACACCACAACATCTACGAAACTGCTCCAAATGACACCAAAGTGCTATGGGTGAGTAAAACAACTTGTTTTATTACCGGAATTAGGCTCAGATTGTAAAAAACATTAATTAAAGTTAAAGTTACATAGTGCATAGTGCAAGTACCATATTACGCTATTTGAGCTCTGATGTCATGTCATTTCCTCATCACAAACACACCTGAGGGCCAAAGGGGCCGAATCAGAAAACTTGTGGCAAATATACCCCAAAAATAACAATAAGTCCAAATATGTGTGCAGAGAAACGCAAATCTATTACAGAAGTCTTTTTTATTTGATGAACTCTTTCTTTTACAGAATTTTATAATATTAAGAACAACCTGAAGCGTTAAGAAAAACGCAATTTCAACACAATGTTTTAACAGTATTTAACAGAATTTAGTCATGCTTTCTTTTTGCTCCTGAAACTTGGTGTCTTTTAGCTGCACAAGTGGATCAGTATCAGTGTCTCGTAGTGACGTTTAAGATTATATTCCTTGAGCACCGCTACTTGTTGCAAACACACAGAGCATACAGGTTTCCCATTCACCTCCGTTAACAAATAGGAATTTGTCAATTTTTCTTGGAAAATCCTGCACTCGGCGTCCACTTTTCTCATTTTTGACATTTTGCTGATGTCACGGTCAACAGTCAAAACAACGGTCCTTTAAGAGCGTTTGGAAAGAGGCGAGTCTTCATTTGTGCTGCTCTGGTGGGAGGGGCCACGCACAGAGGTGCTGGGGACGCTGCTACGCTAAACTGCGCAGAAAAGAGGCTCAGAAAATTACCAATATTTTAATAGAAATTTTTAATACTTTAATAGAAAATCAGCCAAGGGCCAGATTAAAGGGCTTGGAGGGCCGGATCTGGCCCCCGAACCGCAGGTTTGACACCCCTGATTTAAACTAGCCCTTCATGACATCACAAGGCAGAACAGAGCATCATGAGCTTTGGAGATGTAGATAGACTAATACTAAAGGGTTAGTCAAACGTGTGAATGAAACAAACACAGCTCCAGGTGTGTTTCTGAGCATTCCAACACAGAGAAAACTTCAGACCCTGCAGGAATTCGCGATGTTGCGATTTGCAACTTCAACGCAACTTCAGCCAATCCCCGTGAATTCAGGGCGGTGTTGCAATTTTGACCAATCACCGCAACTTTCCTGTAATTTTTACCAATTTTGACCAGTCATCGGCGACGTATTGAACTCACGTCGACCAACTTCCTTCTGCCTTACTTCCGTGTGACGAAATGAAACTGCGGCTGTGTCCCAATTCCCAGAGTGCACAGTTCGGAGCGTGGTTTGAAGGGGGCTCAGACTGCAGTCAAGGCGGTGCACACTTGCTCAGTCCTGAGTACACTCCGCGGACCGCATCGCCGTCTGCGAAATGCGACAGGTCTCGCAACTACGGGAATCAGCCGCCGACTCCATTTTCTCCCGCAGAAGAAATAGCGCGGTGCATCCTGGGATATATGAGTGCGTGAAGCGTGCTTTTTCAGGCGCTTGGTCCACGCCCGGATTTCCATGGAAACGACTGCAGCCTTCGGACCGCGTGTTAACTGCGCATGGGACAAAAAGAAATGGGACAGCAGTCGTCGCACCGGATGTGACGCACATGCCCTTCAAACCACGCTCCCAACTGTGCACTCTGGTAATTGGGACACGGCTTCTAATGGCAAAGAAACATGTTTGCGGCGCCATTTGCCCACAAAAATAACAGCAAAACACCGTGCGAAACAGTTCCCCTCCTAGTAGTAATTTATTTTCGATGTTGGTAAGGTTGTTTTAGGACCATATCTGTGATCTCTGTGTCTTTGTATTATTCTTTGTCAGTAATAACTCAAAATATTACTCCATTTTAATTACAAAAAGGGAAAATCACAACTATTTATCACAACTTTCACTTCCTCCCACAACAAAAACCTTAAAGTGATACTCCGGGATTTTTGACATAGGGTCCAATTTTCTAGTTAGCCAGCGTGTAGGATATGTGTAGAGGAAGTTATTTTGCGATTTCATGCAGTCTTTGTAAAATCTGAGTTGGCTGTTGCTAAGCTAGCGAAAGTGAACGTCCTGCAGCTAGCCAGCCACTAAAATAGACATACCCAGTACAAAACAAACACCCAAACAAATCAGTTATTATGCCAGGGTATCGATGTACATATCTGTGTTGATAGAATGATTAAGGAAGTAAACCAAGCATGTATTCCTTTGATCATCATCAGCAATTCGTACTTCCTCATTGAAAGCTTGACAGCCGCGGATTGATATCACCCGCATGTCCCAATCCGACCGGCTCTAATAGTTTGTTTACTAGCAACCTCGCAACTGTAAAAGTGAGCACACGGAGCCTGTTCAAAGTATGGCAATGTTTGGCGAGCCCGATTATTTTGATGAGGAGGAAGAGCAGTTGCATTTTTCCAGTGAACCATACTTGTATGAGCCGGAGTATACGGACGAAGAATTGAAAGAGATGGATTTACAAAGAGCAAGAGAACAAGAGAGCGCGTCTGCAAATGCAGCCGCCGCCGAAGCTGCAGCAGAAAGCCGGGACAGAAGAACCGGGGATTGGTGGTGTCAGTGCCGAAATTGCGAAGTTATGGAGAACGAGGATGAATGTTTTTGCTGCAGGGAGTGGGACTTAGTTATCCCACAAATGCAAGAGCTGGAGCTAGATACTTCGTTTCGAAGTCTAGATGTGTCTGGTGGCCATAGCACTTCCAATGATGTCTGCATAACAGCACCAGGACTTCTTGCCCCATCTCAATCGTGGCGTACTGGAGACATTCTTCTGCGTCGAAAAGATAAATTGGAAGAAACGACCTAGACCTGCTGGACCTAATGGCCAGTTATCAATGCGGTAAGTGGTGTGCCAGAAAAAAATGTTGAATGTAGGAGCGTTTGGCCAGTGGTATATGAACACTGCTGCACCATGTTGACACGTTGTGATTTTTATCCGCTACTAGTCGATTGATTTCGGCTTTTGCTCTGGCGAGTCCCTGATGAAGTGACCTGTTCGCATCACAATCACAATTGACGAGGGAGAAGTAAAATTCCGCCGCTGCTTAGAAACTAGTCCCCCAATATGCGTCAATTAAGTCGTTTGAAGCAAGGTCCGTTTCGTTCAAAATCTTATTATATCAACACAGATATTTAAATCGATACCCTGGCATAATAACTGATTTGTTTGGGTGTTTGTTTTGTACTGGGTATGTCTATTTTAGTGGCTGGCTAGCTGCAGGACGTTCACTTTCGCTAGCTTAGCAACAGCCAACTCAGATTTTACAAAGACTGCATGAAATCGCAAAATAACTTTCTCTACACATATCCTACACGCTGGCTAACTAGAAAATTGGACCCTATGTCAAAAATCCCGGAGTATCACTTTAAAGCACCGCAACTTTCATCGCAGCTTTTTGGAAAAGCTCACGCAAATTCAGGCATTTTAGCCCGCAACAATCACAAAAAATGCCCGCGAAATCCTGGGGGGTCTGAAACGTCACATGAGTGTTTTCAAGGCGTGGTGTACCTGCTTTCCTGAGTTTGCGGTTCCTGAATACGGACACGATCACGAGCAGGTTCCCGATGACGTCCACTACGATGGTCGTGATAAGCACCCCGGCGAGCAGCGTCGCGACCCACGTGATCTGTTGCCGCTGCTGTGCTCCGTGCGCGCCCCCGTCCTCCTCCTCCGCTGCGGGCGCGCTCACGTTACGCACCGGGGCCAGCGTCGCCTCCGCCAGCGCGCGCTCACGACCCTCCAGGGACATCAGCTGCGGCAGGGGCCTCGGGGTCCACATTCAGCATCGGGGGACCACCTCGGGACCGGGCGAAGCGGAGGCAGGCTGCGCCATTTGGGCGGAGACAGAGCAGGGGTGGGTGGAGGAGGATCGAGTTTAGTTGTCTTAATATTACTTTAAATGAATAATGTAAGAAGTAGAAATAAAAATGTGACCCACCACGGGAAAACCGGTCACATGTCGGGATTCGTGATCACGAGAAAATCGCATTCGAAGCTTTTTTTTTCTAAATTTGTGATTTTCATTTTTTTGCAGAATGTGCTAGATGAGATCATGAAGAAGCCACTCCATGTTTCAGATAACAGCACTGGTTGCTTAAACAAGACTAAACCAGCACTAAAACAGGACTAAACCAGGACTAAAAAAGAACTAAACCAGTACTAAACCAGGACTAAACCAGGACTAAAAAAGGACTAAACCAGGACTAAAACAGAACTAAACCAGCACTAAACCAGGAATAAACCAGGACTAAAACAGAACTAAACCAGCACTACACCAGGACTAAACCAGCACTAAACCAGGACTAAAACAGAACTAAACCAGCACTAAACCAGGAATAAACCAGGACTAAAACAGAACTAAACCAGGACTACACCAGGACTAAAACAGGACTAAACCAGCACTAAACCAGGACTAAACCAGGACTAAAACAGAACTAAACCAGGACTAAACCAGGATTAAAGCAGGACTAAACCAGGACTAAAACAGAACTAAACTAGGACTAAACAAGCACTAACACGGGACTAAACCAGGACTAAAAAGGGCTAAACCAGGATTAAACCAGAACTAAAAAAGGGCTAAAACAGGACTACACAAGGACTAAAACAGGACTAAACCAGCACTACACCAGGACTAAAACAGGACTAAACCAGGACTAAAACAGAACTAAACCATGACTAAACCAGGATTAAAGCAGGACTAAACCAGGACTAAAACAGAACTAAACTAGGACTAAACAAGCACTAAAACGGGACTAAACCAGGACTAAACCTGGACTAAAAAGGACTAAACCAGGACTAAACCAGAACTAAAAAAGGACTAAAACAGGACTACACCAGGACTAAAACAGGACTAAACCAGCACTACACCAGGACTAAAACAGGACTAAACCAGAACTAAACCAGGACTAAAACAGAACTAAACCAGGACTAAACCAGGACTAAACCACGACTAAAACAGGACCATCTTTAACGTGGCTTTTCTCAGTTCGTCGATTTCACAAAGTGCTGCTTTCAAATGGCCACAAATTCTTCAAATGTTCTCAGATTTCCATGTGTAAGGCATTGCTGGAAATCTTAGAATCTACACGTTCAGAATCTGTGAATAACTCAAAACGCCTCCGGGACGACGTGTGACTGTTTTTTCCATGGCCGGTCACAAATGTATCCGAATATTTGGGCTAACCTTGATGAAAATGGAAATTGTGTGGTAAATAAATAATATTATCAGCTCAGATTTCCTACAAGAAACACCAACTCCCAAATCTTATACAGTCAAAGTTTTTGGCCAATTTTAGACTTGTTCACAGTGTAAATAATTGCCAAAAGGAAAGGAAAAGGAATATGTGGCTTTGTTTAACACATTCATATCAGTTTTAAATGTGAAAGGCTTGGACAGTGATGAAAAAGTGGGACATCTAAACTGTGAAAAAGCAATAAAGTGTCACCTCCAGAAAGTTTAGCGGGATGTGGCGAGGACTGTAGCGGGGAAACCGGTTCCTCTTTCGGGACACGTGTTTGACATGTGCTGTAACATTTTGGAAGTCACTATTTTGTCTTTGCTGTTGTTGTTTTTGTTGTTGTTTTTGGATCAAACTTTGTCTAAGTCCGTGTTCTGGATGTGAAGCGCTCAAGTGACTCAACCGAAAGCGGGGATGGTGCTCTGTCTCCGGGCTGAGAGCGCAGAGAGAGTCCCCTGGAACTTCTGGATGTCTGTGGGTTATTTTGAGTCCTTTTGTGCGGAGCAGTGTGGTTTAGTCTGGATGCTTATTCTCGTCTCTCGTATTTCTTCATTTGGGGTGTAAATTCACTTTGGAAAATCGTTCCAGAAAATTCCCCGGGTCTCGCTGCTGAGGTTAGACCGGGAAACGCGCCCTCTCCTCGGGCATCCTCTTCCACAAGACGCGGCATTTGTGGTGGAAGTCTTTATTGGAAGACTTTATTTTGTTCCTTTTAAACATTAAAATACGTGTCAAATTTGGGCTAAATTCGGGTCAGAATTGGAAGCCTGATAGTAGCACGTTTTCTGGAGAAGCCCATATGGAATCTTCTCGAAGGGAAACTGGTAAAAAATGAACCCCAAAACTTACTCAAACTGGGCTTGCTTTTCAGACATCACCGCGGAAATCTGTACAATCCTGGAACTTTCTTGATCTGGCAACGCATGTCTCCAAACCTGGACTAGTCCTGGAAAAATCTTCGGATCTCCGTGGAAGTTTACCGACACGTGGCTGCAACTCAAGCCGGGGAAGAAGCGCTTTCCTTGGGCATCAAAGTCAGAAAACTCCGCTGGAAAGTTATGGAAGTGAAGAATAGTTGTGTTCGTTGTAGATTTTCACAGTTAAAATCTTCTTAGAGACGTTCGCCAGTTCTGTGTTGTTGTTTTTTTTCCTCCATGAATGAAGTCCATGTGCGTAAAGCGTCCTTTTCATTCACAAAATCCACGCGCTTCTCGAGCTGTTTCCCCCACGCGGTGTACGATCCTCTCATTCATCCTCTGATCCGAACGCGAGCCTCTCTGCGCCTTTTAACTCTCCTCCTTCCATCCCTCCGTCCCTATCTCTCCATCCTCTCTCCTCCAGCTGTGAACACGCGCCACTGTCACTCGTTATTAGCGCGCGCGAATACCATTCCTTCCTTCCCTCTCCCCCCCCCCCCTTCTTTCTTCTCCATCTCTATCTTCCATCCTCCCCACGTGTGTATCCCTCCTCCTCCCTCCCTCTCTCTCCTCTGCTCCAGCTGTGCGTCTTTTTTTCTTTCTTTCTTTCTCTCCTGCTCCCGTCTCTCTCCTCTCTCTCCCCCTCGCTCTCTCTATTTCTCTCTTTCTTCCCTCTCTCTCTTCTCCATCTCTATCTTCCATCCTCCCCACATGTGTATCCCTCCTCCTCCCTCTCTCTCTCTCCTCTGCTCCAGCTGTGCGTCTTTCTTTCTTTCTCTACTGCTCCCATCTCTCTCTCCTCTCTCTCCCCCTCGCTCTCTCTATTTCTCTCTCTCCTCCCTCTCTCTCTTCTCCAGCTCTATCTTCCATCCTCCCCACGTGTGTATCCCTCCTCCTCCCTCTCTCCCTCTCTCTCTCCTCTGCTCCAGCTGTGCGTCTTTCTTTCTTTCTTTCTTTCTTTCTTTCTCTACTGCTCCCGTCTCTCTCTCCTCTCTCTCTCCCCCTCGCTCTCTCTATTTCTCTCTCTCCTCCCTCTCTCTCTTCTCCATTTCTATCTTTCATCCTCCCCACGTGTGTATCCCTCCTCCTCCCTCTCTCTCCTCTGCTCCAGCTGTGCGTCTTCTTTCTTTCTTTCTTTCTTTCTTTCTTTCTTTCTCTACTGCTCCCGTCTCTCTCTCTCTCTCTCTCCCCCTCGCTCTCTCTATTTCTCTCTTTCCTCCCTCTCTCTCTTCTCCATCTCTATCTTCCATCCTCCCCACATGTGTATCCCTCCTCCTCCCTCTCTCTCTCTCCTCTGCTCCAGCTGTGCGTCTTTCTTTCTTTCTCTACTGCTCCCATCTCTCTCTCCTCTCTCTCCCCCTCGCTCTCTCTATTTCTCTCTCTCCTCCCTCTCTCTCTTCTCCAGCTCTATCTTCCATCCTCCCCACGTGTGTATCCCTCCTCCTCCCTCTCTCCCTCTCTCTCTCCTCTGCTCCAGCTGTGCGTCTTTCTTTCTTTCTTTCTTTCTTTCTTTCTTTCTTTCTCTACTGCTCCCGTCTCTCTCTCCTCTCTCTCTCCCCCTCGCTCTCTCTATTTCTCTCTCTCCTCCCTCTCTCTCTTCTCCATTTCTATCTTTCATCCTCCCCACGTGTGTATCCCTCCTCCTCCCTCTCTCTCCTCTGCTCCAGCTGTGCGTCTTCTCTCTTTCTTTCTTTCTTTCTTTCTTTCTTTCTTTCTTTCTTTCTTTCTTTCTTTCTTTCTTTCTCTACTCCTCCCCCCTCTCTCTCCTCTCTCTCTCCCCCTCGCTCTCTCTATTTCTCTCTCTCCTCCCTCTCTCTCTTCTCCATCTCTATCTTCCACCCTCCCCACGTATGTATCCCTCCTCCTCCCTCTCGCTCTCTCACCTCTCTTCTACTCCAGCTGTGCGTCTTTCTCTGTCTTTCTTTCTTTCTATCTCTCTCTACTGCTCCCGTCTCTCTCTCCTCTCTCTCCCCCTCGCTCTCTCTATTTCTCTCCTCGTCACTACTACCCCCTTCTCCTCTCTCTCTCTACCTCTACCCCCCCTCTCTCGCTCTACTGCTCCCCTCACTTTCTATCTATCTTCTCCTCTCTTTCTCCCTCTCCTCTCCTGCCCCCTCCTCCCTCTCTCTACTACTGCCTCCTCCTCTACTCCTCCTCTGTCTCTTTCTCTCTCTTTCTCTCTCACGTTCGCAGCTGTGGCGCGTAAAGTTGGTTTTGCTGAAGGGGATGTTCATTACAGCAACTGTACAAACTGATTGAAGTGATGGAGTTCATTCACTCAGGAAAAGGAAAAAGGAAAAGTGTTTGCCTTCTTGGATTCACAAAACTTAAGACTTGAACGAGGACAAATCCACGCGGACTTCAAAAACAAAGAAAAGCTACAGGGCAAAACGTGCATCATTGTGTTATGGTGTTTTTATGATGATAAAAAAAAAAAAAGTATTCTGATATTTTTGTCGATATGCCCCTCCCCAGTTAGTTTCGTTCGTTACAGACTGAAAGACATCATTTGTGATATGGTCTGGTGTAAACCCAGTAAGTGTGCAGCCACATGTCATTCAATGTGAAACACTGTGGAAAGCCAGTAGGCGGCGCCACTGGACACGTTCCACAGACACGGACACTGCGAGCTGCTATTTGAAGGTGTGAACGTGATGGGAAGAACACTTGTTGAAAATGTATTTAGTTACAGAAAACTGAGTACCTAAATTGAAACGTATGTTGTATATTCCCTTATACAGGGAAATACTTCAAATACTCAGAGTTGCATTTATATTATAGTGTAAAAATGCTTAAAAATTCTGATTTGTGATCTCGTCAGATCTCAGAATCTCAGCAGGGCTGGGTCTGGGAGAATGCTGGGAAAATCAGGTGCCACAGTAGGGGTTCCAGTCGCCAAAACCTGTCCTTCCTCCTTGAACCACCATCTTAAAGGAAAAGTAACGTTTTTTTTACAATCTGAGCCTTATTTCGGGAATAAACCAAGTTGTTTTACTCACCCATAGCACTTTGGTGTCATATGGAGCACTTCCAGAGATGTTTTAGATTTGCGATCTCCGTAATGTGAGTTCTCGGGGCACATGTTTGCGGTCTCCAAATAGCACAAACTTTAGCACTTTTCAAATCATAGAAGCTCGATGTCTTAGTCTACGATTTCGTGTGGTCCAAAAGTGAAGAAGAAGAAGAAGAAGAAGTGACTTTATTGATCTCACACTGGAGAAATTGTTCTCTGCATTTTAACCCATCCTATATATATATATATTAGGAGCAGTGGGCAGCACACACATTACTGCGCTCGGGGACCATCTCCATGATCTTCTTGCTTCGGTTTGGTCAGGACCTAAGCTGGAGGTACCTATGGTGCATGTTTTGGGTTGATGGGGGGAAACCGGAGTGCCCGGAGAAAACCCATCCAGACACGGGGAGAAACATGCAAACTCCACACAGAAACGTGGCCTGTAATCCGAGATTTAGCCATAGTTTTGAGTAGATGAGGAGGCCAGTGCGCATGTGCGGACTGTGCTCTCAGCTCCCGGGACCCAAACATGAAACGCAAAGCTGTAAACTATGGATAAATCTCGGATTACAGGCCACTTTTGATTCAAACAAAATCGTAGACTAAGACATCGAGCTTCTATGATTTGAAAAGTGCTAAAGTTTGTGTTATTTGGAGCCTGCACGGGGCATATTACATGCTCGGGGAATATATTATATGCCCCGAGCTATGGCTAGAACTTGCTCTAGGCTAACCGCTAATCTAAAACATCTCCGGAAGTGCTCCATATGACACCAAAGTGCTATGGGTGAGTAAAACAACTTGTTTTATTACCGAAATAAGGCTCAAATTGTAAAAAAACGTTACTCTTCCTTTAAACCAATGGAGGGGTTTAGGAGCGATGTGGTCAGAGGCTTCATGCCCCTGGTCGGGTCACCCAAGGCAAACAGGTCCTGGGAGACGGATCAGTAAATGGATGGATGTGTCCATAGACAAAACACTTCACCCACATTACCTAGTATGAAAGTGACAGTATTATTATTATTATCTCTGTTCTAATGTTTCCTCATCACAAACAGACCTGGAGTTGTGTTTGGTTTCATTCGCACATGTTTCACACACAAACCCTGCAGATTTAGGTTCGTCTCTCAACCAGAAAAAACTCCTTGTGATGTCATATGGTCATACAGGAAGTGCTCCACTGTCTCCATACAAACTGTTACAAGTTATTCATTTGAGATTTGCATTTTCGAAATCTTATTTTATTTATGCAAGGGCTCAAAACAGTCATGCTTCACTGCCGGCTACTATTATTTGTGTAAAAGTTGCTTATTTATATAATGACTGTTCAGTTATAGGTTGTGAAAGGAAAAACTTGTGTAGACTTTGTTTTAATTGGCAGATACATGTTTTCCACAGCACATTTGAATAGAGCAGAACTTAAACTGAAGATTTCACCCTGTTATACTGTACATTTATTTTCATGTCATTTCAGCTAATGACATTCTGCTGTGAAAATATGAATAGGAGTTATTTTCTGCAAAACTTGAATACTATATTTAATGTTATTTTGATGATTCAGTTTCTGTTTTGAAGTAAATATGTTCATTGATTCAGAAAGTGGACAATAGAGAAGTGATTTTTCTTGTTTTTCAAAGTTATTTATGTATTTACAGCCATTTGTTGCCTTATTTTTTCTTTTTCAAATGAAATTAATTAGAGAGAGAGAGAGAAAAAAACTGTCTCCATACAAACTCCACACATCTTCACTGGGTCATTTGGGTCATTCCAGCCCTGTCTGCCAGTCTCTGTTGAACTAGAGGTAAACGGCGCTGTTCACTTGAAAACTGCCACTGCATGACATCACAAGGTGGAACACGGTGGAACATTTCAGCCAAGGCACATCCATGGAGACAAGACCGTTGTCCCTACAAACTCAATTCACAACAACTACATAACATAAAAACATAAAAAAGACCAAAGGCGCAATTATTTCACATTATAGCCATGTAGGCCAACAGCTATTTAAGAAAGCAAAAGTGCACTCCAGCAAAACAAAAACAAAAAAAAAACATTTCGTCGACATTTGCCAACAACTCTTCCCTGTAGCTAAGCGCCATAGGACACGATAAATGTTTGAACGACCATGTATATAGCTTATGCCTTCGTTAACCCAAGCAATGATGATAGCAACATTTTCGTGCTTGGGGGAAGGGCAAACATGCATCAACAATCACATCAGGGGAGTTTAACTAATACAACATCATCATCATGAAGTAAACTTGAAGACTAGTCGATAGCATACCTTTTCCTTTTGCTCGCTTCTCCTCCTCTTCTTTCCGTTTCTTTCGAAATTGGGCACCTGATGGCTTCTTTTTCGGTCCATCACCTGTTTTGTCATACTGTACACCGTGACCTCCTCAAGACACTGACCGAAATCCGAATGATTACCCCCCTGGCCCCTCCCCCTAAAACAAACTCTGTACTGTGCTCGCAGCGTTGCCTAGCGCGAGAGGTCAGAGTCAGACTGTCATACCTGAACCATTTTGCGCTACTCTGTCTTCACGTAACTGTCTTCACTGTCTTCTGTCTTCACGTAACTGTCTTCACTGTCTTCTGTCTTCACGTAACTGTCTTCACTGTCTTCTGTCTTCACGTAACTGTCTTCACTGTCTTCTGTCTTCACGTAACTGTCTTCACTGTCTTCTGTCTTCAAGTAACTGTCTTCACGAGCCAGCACCAGCCCCCCACCCCCCGCACAAAGATCTGCGTGGATCCTTGCTCCGCGCCTCCGTGCGCCGCGGGCCGTTTTTTGTTTTGTTTTTTTTCTTCTTCGTGCTACTGCAGCGCCCTCCCCGCGATGGCGCTAGGGGCAATTGCCCAGGTGGACCCCGTCAAAGAACGCCCCTGACAGTAGCCTTATTTTGAAAAGAGGAGAGGAGGCGAGGAGACAAGAGGAAGGGAGGTGAAAAGGAGAAGAAGAGGAGAGTAGGAGAAGAGGAGAAAGAGGGGAGTAGGAAAAGGAAGTAGGAGAGAGAACTGGACGTGGCCGTAGGCTCCAGCAGTGGTCATGTTTTGTCTCCTATGGGCCGAACGTTCTCTCGTGATCCGTTTGAGATTCACGTTCATGTCCGTGCACATGTGGAAGTGGGTCAGTGTCATTCTCCAGCACAGCCTCGCCACCATTACTATGTGACAATCAACGCAATTTTGGCAGAAATGTTCGGAAAATGCCAACTCGGGAAATAGGTTTGTGTGACCTCTGACCTCCTCCTCTGTCCTCTCGGCTGGTCACATGACCCAACCACAGTAATCAGCAGTAAATAGGTTTGAAGATGGAAAACGTGCAGTATGGCCACAGAAAGGGCACATGGAGAGACGAGTGGACCACAGGGAGCATTCTGTTGTCATTATTATGTGGATGTGGATGTTTACACCAAACAACGTAAAGAGACAAAAGGAATTTTTAATACTGATCAACATGTGGTGGATATAGAGGATATTTTTCTGAATCTAGAGCGAGATCTACAGCCTCTGTCAGAAAAAGCGTGCGCTTTGGAGCAGACTATTTTCTTGATTCAGTGGTTAAAATTGTAGATTATTTATGTTCAGGAAATGTATTATTGAATTCTGTTTTTAAATAAACAAAATAAAATATGACCTGGAGTGGATGGCTGCTCTTTTGGCTCACCGGCTCACGCACTGAGCAGTTTTGGAAACTTTTGTTTTTTACATCATTTCATAGGATTTTAACCAACTAAGAAATGCAGCAGTTCAAAGGCCACATGTATGGGACTGTTGGACTTAGTGCCGTGGAATAACTATGGATGATAAAAGGAGAAATTCAATTTGTCAACTGGACAAAGTTTGTTTGGTCGAAAACGTTTTGCCGCTCATCCAAGAGGCTTCGTCAGTTCTGGTTCGAGTGCTGGTTAGACACTGCTTATATCTAGCTGCAGGGAGGAGCTCACTACACTGAAATTATTCTGAAACTATCTCACCTACAGTGGTACCTCACCTTACGAAATTAATTCGTTCCAGAAGTGGTTTCGTAACGTAAATTTTTCGTAAGTTGAGTAGCTATTTCAATGGAAAAGGCCTGATTCGTTCCAAGGGTTTTTTTTATAGTGTAACTTTTTTTTTTATAGTGTAACATTGGTTCTGCGTCCTGATTGGCTAAGAGACTAGACAGGACTAAACGTGGACTAAACCAGGTCTAGAGTCTAGACCTGGTTTAGTTCTGGTCTAGACTAGACCAGAACTAAACCAGGTCTAGACCAGGTCTAAACCTGGACCTGGACTAAACCAGAACTGGACCAGGATTAAACCACCACGTGCCGCTCTTTGCTGGTTTCGTGCGGCTGGTTTGTGGCTCGGGCTCCAGAGGACGCGGTCCGGGCGCCGCGGTTCTATCTCGTCCTCGCAGCCCCGGTGCCGGTCATGCAGACCAGGACTAGGGGTGCTCCTCGCACCGGCTGGTTTGTGGCCCGAGCCACAAATACACATACATTTTGTTGAAAATCTTGCGTGTTCGGTGCTAGAGCTAAGAGGCTGAGAAAGGTGCTTTTTGAGCGGGGATAACAGCGGGGCGTGCATCTGAGCGCGCATTATTCAAATTTTTGAGATTTCGCGTTTCGTAACTTGAATTTTCTTTCGTATCTAGAGACCAATATTTAACGTGAGGGCGTTTCGTATCTTGGATTTTTCGTATGTAGGGTCTTTCGTAAGGTGAGGTACCACTGTATTTGTTTTTGAGTTTCTCTCTTTTGTTGTTCAATTTCTCTGCCGTCTAGTTTAGCGTACCCATTCAACACCTAACGACCGTCTCCACACCCCTGGCCCTGACCTGTCTGCCCTATTGTTTCTTTTGTCTGTTTTGACTTCGGTTTAAGAATGGAATTATAAATGGGAGACAAGTTATGTCTGACTCCCCCATTTCTGTTTAAAGAAGGATTCTCTTTTTTTAAAAAACAAAAATCGCCTCTTTAACTCCCCTCTCAAACCAATTCTTTTCCCTGGCTAAGATCTGAACCTCACTGTCCTCAAATGAATGGCCCGTGGCTTCTAGGTGGAGATGTACAGCAGATGACGGTCCACCCTGGCACGCCCGTCTGTATATATGGATGGAGATAAAAACATGGCTTTTCATTATTAAGGTTGTTTTTATTGCACTGAAAATCATCTTCATAAACCTGACTTTTATTTGGCCTGGAGGAGGGTCTTCTCCTGCATGTCTCCATAAATGTTGTTCCTTTGGCTCTAATATTCCACCAACAATCTGTCTCCTTGGAGAATGTTCCAAAGTATGGTTTTAACTGTATTTCCACAGAAAGTTAAATGGTTAGTGCCGCCCATACTGTTAGTGTCACCATATTAAGGCTTCCCCTTTCTTTTTTACTGCTGGAAACAAACCTTCCAACCTGAATTTAATGGACTGAAATGGTGTTTCTTATTAACTTTAAATTAAGAGACTTATTAACATGTGGTATTCAATCCCCCACAGGCGATCTGGTGAACTCCAAGATATTGTAACTTCAACTCTCACACTCTTCAGCTCTTTGTCCTAACTCCAAACACAGTCACATACAAAGTGTTATCCAGACATGGTTACGGTCTTCAGAAAACAGCGTTGTCTTTTCAACTTTCACCACAAACTTTCACTGTGAAAAAGTGACACCCCTGTGGGATGTGTTTGTGCAGAGAAAGGTCTGTACAAATAAACAGAATGCATTTGGTCCTGTCTCCTCCCTGTCCTGATTTCACCTGTTATAAACTCATATAAACTTGTGTATTCTGGTATTTGGAAGTTTTTATATGAAGAAAACACATTGGCCTTTTCCTTCACCTCGGGCCTGAAATCTGTGACTGAAATCAGAGGCAAATCTGAAAAGTTTGGGCTCAGAACAGTTCTACCTCTCTGCTCGTCTTCAGTGCTTTAAAGGAGTCAAAACATCTTTAAGTAACATCTCCCACTTTTGAAGAATCCTCCAGCGAGATGCTCCTGAGCAAAATCTTCTAGAATATCGTATAATAATGCATAGATGCTAATGCTATGATGCTAAATGTTTAAAATGAGATTTAATTATATGTTTATTGGAGTAGTTTGCTGTGTTATTTGTTATTTTTAACCAATTTCACCAAACCTGGACTAAACCAGGTCTGAACCAGGACTGAACCAGGACTAAACCAGGTCTGAACCAGGTCTGAACCAGGACTGAACTAGGACTAAACAAGTACTAAACCAGGACTAAGCCAGGAATGAACCAGGTCTGAACCAGATCTGAACCAGGACTAAACAAGTACTAAACCAGGACTAAGCCAGGAATGAACCAGGACTGAACCAGGACTAAACCAGGACTGAACCAGGTCTGAACCAGGTCTGAACCAGGACTAAACCAGGACTAAACAAGTACTAATCCAGGACTAAGCCAGGAATGAACCAGGACTGAACCAGGTCTGAACCAGGTCTGAACCAGGACTAAACAAGTACTAAACCAGGACTAAGCCAGGAATGAACCAGGACTGAACCAGGACTGAACCAGGTCTGAACCAGGTCTGAACCAGGACTAAACAAGTACTAAACCAGGACTAAGCCAGGAATGAACCAGGACTGAACCAGGACTAAACCAGGACTAAACCAGGTCTGAACCAGATCTGAACCAGGACTAAACAAGTAATAAACCAGGACTAAGCCAGGAATGAACCAGGTCTGAACCAGGACTGAACCAGGACTAAACCAGGACTAAACCAGGTCTGAACCAGGACTGAACCAGGAATGAACCAGGACTAAAACAGGGCTAAACCAGGTCTGTACTAAGCCTAAACCAGGACTAAATCAAATCTAAACCAGGACTAAACCGAATCTAAACCAGGTCTAAACCAGGACTAAGCCAGCACTGAACCATAACTAAACCAAGTCTGAATTAGGAAAGAACCAGGACTAAACCAGGAATAACTCACAAAACCGTTATATAAAACCAGGACTAAGCCAGGACTGAACCATAACTAAACCAAGTCTGAATTAGGAAAGAACCAGGACTAAATAAGGACTACATCAGTCATAGCAGGAGCAGTTGTAGTAGTTGTAGTAGTTGTAGTAGTTGTAGTAGCAAACGTAATCCAGTTTCATGATTCAAAATAAATCTTAACATCATATTTGGTCAAAAATCGTGACATATTGTGATGTTTCTTCTCCCAATAATTTGAATAAAGTTCAAGTTTACAGTAAAATCTTTATTCATGATCATTTTTTACAGACTCTAGTTTAACATTACAACATTGACATGGCTCTGCAGAAACTCAGAGAGACTCAGGGTCGAACATGGGGAGGCCCACATTAACAAAAATAAAAACTATCGACAACAACAACAAAAAAAACACACCTCAGAAATGTCACTGAAATTCATCTGCACAATATAACACATTGCATTGTTCTTTTCTCATATTTGCATAAACTTTGTGAAATATAACATTGACTTGACACGTTTTTGTAGCACATTTGAACATGAGCACACACAGAATGGCACAGAGAGCAGAAGCGAGTCAAAAGGGCCATCTCTGTATTTCCCACTAACACCAGATTCACATGAGCAAAAAATACAAATGTACAACTTTACAGTGAAGGCATCATCAGGCCTTAGGAGAGAAGAACTGTGGACTAAACCAGGACTAAACAAGAACTAAACCAGGTCTAAAACCAGGTCTAAACCAGGACTAAAGCAGGTCTGAACCAGGTCTAAAACCAGGTCTAAACCAGGACTAAAGTAGGTCTGAACCAGGTCTAAAACCAGGTCTAAACCAGGACTAAAGCAGGTCTGAACCAGGTCTAAAACCAGGTCTAAACCAGGACTAAAGTAGGTCTAAACCAGGTCTAAAACCAGGTCTGAACCAGGACTAAACCAGGACTGAACCAGGTCTGAACCAGGTCTAAAACCAGGTCTAAACCAGGACTAAATCAGGTCTGAACCAGGTCTAAAACCAGGTTTGAACCAGGACTAAAGCAGGTCTGAACCAGGCCTGAACCAGGACTAAACCAGGACTGAACCAGGTCTGAACCAGGTCTAAAACCAGGTCTAAACCAGGACTAAAGCAGGTCTGAACCAGGTCTAAAACCAGGTCTGAACCAGGCCTGAACCAGGACTAAACCAGGACTGAACCAGGTCTGAACCAGGTCTAAAACCAGGTCTAAACCAGGACTAAAGCAGGTCTGAACCAGGTCTAAAACCAGGTCTGAACCAGGCCTGAACCAGGACTAAACCAGGACTGAACCAGGTCTGAACCAGGTCTAAAACCAGGTCTAAACCAGGTCTAAAACCAGGTTTGAACCAGGTCTAAAACCAGGTCTAAACCAGGACTAAAGCAGGTCTGAACCAGGTCTGAACAGGTCTAAAATCAGGTCTAAACCAGGACTAAAGCAGGTCTGAACCAGGTCTAAACCCAGGACTAAACTAGGACTGAACAGGTCTGAACCAGGTCTAAACCCAGGACTAAACTAGAACTGAACCAGGTCTGAACTAGGTCTAAAACCAGGACTAAACCAGGACTGAACCAGGTCTGAACCACGTCTAAAACCAGGTCTAAACCAGGACTAAAGCAGGTCTGAACCAGGTCTGAACCAGGTCTAAAACCAGGTTTGAACCAGGACTAAATCAGGACTAAACCAGGCCTGAACCAGCCAATATTTGTAAATATACAAAAGAAATCTAAATGAGAAGAGTGTATTTTAGCAATGGTAGTATTACAAGCAGTAGTAGTACCAGTAGCAGTGGTTGTTGTAGTACAATAGTAGCAATAGCAGTAACAGTAGTAGTAGCAGGGGTAGTAACAGCAATTTACCATAAAATCCTGCAATTTTTCTCCAGGTCTGAATGAGCCTTGTTCAACAGTGTCACAAACAGCAGTAACTTCACAAAAACACCCCTCCTCTTCCTCCTCCTCTTCCTCCTCCTCCTCCTGTCATTCACCATTTTTGTGTTTATTCTGAGGATCCAGCCCCTTCACTCAACACAAACAAGATTCAACATCTATGAAATATTTTCTCGAAATGAGCTTAATGTCAAAAGTACTCCCACAGTTCTTAATCGCTTCCTCTCAGTAAACTTATAAAGATGTGTGTTTATTTGTCAAAGCAGGTGTTTTTTCCCATAATGCAACACTCTTGATGATCAGATTTGTTGTATATACACGTTTCTGAATGCCTTTTTGTTATTTCTGGAAATCTACTGTATGTACAACTTGTAAAGTAAACAAAAAAACAGATCAGAAATTTACCACAATACATTCTCATTAACGGTATGAATACTTTTGCTAATACTGAAGTATTTTTGGAATCCATATAAAGATGTATCATGTAACTTTTATGGTGGGCATTCTGCCACCTGCTCGTCTCCATGGAGATGTTTATTGCTTTGCCGGAAATGTTCCCCAGTATGGTATTGAACATATCCATCTGACCGTTATCAATTCAATCGGAAGTGGTTTTATTGCTTAAACTGATGTGAGCAGATATGACCCACAGGCCTGGTAACGTTGCGTCAAATCCTTGTCTCCATGGAGATAGATGCAGCCTCTATCAGAAATGTTACGCACTGCTCCTTTAATGATCCCAAAGACTATACGGCTGTTATTTACTCATTATGTTTTGACTTTAAAATACTGTATATGGAGCTCAACAGTGACATTTGTCCCGCAGACTTTGAAAAAAACTCAAATATGAATTAAGCAGCATGTTTAAAGGTCCCATGGCATGAAATTTTCACTTTCTGAGGTTTTTTAACGTTAATGTGAGCTCCCCTACCCTGTTTACCCCCCCATGGTTAAAAATTGCGAAATGTCTAAACTGAGCATTTGCGATCCTTTTCTGCGCTACAAAAAATCGGAGCTCAAACGGGCGATTTTGAACAAGGCACCTTATTGACGTCAGATCGAAAAAAGAAATGCAAATGCAGTTCCACCCCCGTCTGTCTGTACTCAGCGTCTCTGTAAATCACGCCCAGAGAGTTTGGACTGCGAATGCGCTCGGCAATGCGAAATGCGTTTTTTTATTTGCCTGGAGGCACGTCCGAGTGTTTCTAGGCTCGGAAGTCCTTTATCTGAGCCTCTGGACCTTTGAACAGCAGTGGTTTAATTTTATTTTCTGTGGAAATGTGTTTATTTTTCAATGGAACGCTTCAAATCTCTCCCCAGTGCAAAAACAAGGAAATGGATCAGCTGTGGGCTCTGAGCTCTAAGCGGAGAGTTTGGCCACGCCCCCACCCTCTGCTATTGGCCAGCTCTTTTCTCCTCATTTGCATTCAAGCAACAACGCCCAGAATAAAGAGTTTGAGAGAGATATTTATGACTCTTTCTCATCTTATCTCTGTTTCTCATGCACTGAGTGTTGATTTTGAAGAAGGATTCATTTACAGTATTAGGGAACCATTAAGGAGCCATATAAAAGCATCAAGAAGTACCATGTCATGGGATCTTTAAAACGTTAGATTCGCATTCACTGCATTCATAACTTAGTGGTTTGTAATGTTTCAGAGACAGATTTTAAATACAATCATAGCTTTTGTTGTTATTAGTTACCACAAAGCAAGCTAAACATTTTTCTTTTTAGAAAGTCTATGGGAAAAATGAATGAGAAATTTAGTTCCGGGCTCCACTGTGGTAATTTGTCATTTAGCTAACCCAATACTTTCTTCTATTTTATAACATGAAGATCAAGAAGGTCCTGCTTCTTGTAACTTTGTGATTTAAAGTTATTTGCATGTTCTGCCTGTGTGACTGTAGCTTCCTCATTCCTTCATCCAAAGACGCAAATGTAGAGATGAACTGGAGAATCTTTTGAACTGGACAGAACACACATCTGTCCATATATATTTTCTCGAATATACTCCAAAAAACAAACAAACAAACTGTATTTTTATATTTAACCACTTTTTGGTGCAAACTTCTTACTCGCTCTTCTCAAAACATCACCTCCTCACAGCTCCCATAGTCACTTTCAACCGTGCTCCCCCCGTCGAAAGTCCTTTGCGTCTGCCCGGTCGCGTGTGGTCTGATCTGTGGTTGCTGGTTCGATCCCGGCGCTGGCGTATCTTCAGGATTCTCAGCGTAGGATGGCATCGCTACACTCAGACGCATACTCAGCCTCTTATAGCCGGTGGAAACGTTGTCCAAACTGCGTGTGTGGTGTTTGGTCGGGTAGTAGCTGATGGCGGTGTATTCGTTCGGGCATTGGTTGGTGGGCAGAGGGAGACCGTCGGCACCCAGGAAATCGTCCAGGTTTTGGTTGCTGTAGCAGGGGGGCAGAGGGGCGCGCCTGTCGGTCCGCTCCAGGGGGAAAGGGAACCCTCCGAAGCGCGTGTTTCGTCTGGAGTCCAGGGTGGAGTCCAGCGTGGAGGGCTGGGTGGAGGGGAGGGGGGAGGTGGAGCGAGGGGAGGGGGAGGAGGTGATGTCGAAAGTGGGGAACTCCTGGACAGTGGGGCGGCCGTAGTAGTCCGGGTCTGCGGGGTACACTGAGAAGAGAGAGAAAGAGAAGAGCTTATTTTATTTTGAAAACCAACTGAACACTGAATTATGTTTTTGTCTGTTTTGAGCCGTGTTAAGCGTCTTTGAGTGTCAAGAAAAGCCCTATACAAGTGTTATGTATTAATTGTAATATGTATTATATTAATTGTTATGTGTTGCAAAATTCTAATTGCAAATCTTTCTGTACAATATTTTACAATATTTTTATTCAAGATTCCATTTACAGAAGCTTTACAAGGCCCATATTACTCTATTTTCCCATCTGTTATAATGTTGTTTCCTCGTCCAAAATATACCTGAAGTTGTGTTTTAAAGGAGAATTAACGTTTTTTACAATTTGAGCCTTATTTCGGTAATAAAACAAGTTGTTTTACTCAAAAATCACAGTACTCATCTAAAACAAGTTAATTAAAAAACGGTCTTTTGGAAAGATGGAGTGTCTTGAAAATGAGTCATTAAAGATGACTCAGACATACACGAATCACGCCAAATACACCTTCGAAGGGGTAAATCAGAAGGGGAAGCGGCTATAATGGTTAAAAGCTCTGAAAAGTCGATTTTGCAAAATACAGTAATTGTCCTTAAAGGAGAATTAACATTTTTTACAATCTGAGCCTTATTTTGGTAATAAAACAAGTTGTTTTACTCACCCATAGCACTTTGGTGTCATATGGAGCACTTCCAGAGATGTTTTAGATTAGCGATATCCGTAATGCGAGTTCTCGGGGCACATGTAATATATGCCCCGAGCATATAATATATGCCCCGAGCGGTCTCCAAATAACACAAACTTTAGCACTTTTCAAATCATAGAAGCTCAATGTCTTAGTCTACGTCAAAAGTCTGAGTCAAAAGTGGCCTGTAATCCGAGATTTATCCTTAATTTACCGCTTTGCGTCTCATGTTTGGGTCCCGGGAGCTGAGAGTGAAATAAGCTGTGACTCCGCACATGTGCACTGGCGTCCTCATCTACTCGAAACTATGGATAAATCTCAGATTACAGGCCACTTTTGACTCAAACGAAAGCGTAGACTAAGACATTGAGCTTCTATGATTTGAAAAGTGCTAAAGTTTGTGTTATTTGGAGACCGCAAACATGTGCCCCGAGAACTCAATTACGGAGATCGCAAATCTAAAACATCTCCGGAAGTGCTCCATATGACACCAAAGTGCTATGGGTGAGTAAAACAACTTGTTTTATTACCAAAATAAGGCTCAGATTGTAAAAAATGTGAATTCTCCTTTAAGGACAATTACTGTATTTTGCAAAATCGACTTTTCAGAGCTTTTAACCATTATAGCCGCTTCCCCTTCTGATTTACCCCTTCGAAGGTGTATTTGGCGTGATTCATGCATGTCTGAGTCATCTTTAATGACTCATTTTCAAGACACTCCATCTTTCCAAAAGACCGTTGTTTTAGATGAGTACTGCGATTTCAAATGTATAAATAATAACAGAATGATCCAGGTGTTTTACATTTGAACTTTAAAGCAGGCTCAAGCACAATATGTGATCTTTAAGGCTGAGTTCTTTTCTCAAATGGAAAACACTCCACACACCTTCACTACATTCATTTGGATACTGAGCCTTGGAATCGCCAATCTCTACTGAACAAAAAGTAAAAGGAGCTGTCAACCTGTGCTGAACTACCGCTTCATGACATCACAAGGTGGAACAGCATTTTGAGCTTTGGAGATGCAGACACGCTACTAATAAAAAGATTATTCAAATGTGTGAATGAAACAAAACACAACTCCAGGTGTGTTTCTGATGAAGTAACAACATTAGAACAGGTACTTCAGCCTATTTGAGCTATTTTTAGTATTTTTTTGCTTGTGAAAACGAGCAGAGGGAAGAGCTTTGTGCATTTGTGGACAGGGAAGATATCTGTGCTTTTCTCTCGAATGGATTGAACTATTTAACTAAATATCTTGGTTTGCTCCTCTGTTGTGATGCTTTGACTAATCAGATCAAGAATTCATCATAACACTCCACCTCACCTTTTCCCAAGAGTGTTAGGGAAGTGATGTGCTACCTTCTTGCCTCCAAAATAAACAAACCGATCACAAATACCTTAAGCCTTAATTTTTAAAAGTAATGCAAATTCAGTTAAAGCCCACCCACTAATCGTGATGAGCAGAGTGGGCAGGATCAGAGCCAGAGGGGCGGAGTTAGAGCCAGAGGGGGTCTGACTTTGAACTGAACCTGGAGACGTTTAAATCGTCGTTGTGAGAGTTTTGGAGGATTAACTCTGAGAGGGGCAGAGGTGTGATCAGAGATACCTCCTGCTGCTTCAGTGTGGACCTGACTGAGACCAGCAAATGACTTTATTTGGGATTTGGGATTCATTTAATCCAAAAAGTTTGAAAGACACCTGAGTACTTCTACTTATACTACTGCTACAACAGATACTACTACTATCAATACTACTATTAATACTACTACTGGTACCACCACCACCATTACTACTGATATGCTACTGCTACTACTGCTACTACTACTATTATTACTACTACTGCTACAGCTATTACTACTACTACTACTACTGCTGCTATTGATACTACCACCACTACCACCACTACTATTACTAGTCCTTCTATTACTACAGCTGATCATACTACTACTACTGCTGCTGCTACTACTACAACTACTACTACAACTAGCAGTTGTGTTTTTTTTAATCTTTTATTATTTAAGTTACATATCCTCAAAAGCACAATAACATTCACAAAGTACTCAGAAGACACAACGGGGGATGTGGGCACGGGAACAAACACCACTGGGTATAAGGGCCAAGGGGGGCAAGGGCGGAGAGGGGCAACCGAGGGGAACCGGTTCGGGAGACGGAGAAAAGCGTATTGTCTGGGGTGAAGGTGCTGCGGAACTCCGCTTCTCTTGCGGAGTGGAGATGGTGAATGTGGGCGCTAAGGAATGCTGTGAAGAGGGGCCAGTCTGGTGGTGGTGGTTCCGTGCCACAAAGATAGAATACCTGGCCATGGACAGGACGAGGCGGGGGGGGGGTAATGGCACTAGTGCTACTGCAGCTGCTGCTCCTAATACTACTATGGCTACGTTCACACTGCAGGGCTTAATGCTCAATTCTGATTTTTTTTGTGAAATCCGATTTTTTTGCGATGCCGTTCACATTTCCAGTTAAATGCGAATTGTATGTGATCTCCAGTGTGAACGCTAAACTCCCCAAAAGTGTCCCGCATGCGCCTTGGAGGACACGATGACGTCACACGCGGCGAACACGCTCAATGTTTACGGAAGTCGCCTAAAGTTGCTTTCGTACCGGAGCCAAAACATGTACAGCTTATTTGTTTTAAGGAGGAGACGGAGAAGGACAAGGTTTTTGGGATTGCTACGTGCTTCACCGCTTCACTAATACGAGTTTATATACTATTTTCGCATGACGAGAAGAACGTTTGTGCACATTTGTGAACGCCTACTTGTACCACTCTCGCTGGAGGAAACACACTCAGGTCGGATGAATGCGACCTGGCCGTTCAGACTGCAGTCGCATGCCAAAAGATCGGATATGTATCGAATTTAGGACCACATATTCAAGTGGCCTGGATCGCATTTGAAAAAATCGGATCTGTGTCGTTCACACTGTCATTAGAAGATCAGATACAGGTCGCATAGAGGCAAAAAAAAATCAGATTTGGGTCGTTTCAGGCTGCAGTGTGAACGTAGCCTATGACTTTATATTCTCGTCGATAAGTTTGTCCTCCAGATTGAAGCACTCCTTCAATCCCTCAGGATCAGTGAGTGAGCGTGTGAAGGTCAGGAGGGGGAGGACTTACTGCTGTGTTTTGGACTGAAGCTGCTCTTTTAAAGGGCTCAGATGACACTAGTTTCAGATCTCTGTTCTAATGCTATTTTTAAACTCCACACACCTTCACCAGAATTATTTGGATCGTTTCAGCTCTGGAATTGCAAATCTCTATGGAACTAACAGGTAAAAGTTTAACTTGAAAACTACCACTACATGACATCACATGGTGGAGCAGAGCATTTTGAGTTTTGGAAATATAGACAGAGTAATAATAAAGTGTTACTCAAACGTGTGAATGAAACAAAACACAACTCCAGCTCTGTTTTTGAGGAGGGAACAACATTAGAACATGACTTAAAGCTCTCATGAGTCACTTCCGCGTAATATAGGACCTTTAAAGCCCCAGTGTGTAGGATTCGTGGCGCATAGGTGGATGGTGCTATTGCACTTTCTGCACGTTTTCGACCAAACAACTTTGTCCAGTTGACAAATTGAATTTCTTCTTTTATCATAATAGGAAAGAAAGTAGCTCAGTGGTTTAAAGGAGAATTAACGTTTTTTACAATCTGAGCCTTATTTTGGTAATAAAACAAGTTGTTTTACTCACCCATAGCATTTCATGTTTGGGTCCCGAGAGCTGTGAGTAAAATAAGCTGTGACTCCGCACATGCGCACTGGCGTCCTCATCTACTCGAAACTATGGCTAAATCTCAGATTACAGGCCACTTTTGACTCAAACGAAATCGTAGGCTAAGACATCGAGCTTCTATGATTTGAAAAGTGCTCAATTACGGAGATCGCAAATCTAAAACATCTCTGGAAGTGCTCCATATGACACCAAAGTGCTATGGGTGAGTAAAACAACTTGTTTTATTACCGAAATAAGGCTCAGATTGTAAAAAAACGTTAATTCTCCTTTAAGCATTTACTATTGCACCAGCTTTTAGCTTTTATAACTATTATTACCTGCCAATGTGACAGCCTTGGACAGAAATAAGTAGTACCGAATGATGCAGCCAGTTAAGCACATTCAAATGTCATTAAACATCCACACTTCATACATTCATTTAACATCATGAGTCACTAATCACAGACGCTGCCTGCTGTCTGTCTGAGGGTGGGACCGGGTGACAGGGAACACAAAATGATTCATTTTTACTCACTTTAAAAAGAAGAATTAAAAGAACAGAATTAAAGAGAAGAATGGAGCAAATGATTCACTTAGGGCCAAGGTCATTTAAGACGGAGCACACAAAGTTCTCTGGTTTCCATAGTTTGTACTTCAAAATAAATCTCACAGTTAAAAAACATATACCGGTACATAATAGGTCAATTTAAAGGAGCGCTATATAACGTTTCTGCTCATCTCGGTCTCCATGGAAATGTTAAAGGAAAATTAATGTTTTTTACAATCTGAGCCTTATTTCTGTAATAAAACAAGTTGTTTTACTCACCCATAGCCCTTTGGTGTCATATGGAGCACTTCCGGAGATGTTTTAGATTTGAGATATCTGTAATGTGAGTTCTCGGGGCACTTGTTTGCGGTCTCCAAATAACACAAACTTTAGCACTTTTCAAATCATAGAAGCTCAATGTCTTGGTCTACACTTTCGTTTGAGTCAAAAGTGGCCTGTAATCCGAGATTTATCCATAGTTTCGAGTAGATGAGGACGCCAGTGCGCATGTGCAGAGTCACAGCTTATTCCGCTCTCAGCTCTCGGGAGCCAAACATGAAACGCAAAGCTGTAAACTATGGATAAATCTCAGATTACAGGCCACTTTTGACTCAAATGAAAGCGTAGACTAAGACATCGAGCTTCTATGATTTGAAAAGTGCTAAAGTTTGTGTTATTTGGAGGCCGCTCAAGACCACATATATTATATGCCCCGAGAACTCGCATTACGGATATCGCAAATCTAAAACATCTCTGGAAGTGCTCCATATGACACCAAAGGGCTATGAGTGAGTAAAACAACTTGTTTTATTACCGAAATAAGGCTCAGATTGTAAAAAAAAAACATTAATTCTCCTTTAATGCAGTGCCTGGTGTGTTTGACAGTATGGCATTAAACTGTTCTACATGGAGACAACCCGACGTATGAGTTACAGATCAAATCTGTGGAGAGGCTCGTTTTTCAAAATAATGTTTGAATAATTAAAACATAATTGAACACATGCAAAATACATGTGTTTAATGCCACACTGTGGAAATTTCAGCAACACCTCCATGGAGACAGAAAAGTTACAAAATACATGTTTACAACTCAAACAATCTTAAACCATGAAATTTAAAACAACAGTAAGTAACTTTTTAGCCAAATATAAGGTTTGAATCTCCACAAACCTTGTCCTGCTTGTTTCCATGGAAATGTTGTTGCTATAATATTCCACAGTAACACTAATCCATTTCCATGGAGAGTGTGGGTTTAACTTTCTATTTCCATGGAATCATACATGTGACCTCCAGAAAGTTACATACTCTACCTTTATTGTATGCATTTTCCTTTTTTTAAAACTGTATTGGTCCAGACAAGAACTTCAATAATAAACATATTACATAATAAACAAATAATAATAAACAAAAACAAACAAAATTAGAAAAAAAAAATCTGTTTCTTTAAAGGTACACTGTGTAGGATGGTGGCGCATTGGTGGATGGTGGGTATTGCAATTACTGTCCTAGCTATGGCAGACCTCGAGGGTCACCCGGGCGCGCCGTAACGCGGAGAGCTCGGCGTACCCGGAGGTGGGTTCTGGCAGCCATGCACGAACCGCGCGCACGTGTGAAGCGCACCCGGCGCTGTGCGTGGGTGGGGGGAATCGGGAACCGGACCGCGGAGGGCGGAGGTCGGTCTGAACCCGGGGTGCGGGCCCGCGCTGCAACAAAGCCCCAGCTGCGGTAGGTACTATGTCCTTCTTCTTTTCCTCTTAGATGAAGGTGCTTGCTCCTGCGATGTATGTGCGGAGTAAGTGTGATCCGGCAACATGCTTGTCATTGTTTATCCAAACGCGTACTACCTCGTTGTGTGAAATCCACGAGCCCTTTGACAACTACTGTATAAAGAAAAGGCGAAGGCGGAGCCCAAATGTCCTTCTGCGGCTCTCGTAATCAAAATGGCTGCCTCTGTATGGGGAAGATCCCCCTTTTATGCGACTATATCTAAGTCCAACAGAATACTTTGATTTCATGATGGAAGTGAAAAGGCTTGGAAAACAATGTATTTTTGAATGGGTATCTTCAATTTCGGTAATTAACAGGTAAAAATCTTACACACTGTCCCTTTAAAAGCAAATTTCTTTAGTAGATTTCGCTTAAAAATGAAATGAATTGTTTTCACAGTGGAGAGTTTTTCCTGTTTAAATGTGATCTGCCTCTGAGCCTCAGCCCCAATGAATCAGGTGAATGAAGCCAAAACCAAACCAAGACCAATAATTAGTGCAGGTTCCACACATCGCCCTCCGCCTCCACCACATGACTGTTCAAAAGGCTTTCAACTCAAACATACAGAATAACAGACTTCTGAATGTTTTGATTTTAACAGAACTTTTAGAGAAAAAGTTATTTTTGACCTTGAAGAGTCATGACTAATGTGTGCCACCTGAATTCAAGTCAAACTGTGGTGAAATGTGATAAAATGCTTCACTGATAAGACTCATTTCAGATTTACCTGATTTATTCTTGTTTTGCTTTGTTTTGTTTTTAGGATTGGCTCTGGGGCCAGATAATATAATACTTTTAGTGATTTGGGTTTTGTTAAAACTATTCACAATGACGTATTACGATTGTGATAATATTTGCATTATATTTTAAAAAATATCTATAGAGGACATTGTAAACACCTTCAGCGACATTAACATCTGAGAGAAGACTGACATGTGACTGATAAAATCATATAAGAATAATATAAGAAGAGTCTAAATTACTGCAGACTTTGCGATTCTAACAACGGCACCAACTCCAGTGGCAAATTCGGTTAAATTCCAATTACAGACTGTCGTAAACCCAGAAAAAAAGCGTTGTATTCTCAGTTTTCTGCAGTTTCAACTTCACAAAATCTTCCTCAAAAACACCTCAGACATAATTCTTCCTTTGCCCTTTCTGACTTTACACCTTACATTATAATTGTCCACTGTTATCTAACGAGGATTTAAAAGGTCTGCGCCGTGAATGTCATCCAAAGTCATGGTACTGAGGACTTTGATCGCCCCAGTGCATCATGGGAAGTGTTCAGTCAACGTGCCGCTCTGATTAAGCACATTAGGATGACACTTTGGATATACAGCCATTTGTCGCTGTCAGCGTGTCTCTCTCTTTTGTTTGTGATGGGGGAGTTTGATTTATACGCATGCGCTACTCTGACCCAGATTGCTTTTATAATGAGAATACATCGTCTTGAAGGAAGGGCTCCGCTTATAAGATTGCTCTTGTCTGTGCAACAGTACTCAACGGTCAGACATGAAAACGTAGAAAACTTATTTAAAGGAGAATTAACGTTTTTTACAATCTGAGCCTTATTTCGGTAATAAAACAAGTTGTTTTACTCACCCATAGCACTTTGGTGTCATATGGAGCACTTCCAGAGATGTTTTAGATTTGCGATCTCCGTAATTTGAGTTCTCGGGGCACATGTTTGCGGTCTCCAAATAACACAAACTTTAACACTTTTCAAATCATAGAAGCTCAATGTCTTAGTCTACGTTTTCGTTTGAGTCAAAAGTGGCCTGTAATCCGAGATTTATCCATAGTTTCGAGTAGACGAGGAGGCCAGTGCGCATGTGCGGAGTCACAGTTTATCAATCAATCAATCAATCAAACAATATTTATAAGGCTCTTTTCATACAAAATTGTAACACAAAGCGCCTTACAGTGGTCAAGGATTAGAAGATTGACCTTTATTGATCTCGCACAGGAGAAGTTGTTTCTATATTTGACCCGGGGACCATCCCCATGATTTTGTTTTGTTATTTATGCTTTGGTCAGGCCCTAAGCTGGAGGATTTTACCTATGGCGCATGTTTAGGTTGGTGGGGGAAACCGGAGTGCCCGGAGGAAACCCACCCAGACACGGGGAGAACATTATTTCACTCTCAGCTCCCGGGACCCAAACATGAAACGCAAAGCTGTAAATTATGGATAAATCTCGGATTACAGGCCACTTTTGACTCAAACGAAAGTGTAGACTAAGACATCGAGCTTCTATGATTTGAAAAGTGCTAAAGTTTGTTATTTGGAGACCGCAAACATGTGCCCCGAGAACTCACGTTACGGTTATCGCTAATCTAAAACATCTCTGGAAGTGCTCCATATGACACCAAAGAGTTATTGGTGAGTAAAAGAACTTGTTTTATTACCGAAATAAGGCTCAGATTGTAAAAAACGTTAATTCTCCTTTAAAGTAATGTATGTAAGCAATACTGCTTGAAAATCTGGAGGTAGACTGTTAGCATGACAGTTGTCGTTAGCAGTGGTGTAAGGCACATATCCACTCTGGCCATGTTTTTCAATGTGGTTGTTTTTATAGCACTGAAAAACATAGAAAAACATGCATCCTTACTCTGAGAGGGCTTGCATCTCCACAGACCTGACTCATATTTGGCCTGAAGCCATGGGAATATTGTTCCCTTGGCTATATCCACAGTATGGCATAAAACGTATGTATGTATATGGAGAATGTCCTGAAGTATGGTTTTGCTTGCAGGTGATGTGCCACCTCAAGAATGATACATACTGTTTGCCTGGAAGAATCCATGACTCATCGCTGTACCAGCGGCGAGTCTGGTAACGCTTGGTCCAGAATGCGCTGCCGTTGCACTTAGACAGACAGCTAAGTGAACCAATCAGAGAACAGTTAACGGACAGCGACGTGAACCAAGCCGGTAGGAAGCAATGCAAAAACATCTTTTTTGAAAAGAAAGGCCTCTAGAGCTGTCAGCTGCTGTGGTTTTAAGGAATCAATGTGTTTTAGGTCATTTAAGACCAATTTTACAGCTGAATGGAAGGGACGTTGCGGGCAAAGGCGGGTGCACTGACGTCACCATCTTTGAACGAATCAGAATCGCGGAGTCCGTTGTTAACCGTAGGAGCGAGGGTGGAGCGAGGGTGGAGCGAGGGTGTCCAAATGGTATCGCGCTGTATAGCAAATACAGAGAGATATCATTTGGCTGGCCAGGTAAACATACTGTGGCTTTAATTTAATAATTAAAAAAGGCAATAGAGCCAGTGATCTATAAAAGTGTTGTTTTTGGATGTTTGTTTTTTTTTGACAAAAAAGTGTGACAAATTGACAGTGTGACAATTGACCAGGGCTCTCAAGTTTTGAGCGGGGTCGTGTGTGAGACTGCGTAATTTCCGAGGAGCGGGTGGGGGGTGGGGGGGTGCGAGTGAACAATTTTTCCTGAGGAGCGGCTGCAAACGCGCGGTGCCTGCATTATCTAACCGGTTTTCTGGGCACAGAACCGCTGTGCGTGAGAAATACCATGTGTGGCGTCAAATTGCATGTGTCACACTCTCAATGCGTGAGACTTGAGAGCCCTGCAATTGACAATGTAGACAGAATAGTGCCTCCAATTAGCTTTATCTAACGATCATTAACATCTAGATATGACACTAACTGAAAGGAGTATTAAGATAAGATAATCCTTTATTTGTCCCACAATGGGGAAATATTAATACGTTTTGGTAGTAGTACTGAACCGTAGACTGCATAATTCCTCAGGATGTCTGCTATATGACCTCTGCTCTGTCCTCATGTATGGTTCTCCGCAGAGACGGGGGGACAGGAGCGGGGGACAGGAGCGGCGGTGCGTGGCTCGGGTTCAGACATGTGTTGTGTGATTGGCTCCAGTTGTCTCCGTGGCGACAGGTCATCCATCTCTATGACCTCATCTTTTGGCAGAGGACACTTCTAAACACGAGTAAGGGTTAGACTCACTCCCCTCATTGCCGTACACCACCATAACACTGGAGCCTATAGGGACTGTCTTGTTTATGTATTGATTTATACTTGTGAATCCAGTCTGTTAACTCATTCTGCTCGTAAACGCCCAGGGGATCAGAAAGAGTTGAAGGTAAAGCTCCTGTTAAAGTCAGTGTTATGAGATGTTTAAATGAAAAACTTGGCACAGACTCCATATTGTTATCCTTCTCTGTTTTTACAATAATAGAGCTGTCATAAGCAGAGGTGTGTGTGTGGCTGCGCTGACTCCCTGTTCTTAAGTTTATCTCAAGTGAAAATCGTAAATATCAGGATGTAGCATTTTCATGTTTTGAGGTTTTGGAGCTGGGACCTGACAGATAGAGGTAACAGAATCACACGGACCCTGAGACATGAGGAGACGCACCGCAAATAACTGCTTACGAACTCATGGAGAGGGAAATAAGGTTTAAAACGCTGTGTAAAGTCAGTTTAAGCATATTTAATGAATCACCATAATGTCATTTCAGTGTCTTTTGTCAATGTCCACGCCTCAACCTCCTCGCCAGCCGACCACAGCTCATCTCAACCATGCCTTCAATTACCCAGAAGCCCTATTTATACAGTGGTACCTCACTTTACGAAATTAATTTGTTCCAGAAGTGGTTTCGTAACGTGAATTTTTTCGTAAGTTGAGTAGCTATTTCAATGGAAAAAGCCTGATTCGTTCCAAGGCCCCGATCCAAGTATTTTTTTTATAGTGTAACTTTTTTTTATAGTGTAACACTGTGTTCTGCGTCCTGATTGGCTAAGAGACTGTAGACCCAGGACTAAACGTGGACTAAACCAGGTCTAAACAAGGTCTATACCTGGACTGGACCAGGACTAAACCTGGACTAAACCAGGTCTAAACAAGGTCTATACCTGGACTGGACCAGGACTGGTCACCAGGATTAAAGCACCGCGTGCGGGTCTATTTCCTGGTTTTGTGCTAGCTCTGCTATTAGCAGCAGAACCGGTGTACCTCACGAGTCACGGTTGAGGCGAGCAGCGAGGAGGGGAGGGGATGTGCCTGCCCTCGGGACCGCAGGGAGTCTGAGCGCATGAACGAACGCAGGCAAGAGCCGCAGTGGTTTAATCCTGGTTTAATCCTAGTTTAGACCTGGTTTAGACCTGGTCTAGAGGAGGCATGGTTTGAGCACGGGTCTCATGCTCGCAGCCAGGTCATGCTGCGCTATCACACACGTGTCCGCGCGCACACTTCTCCGCCCTCCCCCTTCCCCCCACACTTCACTATTAATACATTTTGTTGAAAATCTATGAAAGTTTGAGTGTTTAAACAAGAGAGACAAATGTGAGAAAAGTTTAAATCCAGTCTGAAAAAAGCGTATAATGTGTGTGGCTGAGCACGCATTATTTGAATTTTTGAGATTTCGCGTTTCGTAACTTGAATTTTCTTTCGTATCTAGAGACCAAAATTTAACGTTAAGGCGTTTCGTAACTTGGAATTTTTGTTTGTTGGGTCTTTCGTAAGGTGAGGTACCACTGTACAGTCTATACCGACTACACCGTCCATGTCAGCTCTCTCAACCCCCTCCCTCACACCCCGTGTCTCTCGTTCATCCTTCAGCCTGAAGACATCATCTTTAAGGAGGGGGGGTTCAGAATCAGCTGGGTGACCGTTTTGGATTGGAGACAGAGCCCCCACCCTGAGTCTCCCCCCAGCCATCACATCCACCCACCATCAATAAATATCTTTATCGTATTTCATTGTCGTGGTCTGGTCCTTGCAAGTGAAACCTGACTCTTGTTTGACCTGGTGGACGGCCTCCAGCAGAAATGTTCATCCGTTGGCTATAATCTTTCACAGTATGTCATTGGAGAATGATCTGAAGTATGATTTTAACTTTTCATTAACTTGGAATCATGCAGGAGACGTGCCATCTCCAGAAAGTTACATCCTGTATCTTTAAAGGAGAATTAGCGTTTTTTACAATCTGAGCCTTATTTCGGTAATAAAACAAGTTTTACTCACCCATAGCACTTTGGTGTCATATGGAGCACTTCCGGAGATGTTTTAGATTAGCAATAGCCGTAGCGCGAGTTCTTGGGGCATATAATATATGCCCCCAGCATGCAATATGTGCCCCGAGCGGTCTCCAAATAACACAAACTTTAGCACTTTTCAAATCATAGAAGCTCAATGTCTTAGTCTGCGCTTTCGTATGAGTCAAAAGTGGCCTGTAAACCGAGATTTATCCGTAATTTACAGCTTTGCGTTTCATGTTTGGGTCCCGGGAGCTGAGAGTGAAATAAACTGTGACTCCGCACATGCGCACTGGCCTCCTCATCTACTCGAATCTATGGCTAAATCTCGGATTACAGGCCACTTTTGAATCAAACGAAAGCGCAGACTAAGACATTGAGCTTCTATGATTTGAAAAGTGCTAAAGTTTGTGTTATTTGGAGACCACAAACATGTGCCCCGAGAACTCAAATTACGGACATCGCAAATCTAAAACATCTCTGGAAGTGCTCCATATGACACCAAAGTGCTATGGGTGAGTAAAACAACTTGTTTTATTACCGAAATAAGGCTCAGATTGTAAAAAAAAAAACGTTAATTCTCCTTTAAGGTGGGACTTCACCATGTGAAATGTGTGCAATACAATACAATAAAAACAGACATTTCTGAGCCTACTTTTTAAAGTATAATTTTTAATTGGTGGAAAATGAACACTAGTACTGGTATTTATTATTTGAACTAAAATAAATTTGTAAATAAAGTCACATTGGTTTTCTTTTAGACAGAAAACTTTATCAGTGATATTATTTACCTTGGCATGTTTCATTTGCTAAATACATCTGATAAAGTTTAAAATATGGGTCTTATAGGGTTGCCAACAGTATTGAATATCAAGTCCAAATCGAGTTTAACATTTTAGTATTCTGACAACACAACTATCTTGAATGAAAATGAGACGTCTCTCACCTTCGTAGTCCTGGTCCCAGCGGCTCTTCCTGATGGAGCTTGTGTCGGAAGTGGAGGGGGGGCGAGCGGGGAGGTGGGGGGCCACGCTGCAGACCACGGGCCCCTGGGGTTTGGAGAGGGAGCCCCCACTCACAGACGAGCCCAGATGAGAGCGAGGTCTCAGAGAGCGGAACGGAGACGAGTCCTGGTCCATGGAGCTCATCTCTATGGGAGTCACTACAGCAGCCTCAGACTTCAGGCTCTTACACAGACCAGACGGGAAATACCTGAAAAGGAGAGAGGAAGGGGGAGGTCAATCATCACGTTTTTTGCAATTAACTTAAAAGTGGATGATGTACCTTTTCGGTTTTAAACGTAGTATAGCTCTCAAAAATAACTTACTAAAGTTAACTTACTAACTTACTAAATTTCAAACGGAGCAGAGTTGAGTTTTCTAGACTCACCCATTGGAGTCTTGTACACAGGCAGGCTTCTTCTTCTGCTGTTGAACATAACGCTTCCTCACACAAACGAAGATCGCCACGAGGAGGATAATGCCCAGAATGCTTGCGCCGATCTCGATAATCTCCATGAAACCCACCAAGGGCTGAGACTAAACATGGAGACAAAACAAGAACAGACTTTTAAAATTCACTCTCACACAGAGGCTAAAACTGTTAAAGGGATAGTGCATTTTTTAAAAATGTGAATCTGTATGGCTTCACCTTCAACAGTGTCGTGAGATTAACACCGATTTACCGATGACAGCATCGTCTGGGCCCAGTTCTCCTCCGGTTCCGTAGCTCGCGAACGTAGTTCCGGTAAGATAAAAGGAGAAATTCAATTTGTCAACTGGACAAAGTTTGTTTGGTCGAAAACGTTTCGCCGCTCATCCGAGAGGCTTCGTCAGCTCTGGTTCTCATGCTGGTTAGACCCTGTTTATATCTAGCTGCAGGGAGGAGCTACCTACACTGAAAAAAAGCTCTGAAAACTATCCCAGCTCCTCTGTCTCTTTTGTTTTATGAATTCCTCTGGCGTCTAGTATTAGCATATCTATATAAATGCTATGAATTATTATTATTATTATTATAAGCCCTAGGAGGCGCTCACTACACTGAAATAGCTCTGAAACTATCAACTAATCTGTCTCTTTGTATTTCAAATTTCTCTGGCGTCCATTTTCGTCTCCCTATTAAAATGGACGCCAGAGAAATTTGAAATACAAAGAGACAGATTAGTTGATAGTTTCAGAGCTATTTCAGTGTAGTGAGCGCCTCCTAGGGCTTATAGATATGCTAATACTAGACGCCAGAGGAATTCATAAAACAAAAGAGACAGAGGAGCTGGGATAGTTTTCAGAGCTTTTTTTCAGTGTAGGTAGCTCCTCCCTGCAGCTAGATATAAACAGGGTCTAACCAGCATGAGAACCAGAGCTGACGAAGCCTCTCGGATGAGCAGCGAAACGTTTTCGACCAAACAAACTTTGTCCAGTTGACAAATTGAATTTCTCCTTTTATCATGGATTCTACCTGGACGACTGAGGGACTCTTCACGTAGTTCCGGTAAGTTAGCCAGGACAGTTAATAAAGCTTGTTTTTCTTCTTACGGCGGATGTCGCCGTACCGCATCCGCCGTAAACATCTGCTTACAAGTGAACAGGCTAATCTGCGCGCAGTGATACGACTCGAGAGAAAATAACCCCAGTGCGAATTAGGCTGCTGAATTTTTAGTGGACAACTGTTTGTGATGCAAATATATCACTTTTTGGACAAATGTTATTTTGAGAAGAAAAACAAGCTTTATTAACCGTCCTGGCTAACTTACCGGAACTACGTTCGCGAGCTACGGAACCGGAGCAGAACTGGGCCCAGACGATGCTGTCATGGGTAAGTCAGTGTTAATCTCACACACTGTTGAAGGGGAAGCCATACAGATTCACATAAAAAATAATAATAAAACGCACTATCCCTTACTCTAACAGGTCAGTATAAAGGAGGAAAAATCATGTGAAAATTCATGTTTCTGGTTAAGGACCTCCGTAGATCCATTGATGACTTAAATATGCCATGTTTCAAATGCTAGACCGTTTCAAATGTTAGGCTTCAAGAATACAGTAGAAATCTATCTACAGAGAAAAAATAATAATAAATAATTATGTTACAAATGTAATGTTTAGTGCTGTCAGGCGATTAAAAAAATTAATCTAATTAATTACAGGATTTGTAATTAATTCATCTAATTAATCGCATTTTAAGAGTGTGAGAAAGAGAGCGATTGAGAGGGAGAGAGATAGAGAGAGAGACAGAGAGAGAGATTAAGAGAGAGAGATTAAGAGAGAGGGACAGATAGAGATTGTGAGTGAGTGAGTGAGCGAACAAACCCACTTTGCAATCGAGTTTGTCAGTTTTCAAGTGTTCGTTTTGCTCATTTGTTTCCCAAATTCTGCAGCGTGTTTTGGTGGTTTGGTGAAGTGCGCACTGTCACCGGTAACGATGGAACTTGTCC
This sequence comes from Paratrypauchen microcephalus, assembly GCA_036785185.1. Classification (NCBI taxonomy): domain Eukaryota; kingdom Metazoa; phylum Chordata; class Actinopteri; order Gobiiformes; family Gobiidae; genus Paratrypauchen; species Paratrypauchen microcephalus. The sequence continues at coordinate 803,624 of JAVJIX010000197.1, read as the reverse complement.
GGACGTGTTTATCGTTCAAATGATCTGTCAGGCTGGAGCAGCTTCGGTGATCGGAAAATTCTTTTTGACAAAAGCTACAAATCACCGTGTTCTTGTTGATCGTCCCGTCTTCGTTCTTTTTATAAATAAACTTGCCGTTCAAAGGCCCTGGCAGCGATTTGCTCACCGCACACCAAATTTAAAATGCACGCGCATTGAATTGTCACTCATAATTAATTGCGTTAATTTTTATAACGTGTCAATTTGCATTGTAATTAATTAATCTAATTAACACGTTCAACTGACAGCCCTAGTTATAATAAAGAAATGCACTGACCACAGCCATTGGGTCACAGTGGATGGAGCCCAGCACCACTTTACAGCCATAGTCTTTGGGACATGAGTCTGGAGGACACTGTTCTACCATGTTATGACACCTACGAGAGAAGAAGAAGAGACAGTTTAGACAAAGAACAACAGACCCTGTGTGCTACATGTAAATACACACATCACATTACAGGCTGGTACAAACTGTGACAAGGATAAATCTAAAACAGTAATACGCAAGTTATGCAGCAAGTTACTGGAGATCTTCTACCAGTCTGTGGTGGCCAGCGCCCTGGACTTCGCTGTGGTCTGCTGGCTGCAGCAGCACCAGTAAAAGGGACATTGGGTGAATTTCACAATCCACAAAACTGGTCATGTGATCGGCTATGAGCTGGAGACATTTGTCACAGTGAAGGACAGGAGGACACTAGACAAACTCTCCATCATGGACACTCCTGCTCACCCACTGCACCAGACTATAGAGGGACAGAGGAGCTCATTCTACAACAGGCTCCTACAGCTCCGCTCAAACAATGAGAGGTACAGGACTACATTCATACTATAATACTCCCTACAACTGTACAACAACTCACCCTTATGTAACAGATAATACTCCCTGCAACTGTACAACAACACAATCTTATGTAACGGATAACCTTATGCTCTGTCAATATTATTGCACTGCTGTTCTTGTCTCCTGTATATAGCTGTGATTTTATTTTATATTTTTTTATTACTTTTCATTTTATTTTGATTTGTACATATACACTTATTTTTTTATTAGTTTAATTATGTCTCATTTGTCACCGGTCTCTTTCTATCTTTTTTTGCTATTCCATCTATTTTTTTGTTACCCTCTGTTATATATTATATTATGCGTGAGCCACTGTATCCAAATAATAATTTCCCTTGTGAATCAATAAAGTTTGTCTAAGTCTAAGTCTAATGATGAAAAAAAATCAAGCTTTCTTTTTTTGAGAATCTTTGTGGATCCAAATTGCCGGTGGGAATCATAACCAAAAATATTTATATATTGTATTATATATTTATATATATCATATTTATACTTTCAAGATTCAAGATTTCTAGTCCATTATTACTACTGTTTGAATAAATAAACAAATAAATAAATAAATAAATAAAATAAAGTAATAACAATTGTCTAGAAACACACACACTTTTATGAATTGTGATCATTTTGACTGTAAAGGCATTTGTGGCTTGAGTTTTGTATGTGATTTGATTTGACTGGCGCCGTTTGTCTGTGGAGGCTGCAGAGCTGTGACAAAACTCCATCATTCACTTTTACATCAAATAAAAATCCTCTACTCCTCTCCCAAAATGCATCTCTTTCATATATTCACATATATTCCAATATCTTTCTGGACGGAGTGGAACTCAGCCTCGTCAAAGAGTTTAAATACCTGGGACTGAGGTTGGACCCGACACTGACATTTAAGAAACACATTAAGCGCCTCACAAAAACTGTTAATTTTAACTTGAATTTTAGACAAGTAAGATCCTTTATGACTCTATATGCGGCACGAATGTTTTTACACTATGATTCTGTCTCATATAGAGTACTGCATTACCACATGGTCACTTGCTGCTGGCACAACACTCAAACCAGTTGAATCACTTTTTTAAAAAGCTGTGAAAATATTAGACAAGAAACCATTCTCAGTCCACCACTGCACAATTTTAGACAAGTACAACTTGCTCAATTTTAATAATTTTGCACATTTTAAATATGATTGTTTTATATATAAAGTTTTACATGGACTTGCTCCTCCTCCGCTGCAGGATTTTATCAAAACAAAGACTGTCAGTGGGATGGGAACTAGAGCCACGGCCCATGGGAACTGTGAGGTCCACACAGACCCTGGGGGAACTGTGAGGTCCACACAGACCCCGGGGGAACTGTGAGGTCCACACAGACCCCGGGGGAACTGTGAGGTCCACACAGACCCCGGGGGAACTGTGAGGTCCCGCACAGACGCACTACATTTGGACAAACTGTGCTCTCAGTCAGAGGCACTAAGTTCTGGAACTCTCTCCCATCATCAATAAGAGAGATTCCAACACTGGACACTTTCAAATCACACTTGAAACAGCGGCTAAAGGAAAACCAGACTTGTGGACACTTTTAATGTTTTAATGTTTTAATGCTTCATGTTTTAATGTTTTAATGCTTCATGTTTTAATGTTTTAATGTTTTAATGTTGGTGTTATTGTCAGTTGTCATTGTTTTTATTGTTTTTGCTGTGGTGTCACCTGCCTAGAGACTACAGATGGAAATTAGCATTCTTGCTATAATCTGGCATATTTACACTGCAATGCTGCAGATGTTCATTAATATGCACTGCCCCTATTAAATAAAGAATAAATAAATAAATAAATAAATATTCAAGAGAGAGGGAGAGAGAAAAGGAAGAGTATGAATGGAGGGAAAAAGGAAGACTTCAGTGAAGGGAGAGAGGAGAAAATGGACATAGAGAGAAGGCAGAGAGGAGATAAACATGAGGTAAAGAAAGGGGGAGAGAGAGGGGGGAGAAATGGAGAGAAGGGTAAGAGATTAGAGTGAGAGTAAGAGGAGAGACAACTAAAGAGGGAGAGAGAAAGAGAAAAAGAGGGGTATGAATGAAGGGAAAAGAGGAAGACTTCAATGAACAGAGAGGAAAAGGGGAAACACAGAATGGACAGAGAGGGAGAGAGAGATATCAGGTTAAGACAGAGGGAGGAGAGAGAATGAGGTAGAGAGAACGGGAGAGATTAGAAAAAGAGGAGGAGGAGAGACAATTAAAGAGGGAGAGAGGGAAGAGGGTAAGGGGAAAGAAAGAAGACAAAGGGCAGACAGAAAAGAGAGGAAAAGAGGAAAGAGGTGAGAGAGAAAGAACAAGAGAGAGAAACGAGAGGCAGACAGAAAGAGAAGGAGAGAGAGGAGAGAGGAGGGTGGAGAGAGGTGAGAAAGAGAGCAAAAGAGAGAGGCTGGAAAGTTGGGTGAAAAAGAGGAGCTACAGGAAGGTTGGAGTGAGAGAAGAGAGAAGAGAAGTGGTGCAATAAAGACAGATGGGTCATTTCAGAATTGGAGGACATTTTACATCCCACCCATCAAATATTAAATAATCCACATACAAAATACTAAAACATACAGTTTCTGAGTGAATTTACTGGTCCTGAGACCAAATCTAAAAAACTAAGAGGAAAAGAATGCTTGAAAATAGTTTTTAAAATACCAAATAAGTCTGGAGTACTCCCAAAATGCCATTTTCCTCTTGTCCCACCCCTCTAAAGGCCAAACTGAATCTCAAATAAAACAGTTAAAATTGAATTGAAATGTCTTGTTTTTTCTATAATTTGTTTCATTGCCATCTCTTGTAACTGTGGAACATTTGTTTTAATAGACATAATATTTCAAATAATAATTATTATTCATGAACATGTGTCCCACAACCTGCAGCAACCCTGTTACCAGAACATTTTTAGTCTGGTAGAAGAAGAAGAGAACAGAAAACCACATGATCCCCTGGACTTGACATCATCAAACAGTTTTCCAAAAGAATGGGTAGAGCAAAGGTTTATCTTCTCTTCTATTTTTCATATTTTTATAAAACAGTTAACCTTGATTGAATGTCTCACTCTGCCTCATGCAACCCTGTTATGCAAATGATCAGAATAAGACAATTTTTTTTTTTTTCCTTTACGTATTTGCATAAATAAGTTTTTCCTCTTGATTGATTAGTAATAACAGCTAGCTAAACAGCTAGCTTCTATTCCTGAGATAAAGCTAACATTAGTACGATTTTGCAACCCTGTTACCTGCAACCCTGTTACTGTGATTAGAGTAAATAAATAAATAAACCATATAAATCATATAATAAAAATTTTACCATTGACTGTCAGCTGAGCTAATCAAGCATTTAATAGTTTTTTACCTATTATTGATGAATATGTAGCAGAAAATCTGAAAAGTGAAGGTTTATTTTTCAAGAATTTTAAAGCCAAAATGTCCTCCAATTCTGGAATGACCCAGATGGAGAGAGAGTGCGAGAGAGAAGGACAAGAGAGAGCGGTTGCATTGATTGAACACATCTTATTTTTCTTTTAATAAAGTTCAGACCAGTCAATGATTTAGTCCCAGTATTCCTAGTGAATCTGCGAATCACTCAGAGCTGTAGTACTGGAAAAAATATCGAATAACAGCTACAACAGCTTCAAGGTTCATTCATTCATTCATATCTTCTCTTATTTTTCTCACTGAGACCTGTCCTTGACCTAAGAACTAATCAATAGGACAGATGGTGCAATGGTGGTGGGTATAACGTTCAGTTCAGTGCTGGAGACACTGGTAGGTCTTTCGGCTGGCCTAGGAACACCTTGGCATCCCACTGGAGGAGCTGGAGGAAGTGTCTGGGGAGTGGGAAGTCTGGAGAGTGAGAACCAGCTTTGGACTGCTACCACCACAACCTGGCCCCAGATAATGTGGAAAAAAAAGGATTGATGGAGACGTATAGAGACTTACTAATTGATACTACAACTAGAACTGATATTGATTGTTTGGCAGCATGGTGGCTGAGTTGCAAGCAGTCACGTCTCACAGCAAAAAGATTCCTGGTTCGACTCCCGGGCCTTTTTGTGTGTGTGAGTTTGCATGTTCTCCCTGTGTCTGGATGTGTTTCCTCTAGATATTCCAGTTTCCCCCATCAACCCCAAACATGCACTATAAATCCTCCAGCTATGGTAGTCCTGATCAAGTGTAGCTCAAGATCTGGAGACCCCCGCACAACCACTAGGGCTTGAGCTGAGGAGAGGTGTTGTGGGTTGTGGGAGCAGTTACAGATGTAGCTCCGTTGTTTGCTTTTGTGTGTAGTTGTGGGGGTGTGGTTCTGTGGTTGTCCTTACCTGGCGTGGGGGTGCTTGTGGGAGCAGTTGCAGATGTAGCCCTGCTCTTTGGGGACACAGACTCGTCCATCTGTACAGGGCTGGGACATACAGGGGTTGTGTGTGAACTCACAGAGAGGCCCATGGAACTGCCCCGAGCACCTGCACACCGCCTCTGTGACAAGAGACAAAAACATGACAAAAATGAAATGAAAAACATACAAAACAGAGGTATGGCGTTTTAGTTATTTGGTTAGTCACAGTTTTAGAATCCAAATTACCGCAATGTTTATAAGTGCTTTTCACAACTTTCAGAGGCCTGCTTTGACGGCAATGCTAACAACAACCAGCATGCTAAATCAGACTGGAGAGCATTTTGGCGTCAAAGGCTTCAGGTAAAGCTTTTTATAGTTTTATGTAGACACTTGTGTCTGCAAGAAGATCTTCCAGAAGATCTTCCAGAGGAAATACTTTGAGGGAATGAACCATTTCATCACCAGAGCAGCCTCCAGGATGAGCCAGGTATCTCTCTCTAGAGGCATAACATAACAGCACACCAGCCTTACTTCCTGGTTCACTGATGATAAAAATGCTTTAACATTAACTGCAGACAGCACACAGTTTTTGTTTTTGTTTTTTTTTAACAATCAATCTGTCTTAGAAGTCAATGTTGCACCAACATTTGAAATGAACAATAACAATGTGATATTAATAATAATTGTTCCACTGCTGACCCCTTCCAAAAACATACACATTCACAGTACATGGAAAAAGGAGAAACTCAGTTTGTCAACTGGATATAGGTTTAGTTGATTGAATACACTTGGCAGCTCATCCAAGCTGCTTCTTCAGTTCTGATCAGAGTAATGACCCCACACTCCACAGTGCAAGTTCAATAGTCCTAGCTAACAGAAACTGTAAACAAATAGGTGTGTTAGTTTCAGAGTAGTTTCACTGTAGTTAGCTCCTCCCTTCAGGCAGATATAGGCAGTGTCCACCAGCATCTGACCAGAACTGAAGAACCACATGAATTTCTCATTTTGCCATGGATTCTACCTGGATAACTGAGGGATTCTACACATACAGTACAGTATTTTGCCATTGACAACATCCTCAAGTGGAGGAGTTCAAGTATCTCGGGGTCTTGTTCATGAGTGAGGGGAGGATGGAGCGTGAGATTGACAGGCGGATCGGTGCAGCGTTGGCAGTGATGCGGTCGTTATACCGGACCGTTGTGGTGAAGAGGGAGCTGAGCCAAAAGGCGAAGCTCTCAATTTACCGGTCAATCTACGTTCCTACCCTCACCTATGGTCATGAGCTCTGGGTAATGACCGAAGGAGCTGGAGGAAGTGTCTGGGGTGAAGGAAGTCTGGGAGTTCCTGCTTAGACTGTTGCCCCCCGCGACCCGGCCCCAGATAAGAGATGGATGGACAACATTTAATCAGAAAGCAGTGTTACCGTTTTCCAGAGCATGGCTGTGTCTTTTGCTCAAATCACCAGTCTTTTTATTTATTTATTTATTTTTTATTTATTTATTACCTTTATTTAACCAGGAAGTCCCATTGAGATTCCCATTGAGATTCAAAATCTCATTTCCAAGAGAGACCTGCTGTCCACCCTCCCACCTGTGCCCTCCGGCCCACAGAAACATGTAATATTTATAATAATCATGTTGTCCCCATTGCCTTTGTGCACCTGTATGAGAGGTCACTAGGGTCACAGCCAACATTTTCTATTTCTGCGACTCAAGGCTAAGCCCGAGCTTCAGAAAGGCCCATTCTGATAAGGCCTTTACACTACGTCTGTGCTTACACCCACAAAAACCATATCTGCAGCAACTGGTCAGGTTTCACTTCATACCAAATGTGCTCAAAACAGCAAAATCATTATAATCAATTTTAAATCCAGGGACAGTTTTATACAATACTTGATGGAGGCTTATCTGGTTGTTATTTTTAAGTAAGTAAAGAGAGATTTTTATTTATTTATTTATTTATTTTCAATTTTAGGGTTATCAGACGGGGTTATAATATTAGTTTGGATGTTGAACAAAGAGTCCGTGCTTTCAAATAATTTATTGCAAGGGTCTCCAACCTTTTTCCTCTGGTGTGCTACTTTTACAAAAACGAAAATGCCACAGAGCGTGTCCTTAAAGGTGCTGTACTAGGTTTTTTACCATGTATTTGAGCACAATGTGTCTTCCCCAGTTACAGATATTGTATAAGCAGCTCTTGAGGTCAAAATAAGTCAGCATGTATTGTCTGCATCTAATTATAGATCGTTTCATTGACTGATGAGGAAATGCTTTTTAGCATGATGGTTATTACTGCAGCAAAACTCCACTCTGGTCTCTGAAAGTTGTGAAAAGAGCTTATATAGAATCATTTGGATAACTTCAGTCCATCCAGCTGACAGCCCAGAACACAATTCACCAGCCCCCGTGAATCCTCCCGCGGGTGGTGAGTCCACAGGAGGAGGGCCCACGTCACAACCGGCCTTGATGCTTCTGTCATGGGGGCTACCAGTGTCTGCAGACACTGGGGGCGGGGTGGGTTAAGTGTCTTGCCCAAGGACACAATGGCAGCACTGATCTAACTTCAGTCCTGGAATTACCAATTTCTACTGACGGTTAAAGGAGCTGTTAACTTGAAAACAACCGCTTCATGACATCACAAGGTGGAACAGAGCATTTTGAGCTTTGGAGATGTGTGAATGAAAGAAAACACAGGTTTGTTTTTGAGGAAGCAATAACACTACAACATGGCTTAAAGCTCACAAGAGTTATTTTTTTGTAATTTAGGACCTTCAGTGTTAAAAAAATGTATGGTCTCACTCACCTCCACTGATGTCTTCTTCACAGACCCCTCCGTTCAAACATATCTGACCGCTACACGCCCCGTCGCTCCGGCAACACTGGTAAACCCCAAACACCCTCCTCAGGCCAGGCCCCACCCACTCTGCTCCATCGCTCGCTCTTATTGGCTCCCCGTTCAGCTTCATGTCATCCAAACAACCAATAAAACTCCGGGACAGTCTTGGTGTCATTTCTGGGGAGATCTGAGTGGCGTTGGCAAACAGCATTGCACCATGGGGAGCGGTCATGTGACACGGATGGGGGATGTGCGCGGTGATAGCAGGCCGATCGTCCAATGAGAGGCTCAGGATGGTAGAGTTGACCTCCAGTAAGACAGCATGCCATTGGCTGTCGGAGAGAGGGGACGAGCGGACCAATAGAGACCCAGGAGGAGACTGTCCACAGCGGTATCGGAAGTGCAGTTCACCATTGGTCAGCTGTGGAAGAGAGGAGAGGATTATGTAGAAAATATACAATTACAAAATGTAACGTTCAATGTGACAAAAGGCTATGCAAAAAACTGTCGAGCTTAAAGGTGCACCATGTAACTTTTCTGCCACCTGTTTGTCTACATGGAGATATTATTGTGTTATTAAACTTACTTACCTTACATTAATTCAATTATTGGTGCTTTCATTGCTAAAAATACATTGAAAACATGATGATGATGCTTGTCACCATGAAGACGGATACAGTATGTTTTAATCAAATCAAATGTATTTGTATAGCACATTTAAAACAGCCAAAGCTTACCAGTGCAGAATAACATTTTGCAGTAAAATAAAACATACAATATGCAAATCAAGCACAATTATAATCAAGTTCCCCCAAATTTTTAATGTATCTGAGCAAACACACTAATACCCTGACCCTAACACCTTTGGACCCCCGTGAGCAACATCCGACATGCAGACTGTGGCCACACCATCATCACACCTGAGATCATCGCAAGTTACAGATTAAGATTAAGACTTTATTGATCTCACACACGGTGACACACAGGAGAAATTCACTTCTGCATTTGACCCAAGTGGGTTGCAGTGGGCAGCTCGTCTTTCCAGCGCCCGGGGGTCAGTACCGTGAAGGGTCTTGCCCAAGGACCCACAATGGCTTGCTCATTGCCGGGGGAAATTTAAACCCAGGTCCCAGTTATTTCCATTAGTATACTTTTAAAGGTCCCATGGCATGAAATTTTCACTTTCTGAGGTATTTGAACGTTAATGTGAGCCCCCCTACCCTGTTTAGAGCCCTCCCCCATGGCTAAAAGTTGCAAAATGTGTAAACTGAGCATTTGCGGTCCTTTTCTGCGTTTGGAAAAAAAAACAGCTCAAACGGGCGATTTTGAACAAGGAAACAATGTGACGTCACATTGAAGAAAAAATGCAAATGCAGTTCCACACCCCGTCTGGATATCTACCCACCTTCACGGCCGGAGTTTGGACCGCAAACGAGCTACGCAATGCGAAATGCGTTTTTTTATTTGCCTGGAGGCACGTGAGAGTGTTTCCAAGCTCGGATGTCCTTTATCCGAGCCTCCGAACCTCTGAAACAGCAGTGGTTTAATTTTATTTTCTGTGAAAATGTGTTTTTTTCATTGAAACGCCTCTCCTTTCTTCCTTCGCGCATAAAACGCGGAAGTGGAGCCAGCGCACAGCGTACCGCTAAAATGAGGAAACAGCGGAGAATCCCCACACCCACCCCCCACCCCCGCTGCACTGGCCTGTCTCTGTCCTCCTCATTTGCATTCAAGCAACAACGCCCATAATGAGGTGTTCAGAGACATATTTTTTGACTCTACCTGTGTTCATGGGTCTTTCTCATGCACTGAGTCTTGATTTTGGAGCAGGATTCATTTACAGTATTAGGGAACCATTAAAGGAAAAGTAACGTTATTTTACAATCTGAGCCTTCTTTCGGTAATAAAACAAGTCGTTTGACTCACCCATAGCACGTTGGTGTCATTTGGAGCTGTTTGGTAAAAGTTATGTTGTAGCGTATCCGTTTGCGTGAGTACTCGGGGCATTACTTTGCGGTCTCCAAATAACACAAACTTTAGCACTTTTCAAATCATAGAAGCCCGATGTCTTAATCTACGATTTCGTTTGAAGCAAAAGTGGCCTGTAATCCGAGATTTATCCATAGTTTCGAGTAGATGAGGACGCCAGTGCGCATGCGCGGAGTGTGCTCTCAGCTCCCGGGACCCAAACATGAAACGCAAAGCTGAAAACTATGGATAAATCTCGGATTACAGGCCACTTTTGCTTCAAACGAAATCGTAGATTAAGATATCGGGCTTCTACGATTTGAAAAGTGCTAAAGTTTGTGTTATTTGGAGACCGCAAAGTAATGCCCCGAGTACTCACGCTAACGGATACGCTACAACATAACTTTTACCAAACAGCTCCAAATGACACCAACGTGCTATGGGTGAGTCAAACGACTTGTTTTATTACCGAAAGAAGGCTCAGATTGTAAAATAACGTTACTTTTCCTTTAAGGCACCATATAAAAGCATCAAGAAGTACCATGTCATGGGATCTTTAATATAACTGATTTTTTTGGCACACTTAGAATGAAAAAGACAAAAATCTTGTTGTTCATGAGCTTTGCATATGTTGTATGTCAGTGTGAGTCCTGCTGTGGTCAGCGAAACATTGAACATTACAGTATTCATAAATAAAATTAAACTGTAGTGCATAACCTGTAAAACCACACGAAGAGAGATTTTTTCAGCTTGATAAATATAGCCTACATGTAGCTGCAGATTTTTTTTATGGATTGTTTAATTGTAAGAGCTACAGGCCACTATAAGATGGGTCATCTTTCCCAAAATAATGATCTCCAAAATAAGTATAAATTATTATCACTTTATATTGTGCTTTTTAATCATTAGCCTTTTGAAGTAATTTTGTGTGAGTGTCAGAGCTCTGTGCTATAACGTTCACACTTTGAGAAAGTCTTGTCTTTTTGGCTCACAAAAAACTACAGCTTGGACAGCAACAAAGTAAACAGGCGAGGTTTACATTTTAGCTCCTCTTCGTGTGTGCGGGCAGTGCTTCTGCTGGCTGTGGCGGACCTGTCGCTCTGAGAATCTGCAGCTCTGGCCCGCAGCAATGTGCACTACAACTACAGTCATACTGAAGGACGCAAAGAATTTGATGAACGTCTGGGCAGTGTGTGATTGCGCACGTGTGCACTTTACAGGAATCATTGATTATAAGACTATAACCATAAAAATAATAATAACAGCAAGGTGCCAAGGTGTCTCTTCTTAACTCTGGACAAATGCCAAGGAGAAAAGGTACGTTTTCAGCAAGAATTTAAAGTACTCCAGTGACTGTGCAGTTCGTTAATACCATAATGTGGAATATTTCAGGCAAAGTAAATTACATTTCTGCTGAAACAAGCAAATGCCAGACAATCCACAGAAAAAGTAATATAGTGCACCTTTAAAAAATGTCATATTTATTACAATGATTAGCCCTAAATTCAATAGCCCACCCTGTCAAACCGAGGACCTTCATGCTGTGAGGCTAAAGTGCTAGAGGATGCAGAAGAGAGGCTGAAAACTAAGGCGTATCCTCCTGAGACCCGGCCCATTATTTTGTGTCCTTTATAGTGGACATTGAGTTAAGCAGTCGATCTTTTCAATGTTTAGAGAGAGACTCTAGTTTGTGGCTGCACTATGAGAAATAAATACATAAGTAAACAAACCAGGTCTCAACTAGGACTAAACCAGGACTAAATCAGAACCAAATCAGGAATAAACCAAGACAAAACAGGACTAAACCATGTCTAAGTCAGGTCTAAACCGCGTCTAAACCAGGTCTGAATCTAATTTGAGTCAGGTTTAAACCAGGTCTAAACCATGACTAAAAGAGGTCTAAACCAGGTCTAAACCAGATCTAAACCAGGTCTAAACCATGACTAAAAGAGGTCTAAACCGCGTCTAAACCAGGTCTGAATCAAATTTGAGTCAGGTTTAAACCAGGTCTAAACCATGACTAAAAGAGGTCTAAACCACGTCTAAACCAGGTCTGAATCTAATTTGAGTCAGGTTTAAACCAGGTCTAAACCAGGTCTAAACCACGACTAAAAGAGGTCTAAACCAGGTCTAAACCAGATCTTAACCAGGTCTAAACCATGACTAAAAGAGGTCTAAACCAGGTCTAAACCAGATCTAAACCAGGTCTAAACCATGACTAAAAGAGGTCTAAACCAGGTCTAAACCAGGTCTGAACCAAATTTGAGTCAGGTTTAAACCAGGTCTAAACCAGGTCTAAACCATGACTAAAAGAGGTCTAAACCAGGTCTAAACCAGGTCTGAACCAAGTTTGAGTCAGGTTTAAACCAGTCCATTACCGAGGACATGTTACAATATTTTGAATAAAAATAAATTAACAAAATCTAAATGCTAAGGTGTTCATTTACCTCCAAATAGAAAATCACAACAAAAATTTAAATACACTTTTTTCTTCAGGTCCCAGGAGCATATATATATATATATATATATTTTCCCAGATACATACAATATTTGGAAACTTCTTGCTGTGTTCTTGCTGAATCATCACTGAGCCTATTTGTCCAGTGTAACATCCATATATCCCATAAAAGCAGTGACCTGAACTTATGTTTGCTATCATCTCCTATCATCTATCGCCTGTTCCCTCTCCCTCACTCCTCTCGCTCCATCCCTCTCTTACCTCTTTCCCTTCATTCCCTCACCCTTCTCCCTCTCTCCCCTTCTCTTCTATCCCTCCCTCCCTCACTCTTTCTTCTTGCTCCCTCTCTCTTCTCTCTCCTTTTTACTCCCTCTCACCCTCTCTCCTCCCTCACTTTTCCTCTCTCTCTCTCTCTCCTCTTTCCTTTTCCTCCCCTCTCTCTCACCCCCCATCACTCTCCCTGTCCCTCTCCTCTTCCTCCCTCTCCTTTCTCTCCATCTCTCCATTGGGTTTACAGTTTATTTCTTTCAGTATTCACTAACACCTTCCTTCGTGTGTTTTTGTCCTCTCAGCAGTCTCTCGCTCTCCGCTGCTCCTTTTATCTGTCCATGTTTTCTTTACGTGACTCCCTCTTAAAATACCAGTGCATGTGGGTCTTATACAAACTGCCATGCCATCACACTATCGGCCCTGCATTATTCATACATGCTTCTTAACTGCACCCTGGACAATGAGCAGTTTTCCTCAGTGTAGTAAAATGTGTGAACTGGGAGTTTCCTGTAACATATCCTGTATTCAAATCGTGAATACCGCTTCATTTTATATTAAGAACACGTTTTAATGAAATACAGGAGAAGTGGCAATGATCTGAGCTATAGGAATGGAAAGTTCATTGTAAATGCGGTCTTGAACAATGGGGATTGGTGATTAGAAAGAGATTAACAGAGACTAGGGCCCATGTTTCTAATGTACCGCATTTTCCGCACTATAAGGCGCACCTAAAAGCCTTCAATTTTCTCAAAAGCCGACAGTGCGCCTTATAATCCGATGCGCCTTATAGATGGATCAATATTGGTTAATCATGGCTACTGTAGTCAGCCCCTACTGTAGCTTCTATTCTATGTACCTTATAATGCAGTGCGCCTTACGTATATATGAAAACAGTTTTAAAATAGGCCATTCATTGAAGGTGCGCCTTATAATCCGATGCGTGTTATAGTGCAGAAAATACGGTAGTTTCCTCATCACAAACAGACCTGGAGTTGTGTTTTGACTCAGGGTTTAAAACACAAACCCTGCAGATTAACTAGTGCTGTCAAAAATATTGCACTATTAACACGTTAACGCAAAACAATTTTAACGCCATTATTATTATTTTTTAAATTATTGCGAGATTAACACTCTTTATGACTGAGTAAAATAGTTTTTTCCAAAAGCTGTGGCCACTGCTAGTGCCAAAAAACTACAGGATCCAGCTTAGCCTGGGAATTCCCAGGCCGCTTCCGTTCGTTTCGAACTGGAAGGCGGCCTGGAAACTCGTCCAAGCGAGAGTCCCAGATTTAGGGCCCCAATCAGAGAGCGGGGGAGGTGTGGCAAGACGGTGACGCGTACTACATGACAAACGGAAGCTTGTAGTTTGAACTGACAACTGACATGATTGGCTATGGACTTACGTATACGCTCAATGACAGACATTCATAACGCCCAATAAACGGCCGTTGGCAATCGCTAACCACACCTCCGCTACGGGATTTTTCGAAGCGAGTTTCCAGACCCATATCTCACTTGTGATATGGTCAGGTGTTAACCAGACTAGATCCAGCTGTAAACAGGAAGGAAAACAATTTGTACGAAACTGAGAAGTCGCGGCTGAAGGAGGTGGGCCAAAGTACAGCATGGCCGCGCCTGCACAAGTCCTGTGCATGCACCGATGCCACCCACAAGAAGAAAACACGAAATAAAGTCCGTTCCAAAACATACGGTGATTCCGCGCCCACCCCCGACGAGGACCACGGACAGCGACAGAAGTCCCACAGCCTCCCAGCCGCCCCCACTCCCCCACGCCGCCACCACATCCACAAACCCACGGAGGAGCGCGCCCCGCAACAGGACCCACATTGGTCCCACCACTCGATGATGACGATGATGGGTCGAGGGACACCCCCTGCTGGACCCACCCTCTCTGCCAAAAGGGCCAGTTCCGCCACACAACATTCACCAAACAGTGCCATGCAACGCCGCCCCAGGCCGCAGCAGGTGCGAATGTGGGCCACAGAACCTCAGGCAATGGCGCCCAAAAGTCCCAGCGCGAGTGCATCCCTAGTACAACAGGCGTTGGGTCAGACAAACACAGTGGTGCTAATTGAAGATTACTGGACGTCCCTCAGTAATGATGTTGCAGAGCACTTCATGAAAGTGAACCTTGAGAGTGGAACATCAAAGTTGTCTCACTGACAACTGTTATGGTTTGCAATAAAAACAAACAAACACATTTGCACAAAGTGGCACCTATCCAATTTTCTATGTTGATGAGAGTTTTAAAATTATGATTCAAGAGACAAAAATGTGCGATTAGTTTGCGATTAATTGCGAGTTTCTATGACGTTCATGAGATTAATCGCAATGAAATATTTTAATCGACTGACAGCACTAATATTTAGGCTTTAGGAGTTCTCTCAAGTAGAAAACACTCTGTTCCACCTTGTGATGTTATGTAGTAATGCAAGAAGTGCTCCACTGTGTTTTTAAATACACCTTCACTAGCAGATAACTTGAAAACTACCACTTTATGACATCATAAGGTGGAACAGAGCATTTTGACCATTGGGAACGTAGACAGACTAATAATAAAGGGTTTCTCAGACATGTAAATGAAATGAAACAACTCCAGGTCTGTTTTTGAGGAGAAAACAACATTATAACATGACAAAGCTCACAAGAGTCCATTTTGCGTCATACAGAACCTTTAACCAACCAACAATAAAAACAAACAAAAACAATTCAACAATGAAATTACTGGTCATTCACTTAACAGATTAACTGTCCCAGAGCAGAACAGACAATGGGAAACGGTCACATTTTTATATAGTAATGCAACATGTTTTACGTCAAGGAACCGTTCACCCAGTCAGTGTACACAGACACTGGACGCAAGGGGGGTTAAGTGTCTTGCCCGAGGACATCACAGCATTCATCAGCGGGAACTGAAACAGCACCGCCAACCTGTGGGTCAGTGGATCTGACCGCTGTGAGATCTATTCTTTTATGCTTGAAGTGTTCTTCATATTCTAGTCTTTTATATCTCTGGGTTTTAGTTACTTACTGTGGGAACCGTCTCACCTCACCATTTGTTTCTCCATATGGTGTATACATCAAGTGTGGCTATAGGTTATAAAAGGCTGTAAACTAATTTGAGGTGTGACCCTTTCCTGGGGGTTATATACACAGAGTGCTGTAAACAGCTAATGCTACATTTACTGTGGGGTTGTGTTGTGACAGTTGTTGTCTGATTGGCTGACCTCACTATTGGACACTCTGCATAGTTAAACTATTCTCCTATAGGGTACCGGTTGGTGATGTCATAAATATTCAACAGTGTACTGTATTTAAAGACAGCCCCTTGTGGTGTTTGTGTGTGTGGGGGTGTGTGTGATCCGACCCCACTGGGGGGTTCTCTCCATGTCCCTCTTCACGGCCGACGTCTCTCTGCTAAGCTGCAACATGGATGCTGATGCCTGATGTCACCATTTTGTTTTTATTCTGCTATTTTCACATTAAAATGCTGAATAAACTCAATTTCGACTATGCCTTCCTTCAGACCTCCTTCTGACCCATTTTTTTGAAACTGACACCGCTCATGCTAAGAGTGAGATTTGAACCACCAACCTTTGGATCAGAGGGCAAACACTGAGCTACTGTCGCCCCACTCTCATCCCAAACTGTAATTTAGCAGCATATCTTTATGTCTTTATTCCAAGTGTGACACAAAGTGCTGCTTTCACTATATAATATATAAGGGTAAAAACACGGATATTCATTTGCAAGCCCAGGATTAAATGGAATTTTCTTTTATTTTAAAATGTTGAATAATGTTGCTTGGAATAAAGTTATGTTAATGTAGATCTACTCACCAAATCAAACTAGGACTAGCACATGCACTGTATTCTGAATAAGGCTCATGTTCTCTCATGTTAAAACATACTTGGGTGTTGTTTTGCAGGTTATAGTGTGAATCTCATTGAAATGTGGGCAGTGCTGTGATAAAGGGGACTTCACAGAATAAAAATAGGACCCTGAGGAGCCGTGTTTGTCTGTGAATGTCTCTGTAAAACACATAATCTGCATACATTTACTTTAACACACAGATGGGAGAGTTATACGGAGGAAATATAAGATATCAACAGGCAGGATCTCAGTTTAAAAAATACTGAGGTATAAAATATGCTCATGAATAATGATTATGATTGGAGTTAGTATATATAGTAGTGGATTCAAAGATATGTGTATACACGCATTTGGTATGGCACGTTTTACAACATAAACAGTATGAAGTCACTGCAAAGATGCCATTTTGTCTTTATCTCCCTCTATCTCCATCTCCGTCCTCTCCTCCTCACTCCTCCTCTCACTCTCCTCATTTAAAAAACACAAGGATGTAAATGAATGTTTATGAAGAATTATTATGTTTTGAGTTAATGTAGCTGTGGATTCAAAAATATGTGTACATCTTAGCAGATTAGTACATCACATTTTCCAAGCTGTGTTTTGGACCTGTTCTTGTCCTGATGTAGACTTGGTTTGGACCTGTTCTAGTCCTGATGTAGACTTGGTTTGGACCTGTTCTTGTCCTGATGTAGACTTGGTTTGGACCTGTTCTAGTCCTGACGTAGACTTGGTTTGGACCTGTTCTAGTCCTGACGTAGACCTGGTCTTGAACTGTTCTAGTCCTGATGTAGACTTGGTTTGGACCTGTTCTAGTCCTGACGTAGACTTGGTTTGGACCTGTTCTAGTCCTGACGTAGACCTGGTCTTGAACTGTTCTAGTCCTGACGTAGACTTGGTTTGGACCTGTTCTTGTCCTGATGTAGACTTGGTTTGGACCTGTTCTAGTCCTGATGTAGACTTGGTTTGGACCTGTTCTAGTCCTGACGTAGACTTGGTTTGGACCTGTTCTTGTCCTGACGTAGACTTGGTTTGGACCTGTTCTAGTCCTGACGTAGACCTGGTCTTGAACTGTTCTAGTCCTGATGTAGACTTGGTTTGGACCTGTTCTAGTCCTGACGAAGACTTGGTTTGGACCTGTTCTAGTCCTGATGTAGACTTGGTTTGGACCTGTTCTAGTCCTGACGTAGACTTGGTTTGGACCTGTTCTTGTCCTGACGTAGACTTGGTTTGGACCTGTTCTTGTCCTGATGTAGACTTGGTTTGGACCTGTTCTAGTCCTGATGTAGACTTGGTTTGGACCTGTTCTAGTCCTGATGTAGACTTGGTTTGGACCTGTTCTAGTCCTGACGTAGACTTGGTTTGGACCTGTTCTTGTCCTGACGTAGACTTGGTTTGGACCTGTTCTAGTCCTGACGTAGACTTGGTTTGGACCTGTTCTTGTCCTGATGTAGACTTGGTTTGGACCTGTTCTAGTCCTGATGTAGACTTGGTTTGGACCTGTTCTAGTCCTGATGTAGACTTGGTTTGGACCTGTTCTTGTCCTGATGTAGACTTGGTTTGGACCTGTTCTAGTCCTGACGTAGACTTGGTTTGGACCTGTTCTTGTCCTGATGTAGACTTGGTTTGGACCTGTTCTAGTCCTGACGTAGACTTGGTTTGGACCTGTTCTAGTCCTGACGTAGACTTGGTTTGGACCTGTTCTTGTCCTGACGTAGACTTGGTTTGGACCTGTTCTAGTCCTGACGTAGACTTGGTTTGGACCTGTTCTTGTCCTGACGTAGACTTGGTTTGAACCTGTTCTTGTCCTGATGTAGACTTGGTTTGGACCTGTTCTAGTCCTGACGTAGACTTGGTTTGGACCTGTTCTTGTCCTGACGTAGACTTGGTTTGGACCTGTTCTAGTCCTGACGTAGACTTGGTTTGGACCTGTTCTTGTCCTGACGTAGACTTGGTTTGGACCTGTTCTAGTCCTGACGTAGACTTGGTTTGGACCTGTTCTTGTCCTGACGTAGACTTGGTTTGGACCTGTTCTAGTCCTGACGTAGACTTGGTTTGGACCTGTTCTTGTCCTGACGTAGACTTGGTTTGGACCTGTTCTAGTCCTGACGTAGACTTGGTTTGGACCTGTTCTTGTCCTGACGTAGACTTGGTTTGGACCTGTTCTAGTCCTGACGTAGACTTGGTTTGGACCTGTTCTAGTCCTGACGTAGACTTGGTTTGGACCTGTTCTAGTCCTGACGTAGACTTGGTTTGGACCTGTTCTTGTCCTGACGTAGACTTGGTTTGGACCTGTTCTAGTCCTGATGTAGACTTGGTTTGGACCTGTTCTTGTCCTGACGTAGACTTGGTTTGGACCTGTTCTAGTCCTGACGTAGACTTGGTTTGGACCTGTTCTAGTCCTGATGTAGACTTGGTTTGGACCTGTTCTTGTCCTGACGTAGACTTGGTTTGGACCTGTTCTCTCCAAAATTCTCAAAACATACAAAACATATGACTTCTTTTACAGTAAATATCCATGCTGTTTCTCAGTTCTTTATGTTATTCCCCCCCCACTTTTTTATGTGTTTGGTTTTGACGCAAACAGACCAGGCATCTCTCTGATTGGTTAATCTGACTGTCAATCACACCATCTGGAATCAGGGAGAGAGGACACAGCTCCAGGTCCATTCGTAAAGTTTGTCCTCTCTTATTCTCTTTCTGTCCCATCCTTCCTCTCTCTCCTTCTACCCCCTCTATATTTTCCCTCATCATCACTTCATCCACCCCTCCACTGTCTACCCCTCGCCCTCTCTCTGTGTGTCTCTCTCATTCTTCCTCCCTCTCAGCCTTGTCCATGCAGATAAGAGCAGACACTGATCTCAGTGTGATTTAATGAACGTTTAAAACTCCAGCATCAAAGTGCATCAGATTCACTGAGGATTCAAGCTGTTGAGGTCCACTGACTCCAGACCAGTTAGACCCCCCCCTCTCTCTCTCTCTCTGCCACATCTCATCTAATACAACAAGTCACCTTCACACGCCGCTAACACTAAAGCTAAAGTTAACCAATTTACATTTCAAAGGGAGAGTGAGATGTTACAGAAGAGAAGTCAGGGGTGGAAACATCAATGTCTATTAAACTAGATTCAGTGTGTTTTTATAAAGCTGCTAACCCTGTAGTTTAGACCTCTACAAACATGTTCTGAAATCTCCCACTGTATCAAATGCCCTTCTTGTGTGTCAGATGCCCTCCCTGTCTCTCCATGGGGTCTGATTCTGTGTAAAAGCTGCTAACCCTGTAGTTTAGACCTCTAGAAATAATAATACAACAAACAATAAAAACATCTGTATTTGGGTTAGCATACACAATAGATATGTTGAATGCCATACTGGAGCAGTTCAGGCAACTCAATTGTATCTCAATGGAGACATGCAGATGACCAAGCCTCCACCAGGCTAAGTTAGAGGTCATGTGTACGGAGAGGCAAGCCTGCTCACACTAAGATTTTTTTTTTTTTTAATAGGTTTTATTTTTTATTTTTATTGGTTTAAATCAAATACATTGAAACAATGTTGTCAGTCTTAAATTGAAAAAGTTGATGCACTGATATAAGCCTCAAGTGGAGGAGTTCAAGTATCTCGGGGTCTTGTTCACGAGTGAGGGGAGGATGGAGCGTGAGATTGACAGGCGGATCGGTGCAGCGTCGGGAGTGATGTGGTCGCTGTACCGGACCGTTGTGGTGAAGAGGGAGCTGAGCTGAAAGGCAAAGCCCTCGATTTACCGTCGATCTACATTCCTCCCCTCACCTATGGTCATGAGCTTTGGGGAACGACTAAACGACTGAAAGGACAAGATTGCGGATACAAGCATCATGGATGGATGATATAAGCGACAGCCATTTTATTAGACAATTATTTCCAATTAAACATTCCTAAACATTAAACTGCTGTATGTCATGGCATGTTTTCAGAATTATTTGTCCTGCAACATGGAAATTCCAGTGTTGCAAAAAAAGCATTGTTTGTACATTACTTTTTACTGGCCTTTACACGTGCTCTTTAGGACCTTTGCTTCTGCATTTCATGATTTAGAACTTAACATAATGCCCAACAGATATTATTGCAGCTTGCCAACTACTGGCATCAGAGGGAATTACCATGTGGTAAAAAATGTAACTAGATACTGAGGAACATGCAGTAGAAATACAAGTGATCTGAAGAAAGACATTTTTTAGAATGAATCAGGTGGTGATTTATGGACTGCACAGGGCTGCTATCTGTGACATCACAATCCTGGAAATTTTGTGAGGGTCAAAAGCAAAATATATTTCATGAAACCAGAATGAATGAAGCTAAATACAACTGGAATGTTTTAATATCTGTTCTCTGAAACAAACAAACAAAGAAAATGCACTTAAAGGAAAAGTAACGTTATTTTACAATCTGAGCCTTCTTTCGGTAATAAAACAAGTCGTTTGACTCACCCATATCACGTTCGTGTCATTTGGAGCTGTTTGAAGAAAGTTATGTTGTAGCGTATCCGTTAGCATTTGTATTCGGGGCATTACTTTGCGGTCTCCAAATAACACAAACTTTAGCACTTTTCAAATCATAGAAGCCCGATGTCTTAATGTAAGATTTCGTTTGAAGCAAAAGTGGCCTGTAATCCAAGATTTATCCATAGTTTTCAGCTTTGCGTTTCATGTTTGGGTCCCGGGAGCTGAAAGGCACAGTCCGCGCATGCGCACTGGCGTCCTCATCTACTCGAAACTATGGCTAAATCTCGGATTACAGGCCACTTTTCCTTCAAACGAAATCTTACATTAAGACATCGGGCTTCTATGATTTGAAAAGTGCTAAAGTTTGTGTTATTTGGAGACCGCAAAGTAATGCCCCGAGCATATGATACGAGCCCCATGTTAACGGATACGGGATCATTAGTAGAACAGAACGGCTCAACATAAGTTCTGCGATACTGCTCCAATTGACAGAAAAATGCTATGGGTGAGTAAAACTACTTGTTTTATTGCCGAAAGAAGGCTCAGATTGTAAAAAAAAACATTAATTTGCCTTTAATCCTAATCAAGCTAACTAAAATCCTAAACATACAACTTTAACAGAGATACAAAAAGATGTGAAACTAATACAATACTGTGCAAGTAGAATAAAAAATATAAGGCTACAAAATCATTATGTGCAATAGGGGGCTGTGTCTTACAGTTCAAGGTGCCTGTGGGACCATGAGACAATATCACATCTTTATTACATAAACATGAGTCTACGAACAAAACACCGCCAGCTGCATGTGTGAACTATAACACAAACCGCTACGTCAAAATAAATTATGCAAACAGCAGGGTCATTCTTGTTCAAAATGCTAACCGGAGCTTTTGTTAGTGCACATTCTGTAGTCTCCGGTGAATTCTGTTGCGTATGTAAAATCTATAGGGAAGAAAAGGCTTAAAGACACGCATAGGATGTAGCATGATAATAAACCCAGCCAATACACAAACTACTATCTATGGGGAAAAGCTTTAATCTTAGTTTGTATGAAGTGGTGACAAACTCTCCTCAGATGACCACGTTAGACAATTCCATTTGATGCTATGCAAACATCAAGCAAAGAAACACGGAAAAACCCAAGAGGACGCGAGCTGCAATCCTTGGAAGAGAGTCAGAATGGTTTCTGAAGTCGACCCAAGAAGGAAATTAATAGAATATTCCGGTTGAGTGCTCTAGAATGTCACAGCAGTGAAGAAGGGAAAAGGAAAATCACAAAGGGAGAATTGTCACATGGAATTACAAGTGTTAGGAGTGTGATCTGTGTTAAAGGGCCTGTACACATTATTTTCCCAATAATAATATTTAAAGGTACACTCTGTAACCTTTTGGTTGGGGGTCTGTGGATATGTCATTTGTCTGCCTAGAATGTTCCACAGTATGATATTAAGCAGCTCTACCTTACATTTATTCAATTACAGGTGGTTTTACAGCTCAAAAATATCTAGATAAACAGGCATTCTGACTGTGAGTGGGGTTGCCTTTCCACAGTTCTGACGTGTAACTTTGACCTGTAACTTTGACCTGTCTGGTTTGGTCTCCATGAAAGGTTTAATGCCATACTGTGGAACATTCCAGACAAAGCAATAACATCTTAACGGAGAAAGCATTTGATGGACCCTCCACCAATGCACCTTTAAGATTTGATTTGAACAGGAGTTTCAATCTCAGTTCTGATATTAAAAGCCCTGTGCCCTAGCCTGGGAATTCCCAGGCCGCTTCTGTTCGTTTCGAACTGGAAGGCGGCCTGGAAACTCGTCCAAGCGAGAGTCCCAGATTTAGGGCCCCAATCAGAGAGCGGGGGAGGTGTGGAAAGACGGTGACGCGTACTACATGACAAACGGAAGCTTGTAGTTTGAACTGACAACTGACATGATTGGCTATGGACTTACGTATACGCTCAATGATAGACATTCATAACGCCCAATAAACGGCCGTTGGCAATCGCTAACCACACCTCCGCTACGGGATTTTTCGAAGCGAGTTTCCAGACCCATATCTCACTTGTGATATGGTCAGGTGTTAACCAGACTACCTGTGCCCAATTATTATTATTTTTTTGTATTTGAGCAAAAATTGTCCCTATACAGAATAAGATAGCTGTGTGCTGTCTGCATCTAATTACAAAGTGTTTTATTGTCAGAGAATGAGGAAGTGTGTTGTAAGCATGCTAGTGAAAACTATAATCAGATCTGAAGGTGAACCCAAGATGGCGTTGTGTTGTTTTCAGTGGCCTGGGCTCATTGGCCCAAAAATAATTTTCTCTTCCGCATTAATTCCTCAATACGGGCAAGCTCCTCCCACCTGTGTGACATCTGTAACGTGCACGGCGTGGAGCGTTTGGACCAAGCAGAGCGAGCGCAGGCTCAAAGTGGGGCTAGGCCAAGTCTTAAAAAGCTAACTTTAGGTAACTAACTAGCGGCTGAGTGGCTAGCGCACATGCTTCACAGCAAGAAGGTTCCAGGTTCAATCCCCGGGTCGCCCAGGCCTTTCTGTGTGGAGTTGGCATATTCATCCCGTGTCTGCGTGGGTTTCCTCCGGGCACTCTGGTTTCCCTCATCAACCCAAAACATGCACGAAAGGTAAAATCCTCCAGCTGTGGTCCTGACCAAACCGAAACAAGAAGATCAAGGAGATGGTCCCTGGGTGCAGTAATGTGCTGCCCACTGCTCCTAATAACAGGATGGGTTAAATGCAGAGAAGAATTTCTCCTGTGTGAGATCAATAAAGTCCCTTCTGGCTGGAGGTAAAATCCTCCAGCTTAGGTCCTGACCAAGCCGAGCAATAAGACCATGGAGATGGGTCCCCGGGCGCCTGAAAGACGAGCTGCCCACTGCTCCTGAAGGATGGGTCAAATGCAGAGGGATAATTTCCCTATGGGGATGAATAAAGTTCTTCTTCTTCTTCTTCTTGGTGCTTTGAGGATTTAAAAATGTTAAAAACTTTATGTTGTGAAAATAGAAAAGGATCCTACAGAATCTGCCCTTTGTGAAAGCTGGATGCCCTGTCAGCCAGACACGGGCTGTTTGAATTCCCAAAATGCATTGCACTCTATGGGAGAATTCTTTCTGGGCCCAAGCTCCCGGAAGCTGCAATACCTGGAGCGGCCACTAGTCGGTCTGGAGTCAGGAATGTCTTATCCAGTTTTTATTATAGATCCGTGGTTGTGAAAAGCTCGAGCGAGAGAAGCATTTATATCAGCATTTATTTGTTTTGCAGGCACTTTAGCTTCCACTGTTTAGCTGTGTTCACAACTGCTCCCAGTGGTCAGCTCATGCTCTGCTCTGTTAGCAAGATTATTTCATTTGTTCTGAGGACCAGATTACAGACAGAACAACACAGAGGACAGACAGAAGCATCCATGTGTATCCGTATGCATGTAGAAAGTGGATCGTAAATGAGCCTTAAGACAGTAAAACTCAGGTACAGCGCCTTTATGAATAATTCATGTTAGAGCCCGAGATGAGCGCTTCCTCAGTGAATGACACATTCCCCGTATAGTGTATATGGCTCAAATTAAGGGTATGGAGAAAGATGGAAAAGAGAATTTGAAATATGTCAAAATATATGATTGCATTTGTGTGAACTGCTGAAGAAGGCACAGTGTTTTGTCAGTCAGCATGTGTGCAATTTGATTTGGGCCGAGTTTTATCATGGAGGTTTCGGATATTAATATGTTTCCATGTATTTGAGCAAAACTACAAAAATGTCTTACCTCAGTACAGATACTATATATTGTATAAGCAACTCTTGAGGTCAAAATAAGTCTGTTATGTACTGTACGTAGCCTGGGAATTCCCAGGCCGCTTCCGTTCGTTTCGAACTGGAAGGCGGCCTGGAAACTCGTCCAAGCGAGAGTCCCAGATTTAGGGCCCCAATCAGAGAGCGGGGGAGGTGTGGCAAGACGGTGACGCGTACTACATGACAAACGGAAGCTTGTAGTTTGAACTGACAACTGACATGATTGGCTATGGACTTACGTATACGCTCAATGATAGACATTCATAACGCCCAATAAACGGCCGTTGGCAATCGCTAACCACACCTCCGCTACGGGATTTTTCGAAGCGAGTTTCCAGACCCATATCTCACTTGTGATATGGTCAGGTGTTAACCAGACTATACTGTACGCACCTAATTATAGAGAGTAATTATAGAGTTTTAGTTGTTGTGTCTCTAATTTGAATCCACCCACCCCGCCCCGCCCACTTTTGTCTCTAAACACTCCTAACTCCTAACTCATTCTGTACTTTCAGTTAAACAATCCCATTTATGTCAATGGAAAATTTGGGAAACATTTTGCATCTGAAATATGACAAAGTCGGTTCATTTGTGTAAAATATTCAGTGTTCATGTGCACCAACAAGTCAACACTTCATCGATTCTCTGGGGGGCTTTAAAACACTGTAAAGGTCGGCAGCCCCATACAAAAGAATACAGCCCAAATAATGACGTCAGCGCCCACGGCAACTTCTAGAATAAGGTGAATAGGAATATGTCTTGTCCCTGCACAGATATACTGTATAAGCTGCACTTGAGGTCAAAGTAAGGGTGTTTTCACACTTGGTCCCTTTCAGCGTTTAAAGCGAACTCAGATCGCTAACTGAGCATTATAGGTTTATATGTGAACACTCTAAGTGCACTCAGACCCCTTTAAAACGAACCGAACTGAGACCATCTTGGGAGGTGGTCTCAGTATGGTTCACTAAAAGGTCCGCGGTACGGTTCGCCTAACCTGCGCAGTGTGTACACATAACGCTCCGGGTTCACTTCGCCTTTTGTGCAGTTTTATTACCTTCTAAGCTTCCCGTAGACAGCGACACGGGGAGGTAGTGACGAAAAATAACAATACAGGACTCTTTCGAGGCCCTGTAATTGGAATGAGTACACTTTAAATCCTTTAACGAGGATCCATTGGAGGGCAAGTCTGGTGCCAGCAGCCGCGGTAATTCCAGCTCCAATAGCGTATATTAAAGTTCCTGCAGTTAAAAAGCTCGTAGTTGGATCTCGGGTCCGAGCTGACGGTCCGCCGCGAGGCGGGCCCCCGTCTGTCCCAGCCCCTGGCTCTTGGCTGAGTGTCCCGCGGGGTCCGAAGCGTTTACTTTGGAAAAAATTTGAGTGTTCAAGGCAGGCACGGTCGCCTGAATACTGCAGCTAGGAATAATGGAATAGGACCCCGGTTCTATTTTGTGGGTTTTCTCTGAACTGGGGCCATGATTAAGAGGGATGGCCGTCACAGAGAATGCCAAGGAGTGAAGGTCTCAGAGCTCTAGAGAAGCTACAGTGTGAACAGAAAGAGGACTGAGGCTCCATCAGAGCTTAAGTGGACCAGAAAGAGAACTCTGTCCTCTTTCACAATGTGAACACAAACAGAACTGAGTTTGTGTTCTCTTGGTCCCCTTGTTGGTCCACTTTTAGGGGACTGAGTTCGGTTCGCTTAATGGGGACTATATGTGAAAACACCCTAAGTCAGCTGTGTACTGTCTGCATGTACTGTAATATAAAGTGTTTTATAGTTTAGTTTTACAGTAACGACAAAGCTTAGCCTGGTCTCTGGAACTCATCGTGGAATGCAAAAGGTAAGTGAGGACTAACTTTGGACCACTGAAAACTGTTGAAAATGAACTAGTTCTGTTTTTCACGTTTTTAAGACGGTAAAAATCAGCTACAGCGCCAAAGTTTCAAAGGTGCACTGTGTAACTTTTCTGGTGGAGGGTCTGTCAAATGCTTTTCTCCATGGACATGTCATTGCTTTGTATGGAATGTTTCGCAGAATGGTGTTGAACATTTCTATCTTCATGGAGACCAAACCAGACCCAGTTACAGGTCAGATCTGTGGAGAGGCGACCCCGCTCACAGTCAGAATGCCTGTTTTTCTAGGTATTTTTGAACTATAAAACAACCTTTCCAGTAAATGTAAAGTAGAGCTGGTTCAGGTCATACTGTGGAACACTACAGGCAGAGCAATGACATATCCATAGAAACAAGCAGGTGACGGACCCTCAACCAAAAAGTTAGTAGTTATTAGTGCCCCAGAATTAATCACAAATTTTCCAGCTCATGTTGTAATTATAATCTTTTCTGTGCATTTTTGAATATAGAAAGACTATGTTAGAGCAGAGGAGGAGCATAAATCCTGGGACACAGCTGGTATTTGACAGCGTCGTGTCTGAAATGTCACAGATGCAGAGATGTGTTTTTCTGAGTGTGTGGACAGGTGACAGCTCTGACCCAGATAAACACTGCACATATACATTGTTCAGATCAATGAACATGACTCAGACACACACCAAACGGTTAGCAACAAACAAGGAGCTGGGGCATCTGAACTAAATATATAATGTAGACTAGTTAAGGAGCAATATGGAATTTTTAGTCTGACTGGCTTATGGGAATGCTCCAGAGTATGGCATTAAAGAGTAAACAACAAACGGCAAGAAGTCAGTCATCAACACTAAAAATACTGCATGAATATGTAGGTTAGTTAAAGGTGCACTTTGTAACTTTTCACCTACTTTCCAGATGTTATTACTTTGCCTGTAATGTTCCACACTATGGCATTACATATAATCAGATGAAACATGTCAAAAAGTTAAGAACAACCAAGAAATCTGTCATCAACACTAAAATAGCCCACTGCCAATATATGTAGGTTAGTTAAACTTTTGACCCACTTGCCTCATTGATTTGCCTTTAATGTAACTATACTCGAGAGTCTATTTTTAAGTCTATTTTTAAATTATTTTAAGCCAATATTTATTATCTTGTTTTATTGCATGCTACATTTTCCTGCTGTTCTTGATCTGTGCGTTGCAACACTGGAATTTCCCCACTGTGGGACTAATAAAGGCATATCTTATCTTATCTTATCTTAACTAAACTCTATCTTGCATTAAAGGCAAATTAACATTTTTTTACAATCTGAGCCTTCTTTCGGCAATAAAACAAGTAGTTTTACTCACCCATAGCATTTTTCTGTCAATTGGAGCAGTATCGCAGAACTTATGTTGAGCCGTTCTGTTCTACTAATGATCCCGTATCCGTTAACATGGTGCTGTATCATATGCTCGGGGCATTACTTTGCGGTGTCCAAATAACACAAACTTTAGCACTTTTCAAATCATAGAAGCCCGATTTCTTAATGTAAGATTTCGTTTGAAGCAAAAGTGGCCTGTAGTCCGAGATTTAGCCATAGTTTCGAGTAGATGAGGACGCCAGTGCGCATGCGCGGACTGCTCCCGGGACCCAAACATGAAACGCAAAGCTGAAAACTATGGCTAAATCTCAGATTACAGGCCACTTTTGCTTCAAACGAAATCGTAGATTAAGACATCGGGCTTCTATGATTTGAAAAGTGCTAAAGTTTGTGTTATTTGGAGACCGCAAAGTAATGCCCCGAGTACAAATGCTAACGGATACGCTACAACATAACTTTCTTCAAACAGCTCCAAATGACACAAACGTGATATGGGTGAGTCAAACGACTTGTTTTATTACCGAAAGAAGGCTCAGATTGTAAAATAACGTTACTTTTCCTTTAAGGTGTTTTTAAGGTTCAAGTGGTCGTGCCACCATCTTGAGTAACAGTTTAAATCAGGAGTGTCCAAACATTTTCATCAAGGGCCACAGACCAAAACATAGACAGACAGGAGAACTGCTGGTTAAGAATAATGAATAATAAATAATAATATGAGCATTTATTTATTTATTTATTTAGAATGAGTTAACAGACCCTCACGCTTAAAGGGATATGCCACCCCCAGGTCAAACTTGGGCATCTCCCCACAGTCCAGAGACTAAAATAAGTGGTGGAAAGCGTTTTCCTGGTGACCCAGCCATTGCCCAGGTCTGTCAGCACTGACCGCCGCGGTATCTGCAGCACACACCACGCTGCGTAACAGGGGAACTCCCTTCCTGGTGCGTAACTGGGATTCCCCTGGCAGCGTGCTGTGTGCTTCGGCTATGTTGTTCCGCACTGAAAAATAGTTCCCAACCAAAATGACCAAGGCAAGCTCTCCGTGTTGATTTGCACATTTATTTTCACTCGATATGAATGCGCACTACACAGAAAGTAATTGGGAAAAGCATCGAGCAAATTAATTCCTTTTGGCCGAAATCTTTCTCTGGCGACGTTAGACTCCAGTCTAACGCGGTCAGTGCTGACAGACCTGGACAATGGCTGGGTCACCAGGAAAACGCTTTCCACCACTTATTTTAGTCTCTGGACTGTGGGGAGATGCCCAAGTTTGACCTGGGGGTGGCATATCCCTTTAAATCCTCAATAAAGACACACAAAATATTTAATATAGGTTTTCCCAGATTAGAAAAAAAAAAAAAAAGTTTCAGTAAAAATTACTGTTTATAATTAACCTCCAATTAACGTGATTGGAGGGCCGCATTTGGCCCCTGGACCATAGATTGGACAAGCCAGGTTTAAATACCCAGTTCCTCCTTTAACGGTTTGAAAGTCTAGAAGTTACCTATGGTTACAAGTTACCATATGTACAATTTCTTTTACTTACAAATCAATGCAGAAATCAGTGCAAATTCTTTTTAATTTTGATCACAATAATGCTTTAATCATCAGTCATTAAATTAAATTGCATTATGGGTCTCATATCGTCCCATATAGGCCCTGAAAACCTGCAGAAAGCCACTCTCATAATCTACCATTTAAACATGAATCACAAAACATTTGTAATAATATAAGAAATGAGCACGTTCCTACACCACACTTTGGACAATACATGAATAATGGTTTTAATCATTCTCCCTAATCCAGGAGCTCTGCATCAAATCACTATTGTGTTTTATTTGTTATTTCACACTCATACACACACTGAGCTTGTCCTTTGCCTGTTTCCTGATTTGCTAATCCCACGGCATGTGCATTTCCCTGAAGTAAATTAGTGTCAAAGCAACCCATTCTCCGAACAAAACGTACAATAAACAATAAAGATCTAATTATTTCTCATGCGGTGCTCTTGTCTCAGAGGAAAAACTGCGTATAGTCACTGCCGATACATGCCGAGAGAATGTGATTAGTGTGATTTGTTTTTATTGTGAGGTATTTCTCAGACAGGGAGACTGTGCTGTGTCATGTGATTATCTGATTTTTAAATAGTTATTCCCTATATTTGTGTCTCGCTCAGATGGCATGTAATTAAGAGCTTATTTGTTAAAGGTTCACTGTGTAACTTTTCTGGTTGAGGGTCCATCAAACGCTTTTCTTTATTTAGATGTTATTGTTTTGTCTGGAATGATTCACAGTACGGCATTAAACATTTCTGTCTTCATGAAGTCCAAACCAGACCAAGTTACAGGTCAGATCTGTGGAGAGGCGACCCCGCTCACAGTCAGAATGTCTGTTTTTCTAGATATCTTTGAGCTCTAAAACCACCTGTAATTGAATAAATGTAAAGTAGAGCTGCTTAATGTCACACTGTGGAACATTCCAGGCAGAGCAATGACATCTCCATAGAAACAAGCAGGTGACGGACCCCCAAACAAAAAGTTACATAGTGCACTGGTTAACTGGTTCAGCTGTACCTACTATCCATCTTTTTAGTGTGTGGGCATAGACTGTTTATATAAATGGGCACAGCTAACGCGCTAGCCACTGCGTTCCAAACTGGAAGTGAGCATGGACACACTTCTGGCTCCATCACCTGTTTCCAATTGACTTTACATTGAAAAACGTTGCCCCTCTCTCTGTAATTGCTGCTGTCAAGCTATTTCACTATTTTGTCCATAAACAAATTCCTAGTCCTAATGTGGAACTGGCTTCAAATTCGCTCCTATTACTGCTACCCTCAATGAGCTTCATTTGACTGGAGCCGGACACTACACACAACACTCCCTCAGCCTGCTTCTTTATACAGTCTATGATCAGAATGGATTTATATTGCAAACAACATACAGCTCTGTTTAATTCCAACACAAACACAAAGCAGAGCTACTTCAGTTCTTGCACCAGGAGTGGAATAAAGTCACCCAAGAACAATGTGAAAGACTTGTGGAGAGCATGCCAAGACGCATGAAAACTGAGATTAAAAATAAGGGTTATTGCACCAAATATTGATTTCTGAACTCTTCTTAAGTGTAAACATTAGTATTCTGCAGTGTTGTATAGTAACAAAGTAATAATACTTCACTACTGTACTTAAGTACATTTTGGGAGACTTTGTACTTTACTTGAGTTTTAAAAAAATTGATAACTTTTACTTTTACTTCACTACATTTCCGAATTTAATTGCATACTTTTACTCCGATACATTTTCAATGTGCCGTTTAGTTACTTGTTACAAAAAAAACCTCTACTGACTGCAAGGAAGTCAGGACGTGCCTGGGCTTGTTCGCTACTTGCGCATGACAATCAGCCTACACCTGCTGGTTTCATGCAGCTAGTTTAATCAATCAACATCCCTGATGGAAGAGGAGACAGCATCCACGTCGGCTACAAATGAAGGGGGACCTGACGATGAGCCTCCCTGGCCATACTTAAACACAATGTTCTCTTACGCTGATATGAAGGATTCGTCCTATCGAATGAAGTGCCTTTTGTGCCTTCCAAGAAACGTGGAAATCCTATCTTACAGAAACTCCCCGTCCAACCTCAAGAAACACATCGAGGTAAGTTCTAGATTAATGAAATTGTTAGCGTCTATATTCCAATTTCAGTAACCATAGCATGGACATTCTAGACACTGTTGTGAAACCTTGAGCATAACATGTAGAAATTAACTTTGTGTGACATTGTTTCGGTTGCACAAAGGGTATTTGACGATGTTGGAGCTAACAGGCTACCTAGCTTTTTCGGCTCAAGGGAAGGCATAGCTGTAGGCTATTCTGATATAAATTCAGACTGCCTTTGCTTGATACTTTTACTTGTACTTTTAATTACATTACTTGAGTACATTTATTTTGACATTTCTTGTCATACTTAAGTACAAGAAGTTCCAGATACTTTAAGACTTTTACTCAAGTAACATTTCAGTCAGTGACTTCGACTTTTACCAAAGTCATTTTTGGGAGGGGTACCTATACTTTCACTTGAGTTTGATTTTCCAGTACTTTATACAACACTGGTATTCTGTTGTTTTAAAATGAATTTGATCTTGTTTCTTTGCATTGTTTGAGGTCTGAAAACATGTATCTTTTTTGTTATTTTGACCATTTGTCATTTTCTGCAAAGAAATGCTCTAAACGATAATATTTTTATTTGGAATTTGGGGGAAATGTTGTCAGTAGTTTATAGACTCAAACAAAAATGTTCCTTTTGCCCAAACACATACCTATAAGTAGTAAAATCAGAAAAGAAAAAAAAAGATCATTTTGCAGTGGTCTCTTACTTTTTTTTCCAGACCTGTATATGTAATAGAAGCAATTACTTTCTCCATTTGTCTGGAAAAATGCTTTTATTAAACTATGAGTATAGTTTAGATATATACAAAGCCTTTACGGTCAGATTTTGTGGAGGTTCTTTTTTTAATGATTTTTTAATTTTATGTTTGACTTTTGTTTTTATTTATTACAGAGCTGTTTTAAAAATTGATCTTGTATCTGTCAACCAATATCTGAAAATAAATTACAAAACTAATAAAATCCTGGTAAATCTTGCTCATATTAGCACCTCTCACCTGTAAACTGCCCCAGTCTGAGCTTCCGTTGGTGAACATGAGGACCCCCTGCTCCTGCACCGTCCTGAACCTCAGAGACAGTCTGAAGTCCGGACGCTCTTCCTCCACAACAGGCAGGTAAGACAGATGCCCCGCCCCATCAAAACGCAGTGCTGACTCTGAAAAAAAACACAGAGAAGGTTTGACAATGAGGCTAATGCACACTTTATAGCTGATTTTCATTCTATAGGACAAAAATATTTAATACAGATGTGGGCAGATGAAATTAATAGGGTTTTAATGCAGATTTTTTGTTGAAGTATCGCAGCTGTTGAGGTCTGGTCAGTAATAGAAGTTATTAGGTTCAATATTTGTGAATTTACCTTTTGGATATCTCATGCAAAGGCAGAAATGGGCAGGTATAATGTGATTCACATATTGTGCTAGACTTGAAGAGGTGGTATTTTTACTTCTATGGACTAACACGTAACATATTTAGATCACCATGTTTCCTTTTATTGTTTTGGAAATGATATATTTGTCAAAGACAACGCATGAACATGTTTTATAAGTTTCAGTTTCATTTTTGACCCCCTGTTCTCCTCCCTTTGCTCTCCGCTCTACGTCGCTCCTCCTTCAGAGCGCTGAGCGATCACATTAAAATCAGGATGTATTTCATTAATGAAACTACTGCACATTTGCCTGGTTTACACCTGACCATATCACAAGTGATATATGGTCTGGGAACCACCTTTGAAATATCTCGTAGCGGAGGAGTGGTTTACGATCGCCAACGGCCGTTTACTGGGCGTTACGAATGTCTATCATTTGGCGTATACGTAGCCCATAGCCAATCATGTCAGTTGTCAGTTCAAACTACAAGCTTCCGTTTGTCACGTAGTACACGTCACCGTCTTTCCACCCCTCCCCGCTCTCTGATTGGCTCCCAGAATCGGGAGAGCTCGCTTGCCATAGTTGCCAGGCTGTCTTTCAGATCGGAACAAATGAAAGCAGCCTGGGATTTCCCAGGTTAAAGGGATATGCCACCCTCAGGTCAAATTTGGGCATCTCTCCACAGTCCAGAGACTAAAATAAGTGGTGGAAAGCGTTTTCCTGCTCACCCAGCCATTGTCCGAGTCTGTCACCACTGACCGCCGCGGTATCTGCTGCTCCTCCGCCTCAGACTGGAGTCTAACGACGCCAGAGAAAGATTTCGGCCAAAAGGAATTAATTTGCTCGATGTGTTTCCCAATTACTTTCTGTGTAGTGCGCATTCATATCGAGTGCAAATGCACAAATCAACACGGAGAGCTTGCCTTGGTCATTTTGGGTGGGAACTATTTTTCAGTGCGGAACAATAAAGCCGAAGCACAGAGCATGCTGCGCAACAGGGGAACTCCCTTCCTGGTGCGTAACAGGGATTCCCCTGGCAGGAAACACATCGAGCAAATTAACTCCTTTTGGCCGAAATCTTTCTCTGGCGACGTTAGACTCCAGTCTAACGCGGAGTAGCTGCAGATACCGCGGCGGTCAGTGCTGACAGACCTGGACAATGGCTGGGTGACCAGGAAAACGCTTTTCATCACTTATTTTAGTCTCTGGACTGTGGGGAGATGCCCAAATTTGACCTGGGGGTGGCATATCCCTTTAACTGCCCATTGCATCAGGATTGCAAAGTTGTAATGTATTGCTTTGGATCATGCTTATCTTACAGCTAATCATAGGGTTTGAATAGTGCCCGGGAGAGATTGCTAAATTACTCAATCAGGCATGGTTCTGATGAGGGTCCAACATGCCTGATTGATGTCTGAACTTTCTAACATGATAGAAAGTTCAGACATATTTTAGCACAGTCCTGGTGTAAAATAATATTAAATAAATAACTAAATAATGTATTTCCATGTTAAGTGACTATAAAAAGAAGCCAGCCTTTTGAGTGGCTCTTTGAAATGAAGATCCATAAATCTTGTTTCACCTCATGCATTATTCATAACATCAAGTGCTGTTTATTATCAAAGAGCAGTTTTATTAAAATGGAGGTGCTGCGTATATTTATTTAACCTTGTCGTGTTACTGCGTAAGGCCTTGTTTTCTCTTTGCTCTGCCTCTGTGATAGATCTCTCCATTGAATTGCCTGTAAAAAGGTGTCATCAATCAAAATGTTTTTAATCAAATCTGTGAGTCGTGGATTGAGGGTTCTGTTTGGAGATGGAGGCTCGCTGAAGTCTGGAAAAAGTGTTGACGGCGCTGAGACCAACACATTTTAGGATGAAAAGTGTCTCTTCTATAGTTTGGCGCATTATTCTTTCACTGCACTTTTCGTGACGGCAAGGGATAAAATGATCCAGCCTTTTCTGTTTCGATACCAATGTTGATACGTCAAATGCCTTTCTTCATGAAGATGTTATTCCTTTGCTTGGAAAGTTTTAAACCTTTCCTATCTTCATGGAAACTAAACCAGACCAAGTTACTGGTCCGATCTGTGGAGAGGCAACCCCACTCCCGGTCAAAATACCTGTTTTTCTAGGTATTTTTGACCTATAAAACCACCTGTAAATGAATAAATGCAAAGTAGAGCTATTTAATGTCACACTGTGGAATATTACAGGGAGAGAAATGACATATCCATAGAAACAAGCAGGTGACAGACCCCAAACCAAAACAGCAATTAATCTTATTACACCAATAAATAGATAAAAATGAGATATCGACTGAACCAATATCTTGGAACTATCAAAATGTTCAATATTGGTGCCGACATCCGATACCAGTATTGTATCACGTGTCCTTAGTGGTAAAATACAGATACAGACTAAAATGAGGCAGTCCCTCTGCTCCACCAACTCCACCAACTCCACCAACTCTCACACACACTGGCAAAGGAGGTGTCTTGCATAAGGACACAATGGCAGGACATGGTCTTTTAAAATATGGTTAAAATAATAGGGCTGGGGCATACGTTGCTGGTTATATAGTAATATACTGTATTTATAGTGAAGATTTGACATTTGGAATAACATGATAATTAATTAATGCACTGGCGGCTATTGGCTAATCATTGCTACCGCTAACCCTCTTTTTCGCTAAGGCCTAGAGCAACTTAAACACTGATTGTGGAGGGTCTGCAGAGGCTAATTGAAGGTTAACTGAAGGATAAATTAAAATTTGAAAACTATAACCACAGCTCTCAAGTCTCACGCTTTGAGAGTGTGACACACGCATTTCAACGAGTTTACGCTCACACGCCACACATGAAATTTTGATAATCAATTCAATGAAACTCTAACCACTGGTCACAGCTAGGGTTGCCAGCCGTCCCTTGAAAAACGGAATCGTCCCATATTCAGAAACAAAAGTACGCATCCCGTATTGAGGTGAAAAGGGACGCACTTTGTCCCGTATTACCGTGTGAATCAAAAATAGTGTCTAAAACAGGGTGCCCAAAACATCGGTCACCATCTACCAGTCGATCGGTGTCCGGTCTTGGTCTCGAGATGATTGCGATCATATTTCATTACGGCCACTGCCTTTAGCAATAAACTTTTTACCGTGTTCCAGACAAGCGCACGGGCTTTTACTGCAGCCCGTGCGCTCGTCTGGATCATGGGGAAACCACGCGCGCCGCCAGCTCTCTCTCCTCCTGCTCATAGCACACGCTCCCTCCTCGATGCGCTCTGATTATAAGAGCAAAACTACGTGCAAAGCAAAAACTAATCTAAATTTATGTTACAGCATCCGCACAGAGCAGGTCTACAGCACAGAGCAGGTCTACAGCACAGAGCAGGTCTACAGCACAGAACAGGTCTACAGCGACATGTGGTTGAATTTTGCCTATGAAAGTGCACAAATACATCTGTTTGTCGCAACATCCATTTGGTAAATGTGCAGAGGTAAATACCACTGCAAAACCAGTAAGAGAATGTAACTCCAGTTAGAAAAACAGGTTTAAAAAAAAAAAAATCAAAGAAGGGGTCCTCAAACTGCGGGTGAGGGTCCAAAAACGGGACACAGAGTGTTTAAGTGCAATGCAGTTTGCTTGGCTTATTTTAAAATTAACATTCATCAGATAAAATGGAGATAGATGCATGAAAACTTACTCATGTGAGTCAGCCTTTTCCCACATGAAGATCATTAAGCCCAAGTACTGTTCCACCATGACTGATGATCATTTAGAAATGTGCTTGAGTCTGGCTGTCAGCAGCTACTGTCCAGACTACACCTCCTGAGCTGATTCCATCCAGTGCAAGTCAGATTTTGTGAGAAGGTCGTGTAAAGTGGGATCATCAAGAGGGAGAAAGGGAATTTCCCCCCCCCAAAAAATGGGTGGTTGACATCTTAGTTTTTATTGGATGGAATGACCCCAGAGCATCTCAGAGCATCTAGAGTTGAAAAATTTTCCAGGGGGGCATGCCCCCGGACCCCCCTAGCTTTTCGGTGACTTTCAGCTTTTTCCATTACTGGTCACTTTTATCCCTGTTTATATTAATTTATACAGTTTTAAGTTAAGCAGGACATATATTTATTGTATTCTGTTAATTTTGTTATTTAGCATTAAATATAAATTGCTGATAATTATTTATTTTCCCTGTGTTCATATCACTCAGATATGCATCTAATTCAAATCCAGTTTGAGTCAAATAGTTTAAAAAAATCCCTTCACACATACAAAAAAGGGCTAAGAAGATTCACTACACCACGAAGGGTGAAGGCAATCGGGCTGGTCCTGCCGATGAGGTGTTATTTTTCAGGGAGTTGGCAACCCTAGTCACAGCGCTTCTGTGCCCAGAACATCGGTCTGTGTGGCTTAGAAGAGTTATCCAGGCACCACGCCCTTTTCAGCCAATCAGAAACTAGATTGTTCTGTTGTCGGGCAGACCGTAGATTCTAGTTTCAGCTAAGTGCGCACTGCACTGTCAGTGATAATTGAAGGACGGCAACTGAACACGAGTGAGACGAACGAATGATGACAAAACGGTGAATGATAAAACAAACGAACATCCAACTCAGGACTGAGAACCATCAGGTAATAACTTCATTTATATAACTCTCATTAGTTGCTTTGTAGTTTTGCTCTTTAAACCAACATTTACACCTGTCCATTTCAAGCCCCCCCCCCCAAAAAAAAAATAAAAAATCTCACTCCAACCACACTTCAACCTGCTATAACATAAATATCTCGAAACAAGCAAGTAAAAATATTATA
This sequence comes from Paratrypauchen microcephalus, assembly GCA_036785185.1. Classification (NCBI taxonomy): domain Eukaryota; kingdom Metazoa; phylum Chordata; class Actinopteri; order Gobiiformes; family Gobiidae; genus Paratrypauchen; species Paratrypauchen microcephalus. The sequence continues at coordinate 765,617 of JAVJIX010000197.1, read as the reverse complement.
ATGGGTGACGTCACACTCCCTTAGTCTACTTCTTTATACAATCTATGGTCAGAAGGACTATCTTAGCTGGAGGATTTGACCTATTTTGAATGTTTTGTGTTGTTGAGGAAATCGGGGCATTATCGGGCCAAACTACTGCATATCACACCAAGTTTGTGAAGTGGTAGTGTATTGTTTTGTATCCTGCTTTTGTATATTTATGAAGCAAAGTAGCCTTGTCTGCTTAGCTTTGGGACAGAGTTGTACTGCTAACTGTAAGGCGGGTTTGAATAGGACCCAGGAGAGATTGCTAAATTACTCAGACAGTCACTCACACACCTTGCAGAGAATACAAACAAATCGTCCTGTTTGATATCCTGCATAGTTACAGTCGCAATTACCGTTGCATGGACAGATGCTCTCCCAGGCGTGATGCGGAGTGATGTATCCAGCCCGGGCTGTGGTGTAGTGCGCCACACTGTCCCCTGTCAGACGCACTGAGCTCCTGCAGCCTCTGGGGGCGCAACCTGGACCTGCACAGCCTGCATGGGTCACTCTGAGGATGGTCACACCCAATGTGTCCTCCATGTCTGAGATTATAGCTGAAATATGTGACAGAGAGAGAAGGGGAGAAGCATTTTAAACAAGAAACACAATGTCTACAGAGTTTGTTTCTTTGGGCCTATAAAATGTAAACAGAAAATGCCCTTTAAAAATATAACAATAGGTTTTAAAATGGAATCTCCTGTCAGCTCTATTTCCATTGCAGAGAAACAGTCAATAAATGTAACGCTGTGTGACATTTACCAATATGGTTAGGTAAGACTAGCACACTGCAAAAATAAAAACAAAAATTAGCCTATTTACCTTGGTTTGAGTGGAATTTTGGATTCATTCAGTATTTAGTTCTAAATACTGATTGAATCTAGTTAAGGCTGGAACAGCTAATCAGGATTAATGGTGATTTTGATAATTAAAAACCTTCCTTGTTGGTAAATGTCCTCATACCATATTTGTTTGTAAAACATCTCATACTTTTCACATTCTAGTAATCAATATGGAAAAAATCTACACAATAACATACATGGTTAAAGCAAAAATGACTGGTAGCAAAAATGCAAGTATCTGACTGGAATTTTAACTAAAGGTAAGGTGAGCCTTTATTGAAATTCCTCCTCCTTCTTTGTCAGAAGCAGTGGGACCCATGTGCAGATCTTGACCTAGTCTTGGTCAGGACTACCTTAGGTAGAGGACGATTTTACCTAGAGAGACATGGATTAAGCCTTTATTGATCTCACACACAGTGACACACAGGAGAAATTTTACTTCTGCATTTTTACTTCTGCATTTTTACTTCTGCATTTTACTTCTGCAAATTTTACTTCTGCATTTGACCCATCCTTTTTCAGGAGCAGTGGGCAGCCATCTTCGCACCGCCCGGGGGGCAGCGCCATGAAGGGTCTTGCCCAAGGACCCAGGTCCCCCAGGTAAAAGTCTAGTGACTTACCAGTTGGGCTAACCAGCCGGCCTGAGGACAGCCTTCTTCACGACTACTATCCTGATTTTACAGTATATCTTTTTGCACACTTTTTGTCTATTTTGGTCCATATAAAAACTGATATTATTTCATGATGCCCTTTGCAGCAGGACACAATCCTTCATGACTTCATTATAGTTCCCCGTTCACATAAATTGGCCTTGTTTCTGTTTGAGTGGCTTTATTGCATTGTGACTGATTTCCCTTCGGATTCAAGAAAACCACTGCACTGGACTGGAAGACTTTTACTACCCCTGCTTCTGCTGTGGAAATATACACTATAATTAAAATACAATGCTTTTGATTAAGGTCCCTGGATGTACAGTTTTCTATATGCAAATACAGTTAAGTGGTTTAGATGTAATTGGAATATTGGGTTCAGTCCTAGTCACACCTGTGCAATAATAAAGAATCTAATTAGCTTCAGATGCAGAGGCTTTGGGGACAGAACACTAATTATTTTATGTTAACACCGCTAATGTTGGCTGGTGTCCTTTGCTTGGCTTTTGTATTGTTCTGGAGTAGATTTTATGTCAGATGCCCTACCTGACATGACTACTATTAAAGATTTTTGATAGACTGATCAGTGTTGTATAGTAACAAAGTAATAATACTTCACTACTGTACTTAAGTACATTTTGGGAGACTTTGTACTTTACTTGAGTTTAAAAAAAACAAACAAGATAACTTTTACTTCACTACATTTCCGAATTTAATTGCATACTTTTACTCCGATACATTTTCAATGTGCCGTTTAGTTACTCGTTACAAAAAAACCCTCTACTGACTGAAGGAAGTCAGGTCGTGCCTGGGCTTGTTCGCTACTTGCGCATGACAATCAGCCTACACCTGTTGGTTTCATGCAGCTAGTTTAATCAATCAACATCCCTGATGGAAGAGGAGACAGCATCCACGTCGGCTACAAATGAAGGGGGACCTGACCATGAGCCTCCCTGGCCGTACTTAAACACAATGTTCTCTTACGCTGATATGAAGGATTCGTCCTATCGAATGAAGCGCCTCTTGTGCCTTCCAACAAACGTGGAAATTCTATCTTACAGAAACTCCCCGTCCAACCTCAAGAAACACATCGAGGTAAGTTCTAGATTAATGAAATTGTTAGCGTCTAGATTCCAATTTCAGTAACCATAGCATGGACATTCTAGACACCGTTGTGAAACCTTGAGCATAACATGTAGACATTAACTTTGTGTGGCATTATTTCGGTTACACAAAGCGTATTTGACGATGTTGGAGCTAACAGGCTACCTAGCTTTTTCGGCTCAAGGGAAGGCATAGCTGTAGGCTAAGTGTAATGAATGAGAAAGGACACACAAGTTCAAAAGGACAAAAAATAACATTAACATGTGCTTACTTTTAAAAATTTAAACAAGCGCTGTGTGTTTGTGCGATCTAAGTAACAAAGCGAGGGTTAGCTTCAGACTGCCTTTGCTTCCTACTTTTACTTGTACTTTTAATTACATTACTGGAGTACATTTATTTTTACAGTACTTGTCATACTTAAGTACAAGAAGTTCCAGATACTTTAAGACTTTTACTCAAGTAACATTTCAGTCAGTGACTTCGACTTTTACCAAAGTCATTTTTGGGAGGGGTACCTATACTTTTAAGTGAGTTTGATTTTCCAGTACTTTATACAACACTGAGATTGATGGGGTTGAGCTTCATTTTAAGAACTTTTTTTTCTCCTTCAAACAATATAGTATGTTTGTTTTGAAATGTTAATCACTTTGGCAACAGTCCTAATTTGGCATCATTCTGAAAGCCATGCATATAAACAAGTCCCTCTCAAATGACAAAATACATTACATTAGTCACTCTCATCTTTTTGTTGAAAATCAAACTCCTAAACAGGACCGTGAATGCTCGGACTGATCACAGACTCCTGAAAATGTGCTGTTTACATCCATTAAATTTTTTTTTTTTTTTGACGATCTTAAAACTTTTTTGACAGTGTTTGCTAATGCGTGTATTGCGTCACCATGGTAACTGCTGAACATTCCACCATAGAGATACATGTAAAAGAATGTTGTGACGTTATAGCTTACCTTGCAGCTTGTTGAGGGGCAGAGGAGGAGCTGGTTCAGTCTTGGGTTTCACAATGATCAGAACTTCCAGGATTTTGGACTCTGGTCTCTGCTGCAGACTCACCAGATGTAGCTCCTGTTTGCTAACTCCAAGCTCTGACCCCAAACTCCTCTGCACCCCTTTCCAATAATCTCCAATGAACTCCTCTGGCCCCATCTCTGAAAACTGCAACGTCATCCCTCCGTCTACCGCATTCTGATTGGCCGACCACACGTGAACTTTGACCCCGGTAAAAACGACAAACTTCCCATCGGAAACGCTAACATTGAGAGAATAGGTCCCCTCTTTCAGGTTTTCCTCCGCCCAGATTTTGCCGTCCGAATGTCCGACTGAAAACCTGGATTCTGGTGGGTTTTGGGAGACCATGTTATAGACTAGGGTGTCGTACACGTCCTGGTCGGAGGCATGGATTTTGCCGATGGCGTGGTTGGAGAATTGGGCAGTTGCCGTGGTGATGAAGACTTCGAGCGGGATGACGGAGGGGGCGAAGCGACTGGTTTCTGTGACGTTGATGTTGACAATGCAGATGGAGGAGAGAGGAGGGAAGCCGCTGTCAGTCACCTGGAGTAAGAAATAATCAGATTTAAACAGAGTATGCGCTAACGGGTTAATAAAAGTAATGCCGAGTTCACATCGAAAACTCCAGTCACGGTCTCTTGAAAAGCTCCAAAGAAACATTGGACCAACCTAGACACGCGTCCCCAACAGTTCCCCAAGGCCTATTACATTGTGATGGATAAGCTACTGAGTCTAAACAACTTCCCTTGTAGATCAGTAAAGCTAGGGATGACTAGGGATGGGACGAGACACAATTTTCACAAGATGAGAGGAGATACGAGATTGACAAGATGAGATTTTAATATAATTCCTATAAATATACACAAATATATACAATATATACAATTTGTTTTCCAGTTTTGGCCTCAAGTTTTTTTTCATCCATCCATCCATATTCTTCGGCTTATTCGAGGCCGAGTCACCGGGGCAGCAGTCTAAGCAGGGACTCCCAGCTCCTCTGGGGGGACCTCAAGACGTTCCCAGGCCAGCCGGGAGACATAATCCCTCCAGCATGTCCCGAGTCTTCCCCGGGTCCTCCTCCCAGTGGGACATGCCCGGAAAATCTCCCGAGGGAGGCGTCCAGCCCACCTCAGCTGACTCCTCTTGATGTGGAGGAGCAGCAGCTCTACTCTGATCCCCTCCCGTGTGACTGAGCCTCTCACCCTATCTCTAAGGGTGCGCCCAGCCACTCTGCAGATCTCATTTCAGCCACTTGTATCCACGATCTTGTCCTTTCGTTCATTACCCAAAGCTCATGACCATAGGTGAGGATAGGAACGTAGATTGGCGGTAAATCGAGAGCTTTGCCTTTCGGCTCAGCTCCCTCTTCACCACAACGGTCCGGGACAGGGACCGCATCACTGCAAACGCTGCACCGATCCACCTGTCAATCTCACGCTCCATCCTCCCCTCACTCAAGTGGAGGAGTTCAAGTATATTATTTATTCCTTTTAATTTCATATTTTTGTGTCCATTCTAATGCTGCTTTTCAGAACTGTAAGAAGTGTAACTCATGAACGCGTAAATCTTTTTCGTCCACTCCAAATGTAACAATAATTTTCCTCATACGTGCATGGTCTTTGTCTTGCGAGATCTTGTGGCACTAGATCTGGTACCATCCCTACTAGTGACCTATGAGAGTGTAGTATTAAGGTTTATACAGTATATTTATTTACAATCTGTTTCTAAAAATGTACAAACTGCCAAGTTATTCAAATATTTAGCTGTTGTGCTTTTCTGACTGAAAACAACAACTACATTATGGACATAAGTTCCTTCATAGCTGGTTTTATTTTATTTTTTAAGTCTACGGGAAATAATGAAATTTACTTCTAAACCACGGCAGGTTTCGACCATTCATGTTTATTAAATATCATAACAAAAAATGCTGGACATTAAAACAACATGTTGCTTTAAATAAAACATCTTATAATAAAAAAGTAAATAAATACATTTTCTAAGAGCTAGTACCATTGGTCTGTAAGTGATAGTTCTATTTGGGTGTCTATATTTCATAATCATAATTTCTGACATTACTACTACAACTACTACTAATACATCTACTGTTACTACCATGTACCACTACACTGTACTACACTGCTTGAATTCCACATACAGAATTACTTGCACATTTTTTGTTTTGTTACTGCTGCTACTACAACTACTACTTATACTGCTATACTGTATTTTTTTGCATTTTGAGACCAAACTTTCTTTTTAGTCGTCATTTGAATACGAGATGTGTGATTAAATGAGCTTTACAAACTATGCATTTTAACGAGAAAGCTGATTACTTTTCCTTAATTAAAACAAACAGAATTAGTTCTGTTCCCCTAATCTGTTTAAGTAATCATATATATTCATTCTGCATCTCACCACAGAGTCCCAGAGCACATTATATAAAGGGATTTGTATGCATTTTTTAGAAAAGAGGAGACATCCGATTTGTCCAAAATATTAACGTCAGCACGTTTAAATTCACAGAAAATGTAGTGGAGTATGTCAAGAGAGAACTGCGGATTCAGCTCTGCTCAGAACATGCACCGTCTTCATAAGCACAGGAACTACTGAATGGAAATATAATATGACTGGAATGAGATCTAGGCTCTAAACCAGGACTAAACCAGGAGTGAACCAGGACTGAAACAGAACTAAAGCTGATCTAAGCCAGGACTGAACCAGGAATAAACCAAGACTAAATAAGCACTAAGCCAGACCTAAACCAGGGCTAAACCAGGATTGAAGCAGGACTAAAGCAGTACTAAGGCAGAACTAAACCATGTCTAAACCATATATACAGCAGGTTTAACCCTCCTGTCGTGTTCGGGTCAAATCTGACCGTTTTACAACTTATAATACTCATAAATATTATGTTTTTCATCTGATTACCTCAAGACCTTATGATATCCTCCACACTGTGTACTTGAACATATAAAAGTGATGAACACCTGTTTCATTCAATTTTGAGTGTTTTAATCAACCTTGTTACACATGTGGTGTTCCCGGTCAAAAGTGACCGCCATAGGAAATGAATGGGTATCCAGAGTAAATTCATTCAACATACAGAAAACATCCCCATACACACTGCCCCAGCTCACTCACTCTCTCTCTCTCACACACACACACACACACACACACACACACACACACACACACACACACACACACACACACACACACACACACACACACACACACACACACACACACAGTTAAGTTTGGTGTTTGGTTTTCCATTTATTTTTTGTATTATATGTTCATTTTGTAGTTCATTTTCAGTGCCCAATTGTACTTTCACTGATGTTATTTAATGTTTACTTCTATACATTGCTCTTAGACACTACTTTGAAACATTGTTCTCAACTAAAGAATGTTTAATAAAACAATTGGTGGTGAAAAAAAAAAAAAAGTGCTAATTTAAGAGCAGTTAAAACAGACCGGTCAATTTTGACCGGGAACACTAAAGTAGGGGGCTGGAGGCGAACACGACCGGAGGGTTAAACCAGGACGAGAGCAAGACTTAATAGGGCCTAAAAAGGACTTGGGTTATAGTAGGTCTACAATAAATTGGGATCTAAACCAGAAGTACTGTAAACCAGTGGAAAACAAGGACTTCACAAAGGATGAACTAGGTCTAAACCAGGACTAAAACAGGCCCAAACCAGTCCCACACCAGATCTTAATCACAAAACAAGGCCTAGAACAGGTCTGAACAGGTCTAAGTGAGGTCGCCTCCACAGATCTGACCCATAACTTGTAGGTAGGTTTAATGCCAGACTGTAAAATATTCTAGCCAGTCTCACCTCCATTGAAAAAGCTTGAAAAGTTACACAGTCTATCTTTAATGTCACGTGGGACGAGAGTGAAAAGGCTTATAGAGTATTTTTGAATCCAAGTGAACGTAAGCAGATTTTAAAGAGGTTTCACAGACTGCAGTCCCAGAGAAGCAGGGCTGCAGCCTCAGCCCTTTCTTCTATGACAGAGCATGGAGCTAATATGTGAAGGAAAATACAAGGGACCATTCTGTGAAAAGGTATCCATGACAACCTACAACCTCAGCAGTCCATCAACTAATACTAAAGACGCTGTGTTGTTTTCAGACTGACAGCAAGTATAATTCACCAACCATTTTGAAATTTCACAGTAGACATGTTTGTTTGTTTGCTTCTATATTTAAAAGGATGAAAAAAACAACAACTTTCTAGCCTCAAATACAATTTATACAGTATGTATTTGAGTTTCACACCTGTTTACAGGTAGTATAGATTCTTCCACTGTATTCTTTGCTGTACTTATAAAACGTGTAGGACTTGGTTTCAGATGGCATGTGTACATTCTATATTCCTCTAAGGTTTAATTGAGGTTGAGGCCTGTAAAACTGTTATGTTCAATTCAGATTTTGACCTGTGGCTGGAAACATGCAAGACATTGGAGTCTGCCACTAATGTAATGTTTGTGTATTTTTCTATTGCTTGATTTAAGGTGTATAATGTTCTATAATAATGCAGATGCGGCAGCTAAAATGAACACTGGTACATGCAGTATTTTGTTCTATCACAGTTTTCAGACTAAAACTTTTCATCTTAAAACTTATCTGGTAGTGTTTGATAATATAATATAATATGTAATATAATATAATATAATATAATATAATATAATATAATATAATATAATATAATATAATATAATATAATATATTGTGTCACTATGGCAGTGCTTCTCAATTATTTTCTGTGACGCCCCCCCTAGGAAAAAGAAAAAAATTTCACGCGCCCCTTCCTGCGCGCGACTATAAATAGTATTATTTGTCTAGAAAATTGTTATTAGAACACCATTGTATCCTTTTATTAACATTATAAACAAAAAAAAAGAAAGAAACTTACAACAAAGACTGCACTGAGGACTCAAATATGAATGTGTTTTTAATGCTTTGCGCACATTTGTTTACGTTTTACAGAAATGAAACTTAAAACCACCTCATTTGCATAAGCTAAAAGCACTGAAAAAAAACGCTCTCTCCTTGTGCCACTGATGCGTCAGCTTCTGTCGGACTAAAGGACACGACTCAGTAGAATATACGTGTTTTTTTCTGTGACAGAGGATATTTTGTTAATGGTGAGACTGTGCGTAAATCGCATGTGAGAACGCCACTGCCAACTACTGTTGTTGATGTGCAATTACACTTAGTTCTAGTACAGTACAGCAAAAAAACATGTTTCCCAGGGTCATACGCGCCCCCCCTGGCATCACGCCACGCCCCCCCAGGGGGGCCCGCCCCACTATTTGAGAAGCACTGCACTATGGTAACTGCTAAACACTGTCCACCAAAGACATACATGCGGAACCCCCAGCATGACGTCACTGCAGCATCAATCCCCCTTCCTGCCTCTTCACCTGTCTCTCCTCTTCCTCTCTTTCTGTCCTCTTCACCTGTCTCTCTGCTCCTCACCTGTCTCTCCTCCTCCTCCTCACCTGTCTCTCTGCTCCTCCCTGTCTCTCCTCTTCCTCTCTTTCTCTTCTCTTCGCCTGTCTCTCTGCTCCTCACCTGTCTCTCCTCCTCCTCATCTGTCTCTCTGCTCCTCACCTGTCTCTCCTCCTCCTCCTCACCTGTGTCTCTACTCCTCACCTGTCTCTCCTCCTCCTCCTCACCTGTATCTCTACTCCTCACTGCCTCTCCTCCTCACCTGTGTCTCTCCTCTTCACCTGTCTCTCCTCCTCACCTGTATCTTGAGCTGGTGCCTGGCTCGGCTCTTCCTCCGCAGTGGGGCAGACAGAGATAGCAGTCCACCCTGGTCGACATGGAAACGGCGGTCCTCGTTGCCGCTGACGATGTGGAAGGAGAAGGGAGGTCCATTTTTGGGCGTGTCTTTGTCAGAGACCACGAGCTGAAGAAGAGTGCTGCCCACCGCCTCGCCCTCCTGTGGACACAACAGGTATTACCATTAGCATAAACTGGAGGGAACAATGGAAAGCTGCAACATGGCGAGAGAACATGTCCACATGGCCATTTCAGCCCTAATCATGGGGTTTTGCTGTGTCGTGCTACAGTGAACAAATTCTGACAGATCACACATGTCCTGAGTATTCACCTCATTCCAGGGATAATGTTATTGCTTTGTCTGTAATGTTTCACAGAATGAGGTTAAACCTTTCTATCTTCATGGAGACCAAACCAGACCAAGGTACAGGTCAGATCTGTGGAGAAGAACTAGGTATATTTGAGCTATAAAACCACCTGTAATCAAAAATAAAAATGTAAGGTAGAACTGTTTAATGTCACACTGTGGAACATTCCAGGCAGAGCAATGACATATCCATAGAAACAAGCAGGTGATGAACCCCCAACCAAAACGTTACATAGTGTACCTTTAAATAAATAAAATAAATTCTATTTTTGTATATATTTACTTAACAGCCCAGACCATCTTTGTTTCCCCCAAGACAAATAAACCACTAGAAAACAGTATCTATTTTCCCTCTGTCCAAACTGATCCATCTAATCAAACCTGACAAAGAACCAAGCAATTACCAAAGGCCCAATCTTGTGACGTCCACCAAAGCGCCATCTCACGTCCTCTCATTTCTCTTTCGCTCATATGCTCAATTTAATTAAACTTTTATCGTATTGCCTTCCATTAGCTGCCGTTTCAAGGCTATTTCTGACCACAAACTCTTTTGAATGAGCCAAAGGTCCTGAAATCCTGAAATTGCTATCGTGCGCTGCTGCATGTGTTAGCTTCGAGGGCTAATTGTTTGATTGGATTTAGCCTCCAACCGACCAACCAACTCAGAATTAAAGGCGATATTGAAAAGTCTGACAAATCGCTTCCAGGTTCACACCAAATAAGGTGGTTAACTCTTTAGTCTGTTGATGGATGGACGTCTTCCAGCAAGTTAAAGCATTTTGCATATTTTAAGTTCAAAGTAAGTGCAAAAACTAAACAGGTAGGTAAGGATAAAACGGTTCACAAGGATGTCCAAAGATGTGATTTGAAGACGGTCTCTCAAAATTCAATTAGTCCATGCATGATCAAACACACAGCGAGAAGACGAGAGTGAGGTGAGTTGAATTTAAATGGGTGGATTTTAGAGCAGCCTGGTCCAGTGTCGGGGGATGGTTCAATGGGATTAAGCATATTTACATTTTAATTCAGAACAAAGGGATAGGGACAGACGTCACCCATAGCGTTTGGGTCTGGTCAAATGACGCTCACGAGGAAGAGCAGGTTCAAGCAGCCAGTTTCATATCAGGAATAAGAATAACAGACAAAACATTGAAATAAAAACAGCAGGATCACATAGAGCAGGTTAATACGGACATTTTAAGACCAAAATGAGGAGACTGACAGCAGAAGTTTCAATACAAAGTGAACTGGAGCCAGAGTTGTGCGGGCCCATGCTCACTTCCTATTTCGAACATGGTGGCTAGCGGGTTAGCTATGTCCAAAGGCATGGTTAGTGTAGTTGGCACTCTTGACTCCAAGTATGAAATAGAAGAAGAAAAATACATAATTTCTATGATTTTAATTGCTTTTTGGACACCCTATTGATACTTTGCTTCTGATGTCGCCAACATTCCCTGGGGGTGTGATACTAACTGTAGGCACTGCTCTGTCTGAAGCTGTGTACTCATTTAGACTTTAATCTGAGCTTTGTTTTACACAATTTGACCATTAAAAAATGCTTGCCTTCCATGCGTGTAAATTGTCCCTGCATTTTAGATGGAAGTTGATAACATTGCTAGAATTCACCGCTACATCCCCTTTTGTTTTTTACATTCCTTCTCAACTTTTTGGCGACTTATCTATCCCACCAAGCCTAGAAAATAAAACATTCCTTCATCTTCCGCTTTTCCATTTTCTGGGTCGTGGGGCCAGCAGTCCCACAACACAGAACACAATGCACCAGCCCCCATGAATCCTCCCACGGGTAGTAGGTCCACAGGAGGACGTCTCACGTCACACTAGACCTTAAAGGGACAGTGTGTAAGATTTTTGCCCGTTAATTACTGAAATTGTTGCCTGGAAGAATCCATGACTCATCGCTGTACCAGCGAGTGAGTCTGGTAACGCTTGGTCCAAAATGCGCTGCTGTTGCGCTTAGACAGACAGCTAAGTGAACCAATCAGAGATTGCGCCATTTTGATTCAAAACTGAGGAGGAACTTCCGCTGCCTAAGAGTGACTTTGCGGGCAAAGGCGGGTGCACTGACGTCACCATCTTTGAACGAATCAGAATCGCGGAGTCCGTTTTTAACCGGAGGAGCGAGAGTGGAGCGAGGGTGTCCAAATGGTATCGCGCTGTATAGGAAATACAGAGAGATATCATTTGGCTGGCCAGGTAACTGAAATTGAAGATACCCATTCAAAAATACATTGTTTTCCAAGCCTTTTCACTTCCATCATGAAATCAAAGTATTCTTTTGGACTTAGATATAGTCACATAAAAGGGGGATCTTCCCCATGCAGAAGCAGCCATTTTGAATATGAGAGCCGCAGAAGGACATTTGGGCTCCGCCTTCGCCTTCAGCAAGGCTCGTGGTTTTGGGTAAACAACGACAAGCATGTTGCCGGATCAGACGTCATAATGGATCTAACACGTGTTTTGGACTAAATCGTTTTACTGGATTTTATTCGCTGGATCCTTACGGACAGATTTATGGTGAAATGCTGAGTTTGACCTGGGCAGAGCCTTCAAAGGTAAGCTTTGTGCTTTTCCGTTTTGTGCTTTTCCGTATAAAAGCCCCATGTGCTCGGGGAGAGATTATTGTGCCGGGAAATGAATTGGATAGTCAAAAAGAGGAGACTGTAAGGTTTCATTTGATGTGTAGATTGTCATGATACATGATCGGGAATGTGTGTTTTCATGCGAAAAGAAAAAAAAAAGTGGGGGACGGGGGACTGCGTTTTATGTATACAGTAGTGGCGCGCGGTTCTTGCGCCGGTACGTGAGCTGTCGGCGCTACGGCGCGCCCGGATGACCCTCGAGGTCTGCCGTAGCTAAAACAGGAAGTGCAATAGCAACTATCCACCTATGCGCCACGAATCCTACACACTGGGGCTTTAATGTATCTTCTGCCATGGGGGCTACCAGTGTCCACAGACACTGGGGGCAAGGTGTGGTTAAGTATCTTGCCCAAGGACACAGCGGCAGCGCTCATCTGTGGGAGTTGGGATCACACGCGGCCAACCCAACCCGAGCCGCCCTAAACAAAACCTGAAAATCTGTTAAATGCACTTTAAGAAGCGAATATAGTTCATAAAATGCAAAGAGCAGCCCAAACCTAACTGTGACTCTGTGTAACTCCTTTATCAAGAAAAGGCATCACCTCTCCTGGGCCTGATTAATGTTACAAAACCACAGTCAGACCTCATCCAGTACAAAAAAAATCATCATCAGACTTTTTGTGAATTGCCCAGAGTCATTTTGCTAATCCCTCTCCACTGTTTGCTGCTAACGAGAGCGTAAGGTTTGCATCTAAGTGGTGACTGGAGAGCACTCACGTCTTCACATGAATGCAAAACAAATCTGTCTTCTGTTGTCTGACCTGTACGAGCAGCTCTGCCTGAAATAAACCCAACTATGGATAATTAAAACCCAAAAGTTCATAAGACAACTTATGGATTTGTAAAACTATACCAGGACTAACAAAGACAATAATATCAGTATTGTAGGGCTGTAAGATTAATTGCAATTTGAATGGACAAAATTAGCAAATCACAAAGGTGCCAGTTTTTTAAGTTCCATAATTTCCTCCATAAACCACAAAATTAAACAAAATAAAAACAAAATCTCTCTTCTGGACATGTTTAAAATGTGAACTTTGAACAAAATCCTGTTATTAAAGCTTAAATCTAAACACAATCGCAATGCATGCCAAAAAAATCAAGCCCTATTTAGCCCTATTAAGCAAGATTAAAGGTCCTAGTTTAAATCCTTGGTTTGGGCTCAGGATTGGTCCTGGTTTACTTCCAAGTGTAGTCCCAGTTAGGGTGTGGTGTGTGTGAATGCAGCCTACATGACCCATAATAAGACCAACCCTAAAACATGAACAAAATAAGCACCAGGACTAAACCAAGATTAAACCAAGACTAAACCAGGACTAAATCAGGACTAAACCAGGAATAAACAAGAACTAAAGCAGACCTAAACCAAGACTAAACCAGGACTAAACCTGAATTAAATCATGACTAAACCAGGACTAAACAGAACTAAAGAGGCACTAAACCAGGGATAAACCAGGGATAAACCAGGACTAAACCCAGAATACACCAGGACTAAACCAGAAGTAAACCAGAACTAAAGAGAACTAAACCATGACTAAATCAGGACTAAACCACTCAAGAACTCAAAACCCACCTGTTTAAAATTGCTTTTAATGTTTGATTTTATATTGTAAATTTTGTGATATTTTAAATGTTTGACTTTATGTTGTAAATTCTGTGATATTTTATTCTTTTATGATTTGTGAAGGGTCTTTGAGTGTCTTGAAAAGCGCTATATAAATAAAATGTATTATTATTATAAACTAGGATTAAACCAAAACTACACCTGGAGTAAACCCAGGCTAAACCCAGACTAAGCCAGCACTAAACCAGGACAAAACCAGGACCAAACTTGGACTGAACCAGGGCTAAACCAGAACTAAATTAGAGCTAAAACACAACCAAATCAGGACTAACATAGGACTAAAGGACTATTTCTTTGACCCAGGCCTAAAAACCAGCATCTAAAATCCGGTCTAAGCCATATCCATTTGGTAAAAATAGCATCCAAACACCACCACTGTTACTGTGTGCATTTCCTGATAAGCACATTTCATTGTTTCACACTTCATTTGTTTCTTTTGCATTTTAATTAACTCACAGCTTTGTTTTGGATCCAAGTTTGATTTCATTCAAACATTTGTACTGTATTTCTAAAACATCTGGTCGTTTGTGAGTGGAGTTGCACACCCAGGATAGAGCGTCCTCTCCCAGTGCCGTCTGTGCAGTCCTCAGGGCCGAAAACGCCCAATGAAAAATGTGATATTTGTACAAAATGGCTGCTCCTTTGGGCAGAACATGTATTTTTTAAAGATGTGCAGTATTTTTTTCAGACAATGGACAAAGTTCTCATGTGGGAATTTTGAAGCCAGTAAACTTCAGTAGATATTATTAAACTGGTTCATGTAATTGAGTTAAGTGGCTTAAATTATACTAAATGGACTCTTGTGAGCGTTAAGACATGTTAGAATGTTGTTACCTCATCAAAAACAGACCTGGAGTTGTGTTTTGTTTCATTCACACGTTAGAGTAAGCCTCCATTATTATATCTACATCTCCAAAGCCCAAAATGCTCTGTTCCCCCTTGTGATGTCATGAAGCGGTAGTTTTCAAGTGAAAAGCTCCTTTTACCTTTAGTTCAATAGAGATCGGCAATTCCAGGGCTGAAATCATCCAAATGATTCTAGTGAAGGAGTATAGACTTTAAAAACACAGTGGAGAACTTCTCGTCTTACCACATGACATCAAAAGGCACAGGAGTGTTTTCTGTTTGAGAAAAGATCTCAGCCTAAATCTGCAGGGTTTGTGTGTTAAACATTCATTCATTTCTTCATTTTCATCTGTTTTTTCTGTCTTCCGGTCGCGGGAGCAGCAGTCCAGACAGATCTGCTGTCCAGATCCCAGTGCACCAGCCCCCATGGCTCCACGGGAGGACGGCCACACGTCGCTTGACACGAGAGCGGGATTCGAACCGCCAACCTTTGGATCAGTGGACATGTGTGAATGAAACAAAACACAACTCCAGGTCTGTTTGTGATGAGAAAATGACATTACAATATTATTTCAGAAACAAATCATGTTTCACATTTAGCGCTAAGAAAAAACTTGTGGAAGCTACTTTTTTGGCTGATTGATTATGGTGACATATTATACATGCATGCTGCATCCTCCATCTTACGTCGCATTGATTCAGTTTACCATGCATCATTACGATTTATTACAAATGCTTAGTCCCTCACTCATCATTGCATTCTCTATAATTTAGTTGGTTGGACAGCACTTACAGTTCGTAGACAACAGCACTGGTTTATCTTTATCTATAAAGCAATACTAGGTAAACTCCCACTGTACCTCGGTAACCTCTTCTCTGTGAGCTCTGGTACTTATCAGCTCTGCTCCTCAAGGTGGTTACTTTTTAATGTACCTCGAGTTTTAACTGAGTTAGGAAAAACTGCCTTCTCCTATTCAGCACCCTGGGGATGGAATAACCTACAGAAAGACCTTAAACTAGAAACTCTCATCTCCATAAATGAATTTAAAACTTCCATAAGAAAAATGGTAACGAACACATGCGCTTGTTTTTCTTGAGATGTTTTTAACATTCTGTATTTATTTATTTATAATGAAAATGTAAAGTGTAGTGTTTATGTATGTGGGTATGTGTAACTATTGTATGTATGTGGGTATTTATGTAGATTGGCTGCCAACTTGGCCAGGTCTCTCTTGAAAATGAGATTTTGAATCTCAATGGGACTTCCTGGTTAAATAAAGGTAATAATAATAATAATAATAAAAGAACAGAGATCAGAACATAGAGTACTATGGGCCCTTTAAATTGTTGGTCTTTGTAAAATGTGCTATAGACATAAAGTGCATTATTTAGGCTTCACTTCAGCATTAATCTTCCACAGAAAACAATGGGAAAGGTGCAAAAACAGAGGAACAAAGCTGTTTTAATCAGGCTAAAAATAGTGATAACACACTGTGTCCCAAAGTGTATTATCAGGGAGCAGATGATGACGACAACAAAATGTGGGAGCGTCAGAATTTTAAAGTGGATCAAGAGACAAAAAACACAACAAATATTTATATATCTAAAATATAGGCAGTACTCGAGTTGAGGGGGGATTGGGGTCAAAATCATCCCTCTTCTAAAACGGGCATCCCTTCTTCCATCCCTTATGGCATTTTATCAATCAGGCATGAAAATCCCTAAACTTTTGGCGAATTTCGCCGTTTTTAAGTCAAAATGGCCAGTGCGCTCCAGCTTCCAATCATGTTGCAGCATAATTACGCACCGATACGCGCTCCCGCCAATCATGACAATTGCCGCTGTTGTGTTTGCGCCTGTTCGCCGATCAGCTGTGAGCCTGATATTTACGCGGCATTTCTAAGAGAAGAAGAATCCTTAACTTCCTACGTTAATGCTACGTAAGAAGGAACTCTCGCCTCGGGACACGTTCGGGATTATGTCCTTTTCTCCGGAGCTCCAGATTATTAAAGACAACACGGCAAATGGATCTGACCGCATTCTTATGGGTGAGTCATATTATCAGATTATTTCTGCATCTATTTCGGCACTAAACCAGGACTAAACCAAGACTAAACCAGGTCTAAACCAGGACTAAACCAGGTCCAAACCAGGACTAAGCCAAGACTAAACCAGATCTAAACCGGGTCTAAACCAGGATTAAACCAGGACTAAACCGGGACTAAACCAAAACTAAACCAGGTCCAAACCAAGACTAAGCCAGGACTAAAACAGGTCTAAACCAGGTCTAAACCAGGTCTAAACCAGGACTAACCCAGGACTAAACCGGGACTAAACCAGGACTAAACCAAGACTAAACCAGGACTAAGGTGTGTGTGTACGTGTGTACGTGTGTGATAACATATATCCTGTGTATTATTGAATTATTGAATGATTATATGAACTTTTTGTTATAAAAGCATTTCCATTTTAACAAAGTACCTTCTAATTCTGCCCTGGCCTGAAAGACCACAGTGATGTCAGTGATGGGGGAGGGCTTAGCTTAATGCCCCCAGGGGGGATAGTGAAAAATTTCACTATCCCCCCTGGTTTCATTTTACAACTCGACTACTGAATATAGGGCATTGTAGTAGTAGTAGTAGTAGTAGTAGTAGCAGCAGCAGTAGTATTACCTGCACAGTGAGGTTGTAGTTGACAGAGCTGAACAGCGGGGAGTTGTCATTGACGTCGGACACAGAGACGGTGATGAGGAGCGCGGAGGAGAGCGGAGGAGAACCTTCATCTGCAGCCAGCACTGTCAGGGAGTAGTGAGGGATCTGAGAGAGAAAATATACATGGTTATACAAGAAAACTACTTTAACTATCATTAAAGGGCCCGTATAATGCCATTTTCTGTGCCCACCACCAACCATTGACAGATAGGATGCATGTGGGAAGTGTCTTGCCCAAGGACACAGCACCAGTTTGCACAAGTCAGAGCTGTCCTCATTTTTTATTTATAAATACATAAATAGGTTCAGACCTGCTCGCGGTCTAGAGCAGTGCGCACGCTGATGTCTCCCGTTCGGGGGTGGATGGCGAACTGCTGCTGGGAGTCCCCACTGACGATGGAGAAGCGGAGCAGACTATTCCCTGGACCGTCCGCATCTGTGGCTATCACCTGGAACAACAACAGCAGTGAAACAAACTGAAGCGACAGAAATTCAAGTCCTTTTTGTACATCTGTGGGTTTTCTGTGTTCCTTCAAAAACTGATACTTTGCAGCCACATCACGCTGGGGGTGTTCCATATATATCTCTATTGACGGATAGTCTGAACTCGTGAAAAAATACAAAATGGATTTAAACAGCACATTTTCCAGGAGCCAGTAATCAATATGAGTGTTCATGGTCCTGTTCAGATGTTTTTTTTGTTGTATTTTCAACAAAAAGGTTTGAGAGTCTCATTTAACACCACAAATCAGATCACCCGTTGCAGTTCCAACCAAGTCATAACTTTCTGGTCAGATTGTGTTAAAATAAAGTTCCGTTTAAGTCTATTTTGAGTAACAGAGCTTCAGTCAGCATCACACTCCCGGGGAATGTTGAGGATGATTTTTTACATTCAGTATAGTTTATATTATAGAATTTGCTTATTATTTTATACTCAGTTTCTTTCTAAACATTATACAAGAGAAATATTTTTATGGAGAACAACACAGAAGGAGCTCAAAATCTCTGCCTTTCTGTTTGTAAAATATTGAGAGAAAAGGTTGAAACCTGTCTTAAAGTTTCTAAAGTCTCATAAATGGACAGCCCTGACCTCTGTAATCATGGGGCTGAATCGCTTGTTTTTGTCATCGCTGAAGCTCAGAACAATAGATCCATTTCCTCTCAGTCCTTTATGTGAAACTGTTTAAACATTTCAATGAAGCCGACGTGAGAGATGTAAGAAATTAGTCAAGACCATTGTATTTCAGCACATAGACAGGGCCGGAGTCACAATGCTATATATGATGTCAAAACTGGACTAAATCAGGATGAAATGAAGACTAAACAAGGACTTGGACTTTGTTGAAACCAGAACAGGAGGAGATAAACAGATTGAGCAGGAACTAAACCAGATCTAAACCTGGACTAACATAGGTGTCCATAAGATGAAACCAGGATTAGGCCACCACAAAATAGGACTAAAAGACTAAAGTTTGTGTAAACCGGGTCTAAATGTGGTCTAATCCTGGGGGGTATTCCATGAACGTCGCCAAACATAGCGGCGCCTAAGTGGTTAAGCCTTGCCTGAAGTAGCAGCAACTTAGACTAAAGCGTGAAGTCGTTCCACTAACGCGTTTCAGCTGCGCCTCAGCGATGCTAACTTCAGCCAGGCCTATCCAGTCCTGGCCTAGGCGTGTGCACGGGGGATGGAAGAAGCCCAGAACAAGCAACTGTCGAAAACACGATCATGTCGAAGATTCGGGCTGAATATTTCAGAGCATCAGAACAAAAGGTGCTTTTGCAATAACCAAGGCAAGAGACATGGCGTGGCAGAAGATTGCCGAGCACTTAAATGCCAAAGTTCTATAACAATGCTGAATGTTGAGTATGTTTTCACCATCAGTGTTAAGACAAGTCCGTGGGGGAGAGGATATGCTACGGTTTGGCACGTGGGAGATGCGAGATCGATACTCAGGGAGAACAGTTGATGTCATAAAATGTTTATATTCATATTTCTAGACCAGTCTTGTCAGTTGTAATTTATTTTTACTGTGTAAAAGTATTTGCTCCAGCTAGTACGTTAAATTGTGTCATCTTGTCTTTGAGCAGGAATAATGTGGAGGACTGTTTTGCAGGTAAAGACAAAGCATAAAAACATTTTGCAGAGTGGCAAGTAGGCGAATATTAATATTAATATTCAGTGAAATTAGTAATACTGTTGAAATGGTACCTTAATTTAATTTAAAATGAACAGTAGCTACCAAGCCACAGGAGGTGGGAGCCCCCCTCAAAACCTTTCACCTGCAGAGGAGCTGGAACTGGCCCTAAACTGGGGTCACCCACTGGTGGAGGTAATTGAAGGAGGGACCCCATCAAAGATCCTTCCTGCGAGTTCTCGTGAGGAGTATATTCAAGGTATTCTCTAGGCTAATGCTTGCCTCAGCTGTGATCCAAGCATTTGTATATTTTAATAGTATGCTTGTGTTCTAGTTACTGAAGATGGCGTACACTTGGACCCTCTTCAGCAGTCCTCCAGCAGTGCCTTGCCTGACCCTCAGCAGTCCTCCAGCAGTGCCTTGCCTGACCCTCAGCAGTCCTCCAGCAGTGGCCTCACACCAGAATGTCATACCTAATGTCTATTATTGTTTTATGCCTATTGATGGAAATTGATAAATAGGATTATATTAAAGAGGCTTGCACAGCATCTCTGAAGCAAATTTGTTGAATCATTGAAATGTTGCATCATGGAGTGTGCCTGTCATTTGGCTACATTTTGTTTTAAAAGTAAAGGTTTACCTTTAACTGTATTCTTTGATAGAGATGTCACATAAAATATAAAGTGTCAATGTCGTAAAGTGAGAGTGATGTTAGGTCCAGCTGATATAAGTTCTATGATGATATGAATAATTGTAGGTTAAATTCATTCACATTTGTGTAATATGTGGCAAATGTAAATTCGTGAAAATATAACACATAATTGACTTGCGCATGAAACTGTTCTCTCTGAGTATCAAACCCGCATCTCCCATATGCCAAACCGTATCATATCCTCTCCCCCACGGACTTGTCTTAACACCAATGGTAAAAACATACTTAAAAAACTCAACAAACTTCAGCACTGTTATAGCACTTAACTTATGCATTTAAGCGCTCGGCGATCTTCTGCCACGCCATGTCTCTCGCCTTGGTTATTGCAAATGTGTTGTAGAGTTCCAAAAGCAACTTCTGTTCTGATGCGCTGAAATAATCGACAATCGCTTGTTCAGGGCTTCTTATGTACCCCGTGCACACCCGTAGGCCAGGCCTGATTAGGCCTGACTGAACTTAGCGCTGCTGAGGCGCAGCTGAAATGCCTTAGTGGAACGACTTCAGGCTTTAGTCTGGGTTGCGGCTAAGTCAGGCGAGGACTTACCACTTTGGCTCTGCTATGTTTAGCAACGTTCGTGGAATACCCCCCAGATCTAAACCAAGTCTAAACTATAGACTAAACTACACTACATTAAAACCAAATCTAAACCTGGACTAAACCAAAACCAAACCAGGTCTAAACCAGGACAAAAGACAAGGTCTAAAGAAGTCTAGGCTTAAATCAGATCTAAACCAGGTCTAAACCAGGTCAGACAAACACCATGTATAAATGCATCAGAGCACAGTGACAAAGCGTCCTCATCTTGTCTGCGAACATGTTTACACCTCATGTATCGCTATTTTTTTATTTTATTTTTTCTGCATATTTTGTGGCCTCTCCATCAGTTTTCATCCACTCTGGCTACAATAATGAATACAAATTAGACTTAAACTTGCTTGAAATTGCTTGAAATCCTGCACGCTTCAATCTCAAAGCTGTTATCACACTCTGGCATGAGAAAGATAACACAAATGTGATGTATCAGCAAATGTATAAGACACATGGATGCATCATGGATTTAAAAGGGACAGTTCAATAATAATAATAATAATAATGTATGGTGAGAGGGAGGTCTAAGCAGCTCTGACACTGGTCTTGATAAAAGATGTTACATAGTGCTGTGTGTATTTGCAATTTGAGAAGGTAAAATAAGTAAGCATTAAACAATTCTATGACTCTGGGAAGTGCGTTAAAACTGCGTAACTTTACTTTTGCCCAGTTAACAGAACAGCACTGAAATGGAACCTACCTGGATGACTGAGGGATTACACATCATCTTAATGGCTATTATTTTGTTCAAAAGTAGTGTACCTTCTAATCTGATAAGAGTGAGTGTGAGTGTCATGAAAAGCACTATAAAAGTTTTATGTGTTAATATTATTATTATTATTACCTTGATGACGAGGCTGCCCGGGCTCAGGTCCTCTGATACCTCTGCACTGTAGTCACCCCTCCCAAACACTGGGGGGTTATCGTTCACATCCAACACGTTTATAAACACTGTGGTGACGTCACTGAGAGCAGAGCGCCCTCTGCTGCCCTCTACTGACAGGTAATACTCACGACACACCTCATAGTCCAGAGCAGACACCAGGGTCAGTAGGCCTGAAGAAGACAGAAAGAGACAGTCACACACAACTGATTTACAATGAGAAGGTCTGAGAATGTTCGGAAAACCAGGACTAAACCAGGTCTAAACCAGAACTATCAAAAGACTAAACCAGGATTCTCGCAGGTCTAAAGAAGGACATCAAAACCAGGTCTACATCAGGTAAACCAGAACTAACACAGGACTAAACCAGAACTGGAACTTGGATTCCTGCAAACCATTTCAAATGAACTAGTTATGTCTTTGTAAAGAGTAAAAATCAGGTACAGATTCTTTAAACTAATTTAACTATCTAACTATCCAACTATAATGGTTGTGTCTTCGGCAATGAAAATGCTTCGCCCGGAATGTTCCACAGCATTAAACCTATCTAAGCATTTTTTCTATTACACATGTTTTTTCTAGGTCAAAATACTTTCTCTGAGCAGGCTTGCCTCTCCACAGAGCTAACCTGTAACTGGTCCTGATTATGTCACCTGCTTGTCTCAGAAGTTTAATGCCACGTGGAAAAAAACAAAACAAAAACATATTAACACCTCCCCTCCTCCTAGTCACTCCCCCTTCAGAGCACGATCACAATACAAACAGCATCCGGCTAATGGAACTACAGTGGTACCTCACCTCACGAAAGACCCAACAAACGAAAATTCCAAGTTACGAAACGCCTTCACGTTAAATTTTGGTCTCTAGATACGAAAGAAAATTCAAGTTACGAAACGCGAAATCTCAAAAATTCAAATAATGCGCGCTCAGCCACACACATTATACGCTTTTCTCAGACTGGATTTAAAGTTTTCTCACATTTGTCTCTCGTTTAAACACTCAAACTTTCATAGATTTTCAACAAAATGTATTAATAGTGAAGCGTGGGGGGAAGGGGGAGGGCGGAGAAGTGTGCGCGCGGACACGTGTGTGATAGCGCAGCATGACCCGGCGCGGGGCTGCGAGCACGAGACCCGTGCTCAAACCGTGCCTCCTCTAGACCAGGTCTAAACCAGGTTTAAACCAGGATTAAACCACCCTGCCTGCGTTCGTTCATGCGCTCGGACTGTGTGCCGTCCCGAGAGGAGGCACATCTCCTCCCCTCCTCGCTGCTCGCCTCAGCCGTGACTCGTGAGGTACACCGGCAGAGCTAGCACGAAACCAGGAAATAGACCCGCACGCAGTGGTTTAATCCTGGTTTAGACCTGGTTTAGAGGAGGCACGGTTTGAGCACGGGTCTCGTGCTCGCAGCCCCGCGCCGGGTCATGCTGCGCTATCACACGTGTCCGCGCGCACACTTCTCCGCCCTCCCCATTCCCTCCACGCACGCAGTCGCTGCTCGCCTCAGCCGTGACTCGTGAGGTACACCGGTGCTGCTGCTAATAGCAGAGCTAGCATGAAACCAGGA
Organism: Paratrypauchen microcephalus; assembly: GCA_036785185.1. NCBI lineage: Eukaryota > Metazoa > Chordata > Actinopteri > Gobiiformes > Gobiidae > Paratrypauchen > Paratrypauchen microcephalus. The sequence continues at coordinate 742,083 of JAVJIX010000197.1, read as the reverse complement.
AATAGACCCGCACGCGGCGCTTTAATCCTGGTGTCCAGTCCTGGTTTAGTCCAGGTTTAGTCCTGCTCCAGTCCAGGTATAGACCTTGTTTGGACCTGGTTTAGTCCACGTTTAGTCCTGGGTCTACAGTCTCTTAGCCAATCAGGACACAGAACACAGTGTTACACTATAAAAAAAAGTTACACTATAAAAAAAAACTTGGAACGGGGCTTTGGAACGAATCAGGCTTTTTCCATTGAAATAGCTACTCAACTTACAAAAAATTCATGTTACGAAACCACTTTTGGAATGAATTAATTTCGTAAGGTGAGGTACCACTGTACTGCACATCGCATCAGGTTTGTAAAGTCGTCGTGTACAGTTTTGTATCATATTTTTGTGCATTTATGGAGAATTGTCGTGTGGGAGCATGGGTGACGTAGGCTTGTGGATGGAGCCTTGGATAAAATCTTACAGCTCTTACAGGTTCTAATAGGCCCGATTCTGTATACTACTCCCTTCAACAAATCAGAACTACTGTATGTCAACATACAGTAGTTCTGGTTTGTTGAATAAATAAATAAAGGGACTATATCAGTCATCTGCTTCCATGAAAACATTTATTTTCAGATACAGACATATTTGATGGATAACTCTGGCTCGTTCCCACCCACATTTCAGTATACAACCTGCCTCCCTTCACACTGTGTGCTTGCTAATGCCATATTTTATCTACTGCTCCGACAGCTCCACCGAACTGGCTCTGTTTTGCTCAAATGCACAGCGTATTGAAATGAGAGATCTGTGTTTAGCTGATGGACGATGATGGGCTGTTTAAATGGGATATGGGTGTGTGTTCAGCAGTGGCGATCTGTCAAAAACCCACAATTCGCAAGGTCTTTTTTCCTTTTTTTCAGTCCGAGGGTAACCTTTCGAATCCGTAACTCTGCCAGCGCAGATGTCATCTTTCCACATTTTGTGTCAAACGTGACGTGAAAGAGAAACGACTGATTCATGAGGCGATAAAAAGGGGTTTAGTCAGTGTGACTCTGAGCTAAATGGACTTGTTGGTGCGTTTTTCTCAACATATGGAAATTAATTCATGCTATAGGAGTCAAGCAGGGAGAGTCATTATAGACAAACATTAGCTATGATTTGAGTCCTGCTGCCTGGAGTTCAAACATGCAGTCATATATATGTAAAAAGGTTGTTTTCTCCATTTTAGAAAAACAACTGGTCTATATGCCACTTCAAATAGGTTCATATTGTCAGTACTCTACACATATACACAGCACTGTCACATTCTCTGTGCTGGTACGATTCCATCTCTGTGCAGAATAAAATCAGGCTGCAGAACATTGTAATTTAAAGGTATCTTCCCAAATCACTCAGCTCAGTCCTCCTTCTGTGAGCAACGGTGTGTGAGGAAATGCACTGAGGTCCTCCAGGAAATATCATACACATGTTCCCACAATTCACCTGGCTCCTGTCTAGGTGTCAGCTGCAGTGTCCAGGCTGGTCTCAGAGGAGGAAAGCCATGTTTGTCCCAGGGGCTGTTTTCCCTCTAATCAACCTACAGATACAGATAAAGTCACCTGAACCTCCACCTGACTCTGCCCTCCTAACCCCTGTTAACTCCTGCATCAAGGACAGACTGTATGTATGTATAAATAAATATAGTTAACCTGCTAACCACCACGTTCCAAACAAGAAGTAAGCATGGGTGTGTTTTCGACTTCATCGACTCGAACTCTGATTCACTATCTATAAAAAAAACATGGCCTGTAACTGATCTCTGTAACTGCTGCTGTCAGACTCTTCTGATTTTGGTCTTTTTGTATTTATTTGCAACATACAACAAGCATACAGACATTAGACAGTACAAGACAATACACTAAGTACAATACAGAACAATACAATACAAATGCATACAGCAGACAAGGTGTAAAGTGTGTGTGTGTGTAGGTGTGTATATGTGTAAGAGTGTGAGATTTCAGTGTCAGTAAATATAAATGACTAATTGTGTGTAGTAATGCATAGATTCTGACAGTGTATTGGGAATAATGACGACTATGGAAATAATAACAGTACATACACAAGAAGAAGAGGTGGTGGAACCTACTTATGCTTGTTAATGAGTTGTTCAGATTGGTGTTTAAGCTTCCCATTTATTCATGTGCCCAAAGAGCCTTACCTTAAATGACTGTAAGAATGCACTAAATAAGTACTAAAAGACAGTGTGGTGCATTAAAAGACAGTGTGGCATCAGTCCTTGTTTTGCCAAATTTGATTTTGATTAGAGTTGTTATTGATTTATTATTATTTTTGGGTTTGTTGATTGAGTTTAATTATTTGTTATTACATTCATTTTATTATTTTAGATATTTTTTGTAATTCATTTATATATTTATTTATGCAGTTTAGTAATATTCCTCATCCCATCCTCATCAGCTCCCCAAGAGCAACAAACCATTATTATCCTAAGCCCCATGGAATTATAAATTATATGCATGTGAGATAACATAATTTCTAGGGAAAAAGAAAAAGAAATGTTTGTATTATCAAATCAAATCAAATCAAAACTTTATTTATAAAGCACTTTTCATACAAAAAAATGTAACACAAAGTGCTTTACAGTGATTAAAAACAACCTTCCACCCACCCAACCAGCCACCCACAGCTGCCTGACACCACACAACCAAACAACCCAGTAACACACACACACACACACACACACACACACACACACACACACACATACACACACACACACACACACACACACACAGACACACACACACACTAACACACGCTAAAATACATAAAACTACACAAAACTACACACAGTTGAAAAAAAAAAATCAAGAAAAAATCAAGAAGAAAAATCAAAGGCCAAGCTAAACAGGTGAGTCTTGAGCCCACTCTTAAAAACATGAACGTTCTCTGCAGCCCTGAGCTCCTCCGGCAGGCAGTTCCATAGACGAGGGCCGTAGTACTGAAAAGACGCCTCTCCGTGAGTCTGTGTCCTGACTTTGGGAACGACCAGGAGCTGCCAGAGGAGCGCAGGGCCCGTGAAGGTTCGTAAGGTAAAAGCAGTTCTGAGCCATAGCTGTGGAAGTTAATTCCATGTTTCCTGATGACACCACCAAGAGGTAGCATGTACAAGTTAAAGAGCACAGGGCCTAAAATGGAACCCTGGGGAACACCACATGTGATTTCATGGACCTTGGAGGAGCAAGTGTCCAGACTCACCATAAATGTTTTTTTATCTGTGAGAACCATTTGTGAACAGCACCAGAGAGGCCGAGGTGTTAAAAGAGGTGAGTTAAAAGAATCGTGTGGTCTACTGTGTCAAAGTAGCGCTCAGATCCAGTAGAACCAACACAATCACCTTTTGTGAATCACAATTTATTCTAAAATCATTTAAAATCTTTGCCAAGGCAGTCTCGGTGCTGGGATTCACTCTAAAACCAGATTGAATTTTTTCTAAAATGTTATGATCATTTAAAAAATCATTTAGTTGGATAAAAACAAGTTTTTCTAAAATCTTGCTTAAAAATGGTACGCTAGACACTGGTCGGTAGTTGTTAAAATCATTAAAATCTCAATTGCTCTTCTTCAGCAGGGGCCTCACCACCTCACCAGTGGGATTTAAAGGAAAAGTAATGTTATTTTACAATCTGAGCCTTCTTTCGGTAATAAAACAAGTCGTTTGACTCACCCATATCACGTTCGTGTCATTTGGAGCTGTTTGAAGAAAGTTATGTTGTAGCGTATCCGTTAGCATTTGTATTCGGGGCATTACTTTGCGGTCTCCAAATAACACAAACTTTAGCACTTTTCAAATCATAGAAGCCCGATGTCTTAATGTAAGATTTCGTTTGAAGCAAAAGTGGCCTGTAATCCGAGATTTATCCATAGTTTTCAGCTTTGCGTTTCATGTTTGGGTCCCGGGAGCAGTCCGCGCATGCGCACTGGCGTCCTCATCTACTCGAAACTATGGCTAAATCTCGGATTACAGGCCACTTTTGCTTTAAACGAAATCTTACATTAAGACATCGGGCTTCTATGATTTGAAAAGTGCTAAAGTTTGTGTTATTTGGACACCGCAAAGTAATGCCCCGAGCAAATAATACAGCACCATGTTAACGGATACGGGATCATTACTAGAACAGAACGGCTCAACATAAGTTCTGCGATACTGCTGCAATTGACAGAAACATGCTATGGGTGAGTAAAACTACTTGTTTTATTGCCGAAAGAAGGAAAAAACGTTAATTTTCCTTTAAAATGGGATCTAAAATCTTCACTGAGGAGAAAACCTTGTCAAGCATCTCAGCATTAACCAGGACAAAACTGGTTCCTCTGGTCCAGACAAACACTCAGGTGTGTTAGAAACAGATAGATAAAATATCACATCTGATAGTGTTTATCTTTCCCGTGAAGTGGTCAGCAAACTGCTCACCGAGAGTCAGCAGGTGTCAAGTAAAATGTATTAAAATCGGGGTTTAAAATGTTTTCAATGGTTGAGTAGAGAACTTTTGGATTATTTGTGTGGTTGGTGATCATTGTGGAGAAATAATGATGTCTTGCATTTCTTATTGCATTGTTGTGTGTTCGTTGTTGATTGATGAATAATTGGTGGTTTATTGTTTTGTTTTTTCTCCATCTGCGTTCTGCCCTCCGGCACTCTCTCTTGGATTTTCTCAGATCTTCATTTAACCATGGAGGTTTTAATTTGGTTTTAATGCTTTTGGTTTTGAGTGGAGAAAGCAGCTCTAGGGCTGACCGTAGTCTACTGTTAAAATCATCAATGATAAACTCACAAGGGGCAGGTAAAACCATTGAGGGATTTTTTAATCTAAAACATCAATAAAATTTGCTGCTACGTCAGGGGTCAAACGACGCTTCCTCACAGTTCTCTCAGAGGTCTCCCGTTGTATAAAACCAGTAATTAAAAAAAAAAACACACAGTAGTGGTCAGACACAGCCAGGTCGGCAACAGAGGACACCCTAGTGGTCAGGCCATAGGTGATGACCAGATCCAGAGTGTGTCCCCTGTTGTGAGTTGGCTATTAACCCACTCTCCATAATCCTAGGGTTTTTATTTTGCTGTTTTCTGCATCAGACGCCTTCAGTCCCCAAGGTCTCAACAACAACCTTGCTCCTGATTGGCTCTTTAGTTGCTATGATACACCTGATGGGTATTCCAAATATTAAACTTGGGTCCAAATTAGCTGCTACTGGTACTTTTAAATGAACAAAAAGCATGTTTAGCAAAATCTTCTGTTAACTACATTTAGTAAATGTGTAGTCTAACCTGTCACATGCCCTTTAAAGTTCCTACAATACACTCTTTTGTGCCATGCTTGTGAACTTCGTTAATCAAATGACAGAACATGTTAATAAAGCAATGCATCAGTTATTAGCCTGTGCACTTTCATATGCAGTTTACATGTTCCTGTTCCCCATACACACAGTTAGCCCAGTCCTGGTTTCATTCATTCCTCTGGGCGAGCTAAATTATGGAACGCTAATTCAAACGTGCCAGCTGCAGGCTTCTGTGTTTATCGATTTACATTAGATCAAGAGATTTACACAGCCTTCGCTCTGCAGTGCATCCAACATGACTTATTTATGCTCAAGTTTCACATGTGGAGGAGAGGTTCATTCATAAACGCACTGAATGAACTGAATACAGACGCAAAACAGTTAAGAGTGAATGAGTTGGACAAAGGGACAATTCAGCTCCATACCATTCACAAGTACAGGTTTAAGATAAGAGATAAGATAAGATAAGTCTTTATTGATCTCACACAGGAGAAATTCATTTGCCACATTAGCTCTAGGCAGCTTAGTGCAAAAGAAAATTAGAACAAAATTGCATACAGACAAGATAAGTAATAATAATACAGGGGGTCCTCGGGTTACGACGTTGATCCGTTCTTAAGACGCGTCGTAACCCGAATTTCGTCGTAAGTCGGATTTTGACTTTGATCTTCCAACCAAAGCACCAATAACCTTTCCATCTCAATAATTAGACCACTACGCTGCTTGGTTATCACTGTCGCTTTCATAGGAGCAGATCAGAGCCCTCATCAGGTACAGTACTTCCGCCCACATTGGGCACGCACACAAGGCCGTCTTCTTCTCCCTACAACCACAACAAAGCGTATTCTTCCGCCGCGCGCCGTTCGCGTTTGTTTACGTCGCTTACCACACTAAACCGCGTAAGACGGAATGACGCGTAATATATATATATATTTTTTTATGGGGGCGCGTTCGTAACCACGAAACGTTGTAAGTCGAGACCGTCATAACCTGAGGACCCCCTGTAAAATAAGTCAATAAGAAAATGTAGAAAAATTGCATGTTTGGACTATATAGTGGAGTTGTACAGTCTGATGGCGGTGGGGATGAAGGATCTGCGGTAGCGCTCCTTCTTGCACTGAGGGTGCCTCAGTCGGCTGCTGAAGGAGCTGCTCCGGTGCAGAGGGTGAGAGGTGTCGTCCATGATGGACATAAGTTTGGCCAGCACCCTCCTCTACAGAGTCCAGAGGACAGCCCAGGACAGAGCTGGCCCTCCCTACCTTCTTGTTAAGTCTCTTCCTGTCCCGCTCGGTGCTGCTCGGGGCCCAGCAGACGACAGCGTAGAGGAGAGCAGAGGCCACAGAGTCATAAATATTCTTGAGCAGAGGCCTGCACACTCCAAAGGACCTCAGTCTCCTCAGGAGGTGGAGGCGACTTTGGCCCTTCTTGTACAGGGCGTCGGTGTTGTGGGACCAGTCCAGTTTATTGTTGAGGTGAACACCCAGGTACTTGAAACTGTCCACAGTCTCTATGTCCTGCCCCTGGATGTTCACCGGTGAGTGAGGTAGTGGTCCCCTCCTGAAGTCGATCACCATCTCCTTGGTCTTACTGGTGTTAAGGCTCAGGTGGTTGCGTCCACACCAGTCCACAAAGACCCTGATGACAAAGCTCTTATATCGAGCAAAATTGACTCTTGTGAGCTTTAAGACATGCCATAATGTTGTTACCTCATCAAAAACATACTGGAGTTGTGTTTTGTTTCATTCATTCATGCTCTGTTCCACCTTGTGATGTCATGAAGCCTACCTTTTGTTTCAAGACTTCCTGTATTGCCACATGACATCACAAGGTGGAACAAAGTGTTTTCTCTTTGAGAGAAGAACTCAGCCTAAATGTGCAGGCTTTGTGTGTTAAAAATGCGTGAATGAAGCAAAACACAACTCCAGGTCTGTTTGTGATGAAGAAACTACATTATAGCGTAATACGGGCCCTTTAAGAACTTATTGATCATGTAATAAAAAAAATTAAATTAAAAGCTACCCAGAGGCACTGCTCTGTTTGCATCCCTGTAACTCCCTTTTAGTTAAAGGTCATTTGCATTCATGTTTTGGGCTTGCCTTGAACCCAGTTTAGTCCTTTTATAGACTTGGTTTGGTCCAGATTTAGTCTTGTTTTAGTCCTGGTCTAGTCTTTCGGGCTTAGTCACAGTTTAGTCCCAGGTTTCATGCATCAAAAGTCTCCAGTCAGGACTATGTTTTAACTGAATGTATGATGACCTTTTGTGGTGTTTAGACCAGGGGCGCTCAACCTTTGTTTTTGTTTTTTTTTTACCTCGGGGGCCAGACTTTTTCTGTAAAAAGTAACCTGTGACCAAATATCATATTAAAGGACACATGTTAGGATATTCTCTGATCTCTGTTCTAATGTTTCCTTATTACAAACAGACCGGAAGTGTTTGGTTTCATTCACACATGTTTGACACACAAACCCTGCAGATTTCTTACAGAGAACTCTTACAGAGTTCTTCTCACTCTGTTCCAACTGTTCCACCTTGTGATGTCATGTTTTAATACAGGAAGTCCATTCACTCCACTCATCATTCTCCATTCACCCTCACTCATCAAAATCATTTGGATAAAGAGTCCGGTGTATTTCTGTGTATTTTTTGTGTATTTCTGTGTGTTTTTGTGTATTTTTATGTGTATATCTGTGTTTTTATGTACTTTTCTGTGAGTTCTTTGTATTTTTCGGTGTATTGCCCTGTGTTTTTGTCTATTTTCGTGTGTATTCCCTTGAGTTTCTGTGTAAAGTGCATATCTGACGCAGCGTGTGACAGCCCCCAGCGCCGAGCAGACACGAGGGCAATTTGTCTTTGTCGCTTTAAATGAGTCGATCTCCCATGATGACCACACTAAAAAATACACTCTCTGTGAAAGTCCCATTCACTCCCTGCTGAACCGCTGCTTTTACAGTGAAACAATGAAACAGCAGAGGCTCCACTGTAGTTTTAAAATTAAATAAGAGCAAGAAAGACAAGTTTAATATAACATGCCGGGAGTGGATAGAACTAAGAACCAGGACTGAACCAGGATTAAACTAGGACTGAACCTGGATTAAACCAGGACTAAACCAGGATTAAACCAGGACTAAACCAGGACTGAACCATGACTAAACCAGGACTTAGCCAGGACTGACCAGGACTGAACCAGGACTAAACCAGGACTAAACCAGGAATAAACCAGGATTAAACCAGGATGAAACCAGGAATGGGGCGGCAGTAGCTCAGTTGGTAGAGCGCTTGCCTAGTGATCCAGGGGTTGGCGGTTCGAATCCCACTCTTGATGGGTTGACCGTGTGTGATCCCAGCTCCCACAGATGAGCGCTGCCGTTGTGTCCTTGGGCAAGACCCTTAGCCCCCAGTGTCTGCGGACACTGGTAGCCCCCATGGCAGAAGATAAAAATCAAGGCCCGTTGTGACGTGACCCGTCCTCCTGTGGACCCACCACCCGCGGGAGGATTCATGGGGGCTGGTGCATTGTGTTCTGGGCAGTGGAACACTGCTTGGACTGCTGCCCCCGCAACCCAGAGAATGGAAAAAGCGGAAGAAGATGAATGAATGAATCAATAAACCAGGATTAAACCAGGACTGTCACTGACCCACGATTAAACCAGGACAGAAACAGGACTGAACCAAAACTAAACCCGGACTTAAGGACAACACCACCTTTCCTCCATTCTTGCCTCACAGCAAGAAGATTTCAACTCCCGGGCGTTTCTGTGTCGAGTTTGCATGTTTCTGGTTTAATCCGTTGGCCCAGTGCTCTAGCTAAGGTAGTCCTGACCAAGACTAGCTCAAGATCTGGAAATGGGCCAAATCCTGACAGATTTAACCCAGAGACATGCTCTTAAACTTTTCACTCTAATTACCACCAAAGAACATGGCTTTCTAGACTTTCGAGTACCATAAGATCTAAACCAGGTCTATTCCAGATCTAATCTAGGACTAAACCAGGTCAAAAACTGGACTACATCATTTCCACTGTAATTCTAGAAATGATCCAACGAAGGACAAAAAAGTGGATAAAATGAAACTGAAGATCTGTCAATGTACCACTGACCTAATGCCATACTGTGGAACACTGCAGGCAAAATCTTCACGGAGACAAGCAGGTGAAAAACTCTTCCCGAAATGTTGCATATTGCACCTGGTTTTTACGTTACACATTACATTTAACATAGTTTTCATTTGGAGAAAACTCAAATTCTATACCTACACAAAGAGGATTTGACTTTTGTCACAGTTCGATATTACACAGGTCTGGATTGATGAAACGTCATGTTACTGTGATATTTATGGACACATGGCTGCAGTTTGTCATTGGATCAAATCAAACATTGAACAATAATAATTTAACAAAGGATAGGACTTATACATTTAGTCATTTTCAAGCTCAAGGCTCAGGGTTTTTATAGAAACTAATCAGAAAATATATAGATCTGTGTCTAAAAATAACTAGAATGGCTTTGACCAAATAGATAAACTTGAAGGCTCAATGATAGATAAGGTCCTCTGCTAAATTTAGTACAGGGTCAGGGTTAAAGTTGGACATACTACTACTGCTGCTACTAGGGATGCGAATCCGATACTGGTATTGGGTATTGGTGCTGATGCTGAAAATCCTGGATCGGATTTCGGATTCCTGACTGAGCATATTTAATGATGTAAGAAGACTATTTACCATATTTGGCCCAGAAAGTCTCATAATGTTACACGTACAGCTACATAAAACATTTACATCTGTTCTGTCTTATTTTATTTTTGTTGACAGGAAAAAAAATGCTGTGTTTAGTGTCTGCACTAGTATTGGTTGATACTGGGAATCAGCTGATACTTTAAGTCTTAGTATCAAAATTGGTGTCGGGACTGAAGAAGCTGGACTGGTGTGCTATGGTGCCTTTCGAGACATCCAAAACACTGGTCTAATGTGGATTTTAACCTTGAACTTAAATCTGACTGATACAGCTGACTGTCTCCTGTCTTCTCCAGTTCAACAGACCTGGCATCCTTCAAATGCCCTTCTCTCGCTCTCTTTCTCTTCATCTTTCTCTCTGTCTCTATTCATCTTTCCCTCTCACGCACATGTTATGTTTTAATGTTTCGTGAGGACATTACATCGACTTGCATTCAATTTCTGGAGACTGATCTTGACCCTTACCATAGTCACTACTAGTCTAACATAAACCCTAACCCTAACCAACCGATATATGAACTTTTGACCCTTGTAGTTCAACAAAACTTTGGAGCACTGCAAACTGTTTAAAATGACATGACAATGACAATGTTCAGTAAAAATTCTGGTACAGCGCCTTCAAATCATGTTGCTGATGTAATGATAAAGTAGACAGCTCCCCATGATTTAAATGTATACAGGTTTTAGTCCACACAATGTTACAAATCCCTGTCCACACATTGCGTATCCTTGTCTGTAATTGATTTTGCTTCCAGTGCATATAAACCGTGTGTTACATGTCACCGTGTCAACAGAAAAGCGCTGAGTGGAGCTTTGTGCTAATGCGGTGTCACAGAGTCTAATGTAGATTTATAATATGCTCTGTTGTGTCCATTTCTTCTCACGGCTTGGGGTCTATTACTGAAGAAAACTTGGACGTGACTTGTGAATAATACTGAACAAAATATTAATCTGACAGAAGTGAGTGAGCCACAGGAGCAGCGCATATAATATAGAACAGGGGTCTTCAACGTTTTTCAGGCCAGGGACCCCCATATATATATATATATATATAAAATGTGCTCTTCACCTTCCACAGTAGTTGGTCTCCCTCACTCTCATCCAGCTCGGGTCCTCTACCAGAGGCCTGGGAGCTTGAGAGTTCTGCGCAGTATCTTTGCTGTTCCTAGTACTGCACTTTTCTGGACTGAGATGTCTGATGTTTTTCCTGGGATCTGTTGTAGCCACTCCTCCAGTTTGGGGGTTACAGCCCCGAGTGCTCCGATCACCACAGGCACCACTGATGCCTTCACCTTCCAGGCCTTCTCCAGCTCTTCCTTGAGCCCCTGGTATTTCTCTAGTTTCTCGTGTTCCTTTTTCCTGATGTTACCATCGCTTGGTATTGCAATGTCCACCACCACGGCTCTGTTCTGTTGCTTATCCACCACCACTATGTCTGGTTGGTTCGCCATCACCATTCTGTCAGTCTGTATCTGGAAGTCCCACAGGATCTTGGCTCGGTCATTCTCCGCAACCTTCGGAGGTGTTTCCCACCTTGACTTTGGGGTCTCCACCCCATACTCTGCACAGATGTTTCTGTACACTATGCCTGCCACTTGGTTGTGTCGCTCCATGTATGCTTTCCTTGCCAGCATCTTACACCCTGCAGTTATGTGCTGGACTGTCTCAGGAGCCTCTTTGCACAGCCTACACCTTGGGTCTTGTCTGGTGTGGTAGATCTGGGCCTCTATTGCTCGGGTGCTTAAGGCCTGCTCCTGTGCAGCCAGGATGAAGGCCTCTGTGCTGTCCTTCAGACCAGCCCTCTCCAGCCATTGGTAGGATTTCTTGATATCAGCCACTTCAGTTATGTTTCGGTGGTACGCCCCATGTAGGGGCTTGTCCTGCCATGGGGCAGGCACCTCTTCCTCTGAGCTCCACTGTCTGAGGCATTCCTTGAGCACATCATCTGTCGGGTCCTTGTATTTATGGATTTTGGATGTTTCATCTTGGACAGCTTGTAGCCCTTGCTTGGCAGTTTCGAGTGCTTCAGGTATGGGCATCTGGCTGTACCTCTTGGGTACTTGCTTTTTCATTGCACCTTTATGGGCCTCTGACAATTGGCTCACTTCTCTCCGCACCTGCTTGATTTTAGCCTCTAACCATCTTTTCAATGGTGGGTATTGTCTCTCATGGCTCCCATGGTTGCTCTTATAGCCCAGCGCCTCTAGGAGAAGTGTATATCAGCTCATTGGTTTCAGTGATGGTTGTGGTAGGGATCGCTCTCAGTGCTGCATTCACATGTTTTAGGAGACTTTCAGATGGTACTTCACTTAGCCTCTGTAACTGGCGTCGGGGTTGCCTTGTGTTCATTCGGGCCATGATCTGATCTTTCAGGTCAGACGCTGCCTCGCTCAGCGTGATACTTTTTGGGGCTTCGTACCCAATCTCTGGTTGGGGAGTTGGTGTTAACTCCCCTCTGACCTGGCATCCTGGCTCCCCCTTGCCGTAGCATTTGTGATGTACCTCGTCAATCTCTAGTTGTGATAGCAGTTGCTGTTTGTGGATGTTGGAACACTGAGCTACTAGTTGTTTGGCCTTTAGCTTGGACTGTGGGTATCGTAGTAACCATTCATCCCACATCCTGTTCATGTAACCTCTGCCTAGGGTTACTGGAGTAGTAGCATTCCAACAGAGCCTTGTTCTCGCATCTCGCCCATTTCCACTTCCACTTTTCCCCAGCACCTGACACAGACCTTGTTTGGCCGGGCGACGTCTGAGCCGGTATCTCATAAGGTTCATATCTCATAAGGCTCTCATCATTGTATGAGGTGTGCTGTACCGTGAAGGGTCTCGCCCAAGGTTCAGAGTTCAGATCAGGGAGGCCGTTCCTCCCAGTCACCCCTCTCCAGGTGTCACTTCCCCTCCTTGAGCTGCCACCTTAATGTGGTGGAGGGGTTTGAGTGCCCGAATGATCCCGGGAGCTATGTTGTCGGGGGCTTTATGCCCCTGGTAGAGTCACCAAAGGCAAACAGGTCCTGGGGGACGGGTCAGACTAAGAGCGGTTCAGAAGCCCTTTATGACAAGTAATAGACCAAGGCCAGTTACGTCGCCCGGATTGGGGTTACCGGGGCCCCACCCTGGAGCCAAGCCTGGGTTGGGTGCACGCCATTGAGCGCCTGGTGGCCGGGCCTTCCCCCATGGGGCCCAGCCGGGCTCAGCCCGAAAGAGCAACGTGGGGGGCCATCCTCCCATGGACCCACCACACGCAGGAGGATCCATAGGGGGCCGGTGCAAAGAGGGCGGCAGTCAAAGGCAGGGGGCCTCGGCGACCAGATGGAGACTAGCTCTGGGGACATAGAATGTCACCTCGCTGGGGGGAAGGAGCCTGAGCTCGTGCGGGAGGTTGAGCGCTATCAACTAGATATAGTCGGCCTCGCCTCCACTCACAGCTTGGGCTCTGGAACCCAACTCCTTGAAGTTGCAGCTTGGACTAAATAATTGAAAGCACTGCTGTCTTACACAGCTTTGTATACATGCAAACATCAGCCCAAAGTGCAGGCAATTTCACACTCCAATATCCCAGAATAATACAGTGTCTCCCCACACAGCCATGACAGGGCACCTCATAAACCAAAAGAGAGGGATTTTACCAGCTAAACTTTACAGATGATGTCATTGGCATTTACTGGGGGTCTGATGCTAACTGTATGCATGCTCTGTCTGAAGCTTTGTTACTCAAATGAGACTGTAAAGGTACACTATGTAACTTTTCAGTTGGGAGTCTGTCACCTTCTTGTTTCTATGTCATTGCTCTGCTTCAAATGTTCCACAATATGAAAATAAATAGATCTACCTAACACTTATTCAATTACAGGTGGTGTTACAGCTCAAAAACTGTGAGCAGGGGTCGCCTCTCCACTGGTATGACCTCGAACTTGATATGGTTTGGTCTCCATGATGATAGAAAGGTTTAATGCCATACTGTGAAACATTCCAGACAAAGCAATAACCTTTTTGCTGAAAATCAAACTCCTAAACAGGGCCATGAACTCATCTTAATCACAGGCTCCTGAAAAGATGCTGTTTAAATATATTTTGTATTTTTTCCCAAGTATTCAGACAATCCTGGGGTAATGTGTGCATTGTGTCTGGGAACTGATATAGAACGCCCCAAAGTGAGAGGGTCAGTGAATTGTATCATTTGGAAAAACATGCATATTTTTATTAGCTGAGCCGCAAAACAATATCTGTACATAACTAGATGTATGCATTTTGTTTATGAAATAAAGCTTCATTTCAGGATGGATTGTAGCATTTCCCCACAGACACGAGCTAGTTTTTGGCTTCAGAATTGACTTTTCTTATGAATAAATATATCCACTTTTGGGGCGAGTTACAGTATTCTTTTACAATGAATTGACTTTTTTTAAACCGGGGACTGAGCCTCAGCTTTTGAAATAGCAACAGAAGCAATTAAACTTTTCACAGATTAAATGTCAAAAACAGAACTGGTTCATTTGGAACAGTTTACAGTGGGCCAAAGTTATTTCTCACTTACCTTATGCATTCTGAGCATCCTGAGCATCATTTATATAAGCGCTTTTTGCGACTCTCAAAGGCCAAAGTGGTAATGCTAACAACAACTAGCATGCTAACTGTTCACTTTTTGAGTGTTGAATCATAAATGTAATAATTAAAATGATTAAAATGTATGGATAAAGATGGTAGATAAATGATGAAAGGTCAACCACCTGCTTGTCACCATGGTTATTGTTTTGCCTGGAATGTTCCACATTATGGCATTACACTTAGCCATCTCCATTAAAGGAAAAGTAACGTTTTTTTTTTACCATTTGAGCTTTATTTCGGTAATAAAACAAGTTGGTTTACTCACCCAGATCACTTTGGTGTCATATGGAGCATTTCCGGAGATGTTTTAGATTAGCGTTAGGCTAATGCCGTTAGCCTAGTGCGACTTATAGCCATAGCTCGGGGCATTTCCCGAGCATGTAATATGCCCCGTGCGGGCTCCAAATAACTCAAACTTTAGCACTTTTCAAATCATAGCAGCTCGATGTCTTTAGTCTACGATTTCGTTTGAATCAAAAGTGGCCTGTAATCCGAGATTTATCCATAGTTTACAGCTATGCGTTCCATGTTTGGGTCACTGGCGCACTGGCGCATTGGCGCACTGGCGTCCTCATCTACTCGAAACTATGGCTAAATCTTGGATTACAGGCCACTTTTGACCAAACGAAATCGTAGATTAAGACATCGAGCTTCTATGATTTGAAAAGTGCTAAAGTTTGTGTTATTTGGAGCCCACACGGGGCATATTACATGCTCGGGGAATGCCCCGAGGTATGGCTATAAGTCGCACTAGGCTAATGGCATTAGCCTAACGCTAATCTAAAACATCTCCGGAAATGCTCCATATGACACCAAAGTGATATGGGTGAGTAAAACAACTTGTTTTATTACCGAAATAGGGCTCAAATTGTAAAAAAAAAAAAACGTTACTTTTCCTTTAAGACAAGCAAGTGTCTCTAACAGGTAAATTACAGGTCATCAGATCTGTGAAGAGGCGACAACACTCATATTAAAAATGCATGTTTTTCTGTAGGTTTACCAATACACCTATAAATGAATAAAGACTGATACAATTTAATGCCATACTGTGGAGCACTACAGGCAAAGCAGACATGTTAACATGGAGACAGACAGCACGACTCGTACCAGAAAAGTTACAAAGTCTGCCTTTAAATTATTAATTACATAAGGGAGCCTGCTTTAGCCATGAGCTTGGAATGGTTTAAATTGAATCACAATTGAAGACCAGGGGCAAAGGTTCCTGTATAAATCATTATATATAAAATCCATTAATATTAATTAGTAATTATTTAAAACATATGCAGAGACAGCCTGTGGCCTTCTCTCAGGCAAAATCAGTTCATTATAATTCTGCGGTTACACACTGGTGCTAAAACCATTCACATGTTTCCTGTTATTGCCCTGTGTGTGTTATACTGAAGTAAACACGATGGTAGGTTACGTGACAAATGTAAAGGTGCTGTACTTGATTTTTTTACGGTTTTAAAGAGGGAGATTTTTTTTTTTTTAGATTGCTACCATGTTATAGCACTGTTCCCTCATAAAAAAAACATGCCTGAAGTGTTTTATATTTCATCCATGCATGTCTGAGTAACTAAGTATGGTTAGGTGTAAGATTCTGTGCAAGGCTCCGCCCACAAGCCTACATCACCCATGCTCCCACACCACAATTCTCCATAAATATACAAGACAGTCAAAATGAAGCTGAAATGAAAAGGATTTTATTTCTAAAAAATAAAGTGCTGATCTAAATATGTTATGTGTATGTTATATGTTACAATGTCTGCAGTGGTTCAAAGTTATTCAGAGCATCCTCATTATTAGTTTATTTTATTCGTTTTCTAATTTCAACCTTTTTTATTTATTTTTTTACAACTTTCAGAGGCCATTGTGGTGTTTTGTTGTCACTGTGACAACAAAACACCACAACTAGCCCCAGCATTACATCCTGGTTCACGGAGGATAAAAATGCTTAATAATGAGACGCAGACAGTACACAGCTCATTTTGACCTTAAGAGCTGTTTTTCAATATATTTTACTGGGACACGATACATTTGACTTTATTACATAAAATAAAGTATAGGCCATAGTATACAGATAAAGATGAGAATGCTTAAAGGAAAAGTAACATGTTTTTTTTTTACAATCTGAGCCTTCTTTCGGCAATAAAACAAGTAGTTTTACTCACCCGTAGCAGTTTGGTGTCATTTTGAGCAGTTTCGTTACAAGTTATGTTGTAGCGTATCCGTTAACTTGAGTGCTCGGGGCATTACTTTGCGGAAGCCCGATGTCTTAGTCTACGATTTCGTTTGGTCAAAAGTGGCCTGTAATCCGAGATTTAGCCATAGTTTCGAGTAGATGAGGAGGCCAGTGCGCATGTGCGGAGTGTGCTCTCAGCTCCCGGGACCCAAACATGAAACGCAAAGCTGTAAACTATGGATAAATCTCGGATTACAGGCCACTTTTGCTTCAAACGAAATCGTAGACTAAGACATCGGGCTTCTATGATTTGAAAAGTGTTAAAGTTTGTGCTATTTGGAGCCCGCACGGGGCATATTACATGCTTGGGGAATATATTATATGCCCCGAGCTATGGCTAGAAGTTGCGCTAGGCTAACCGCAAATCTAAAACATCTCTGGAAGTGCTCCATATGACACCAAAGTGCTATGGGTGAGTAAAACAACTTGTTTTATTACCGAAATAAGGCTCAAATTGTTTTAAAAAAACCGTTACTTTTCCTTTAAGCAGAAACCAGTTTAAAGGTGTGGTACAAAAATAATTTCTGCTGAAGGAAACATAAAACTGTACATTTGGACATTCATTTTAAGGAGATGAATGGCTAAACTGGCATGGATTTGTCACAGTTTTTGTTTAATCACATCTCATAGAAAACACTAAGTCCTGTGTTACTCAAAACTCGAATTTCCTCTTTATCTGAGTCATAAATGCCCGAGAGCTGGTTTCTTCAACTTGTCTAGACATATGTAGAGGTTTTTGTATTCAGAATGCTATAATAATCATAATAATAATGTTGTATAGAGGGTGTGTGGAGTTGTAGTCTTCCTTTTAGGAGAAAATGGCAGGTTTAAAACATTTAAATAGAGTCTCTGATCTTTGATTTCTTCTATTGTTGACATTGACTGGGTAATTATCCTAGGTAATTTTAGCATATATTTAAACTAAGCTTTACCTGGATTTTGGCCAGTACAAAAAATTACACCCGAAGATGTGCCCAAAGGAAATCTTTTCTTTGAGCTTGAATCCTTAAACCTGATTTAACCCTGTTACAAGGTGGCCTGATTTGGTCCCATTTTAATCTAGGAATGGTCTGATATGAATTTTTGGAGCAGATACAATATTAGTCATTTACCAATACAGTACTACGACTATTTAATTATAGTAAAAATAACAACTTTTTACTTTTGTAAATAAAAACATAAAAATAAAATAATAAGAATGATCGATATGGGATATATATGGGATTTTTTTTTTTTTTTTTTTTTAATGATTACCTAGGGGAGGCAAAGGGATCTGTTGTCCCAGCCCCCCCTTCCTATTAATTTATATTAGAAGAGGGCCCATGTGAGGCTTCTTACCGCAAACCCCCAAATTTCTGTCAATGTTTCTAAATCCTATAATTAGTAAAGCATCTCACAGTACAATAATGATTGTGATACCAAATGGTCCGGACCACCAGGTCAACGGTCAGTGGCCAATGTACAATACCAAAACGTAAAACATCACTGGGACAATCTGCATTTTCTGTTAAAACAATCTCAGAATGGAACAAACTTTCCACTGAGTTAAAACTGTGCAAAGACTTCAAACAATTTAGTGTAGGACTCATCAACATATCTTACAGGGATATGCCACCCCCAGGTCAAATTTGGGCATCTCCCCACAGTCCAGAGACTAAAACAAGTGATGAAAAGTGTTTTCCTGCTCACCCAGCCATTGTCCGAGTCTGTTAACAGTCTGTTGACTTGGTCATTTTGGGTGGGAACTATTTTTCAGTGCGGAAAAAGAAAGCCGAAGCACACAGCACGCAGCATAACGGGGGAACTCCCTTCCTGGTACGTAAACAGGGATTCCCCTGTCCGCGTGGTGTGTGCTTCGGCTTTCTTTTTCTGCACTGAAAAATTGTTCCCACCCAAAATGACCAAGTCAAGCTCTCTGTGTTGATTTGCACATTTATTTGCACTCGATATGAATGCGCACTACACAGAAAGTACTTGGGAAAAGCATCGAGCAAATTAACTCCTTTTGGCCGAAATCTTTCTCTGGCGCCGTTGCCTCCAGTCTAACGCGGAGGAGCAGCAGCTGCGCGTGGCGGTCAGTGCTGACAGACTCGGACAATGGCTGGGTGACCAGGAAAACGCTTTCCACCACTTATTTTAGTCTCTGGACTGTGGGGAGATGCCCAAATTTGACCTGGGGGTGGCATATCCCTTTAAGAATACAAACTTGTCAGCGTTAAGACAAACCTGAGAAGGGGCTGGGAAGGTGAAGGTGAATCCATTTTAACTAATGTAAATAATGTACCTTTGATGAAATGTTTATGAAATGCATTATTTCATGCTGTGTTTAATGTTTTGTCGTGTTGTGTGTCTCAGGGACTGCAGATGGAAATTAGCTCAAAGAGCTATAGTCTGGTGCAAAGCATCTCCATTGATTGTGATTAATGCTCATGTACATGGTCCCTGTCAAATAAATTAAATAAATGAAAATGAAAATTTTGTGGAGGCTAACAAAACTGTGAATACACTACTTTTTCCTCTTAAAATCTCTTGACGAGACTTAATCCAAAGAACTAAGATTTAAAACAGTTATTTCATCATATAGACTGGACTGAAATGGAACAAAGGATCATAGTTTATGTACAGTAGTAGTTATTTCTGTGCCATAACAAGGAATTTAAGCAAAGAGACTTGTAATTCGGTATATTGTGATGGTCCACGATATTATTGAAAGACCTTTGACGATATGATATCACAATATTTCTGTACATCCTTATAAATAACCCTGCAACCTGCTCACTCGTACACCGAACTAGAACAACAGTTTAAGCTAAATAAAATATGTAAAACTACAGGATAAAGAAAAGAATCTGACCTGTGTCTCTGTCCAGGTGGAATCGTCCGTCATCGTTGCCGGACACGATGCGGTAAACGATGGGTTCGGTGCCCTCTCTGCTCAAAGGTGACAGTCTCATGACCTCTGACCCCACTGCAAATGATTCTGGGAGCTGGGTGGTGTACTCAGAGCTGGAGAACACGGGCTGATAATCGTCCAGAGAAACCACCTCCAACTCCACTGTGGTGATGGACGACAGGTGGCGAGGAAGGCCCCTGAACATGGAAAAATATTGTGTGTTACAGGGATATTTATTCATTCATCTATGGGGTATTAACTGAAGCTGAAGCTCTGAGTCTCCCCTCCCTTTGCTCTCTGTGTTAAGTCACTCCCCCTTCAGAGTGCTACACAATCAGCGTGCATCTCGCTGATGAAATTACTGAACATCACATCAACATTGTTTGTAAAGCTGTAGTCTACAGTTATGGCTCATGTTTTTGTATATTTATAGCGAATTGCCGTGTGGGAGCATGGGTGACATAGGCTTGTGGGTGAAGCCTTGTACAGAATCTTACAGCTAACTGTAAGGAGGGTTCAAATAAGGTCTGGGATTACTAGAAACATGATTACTGAAACATGCATGGATGACATGTAAAACCTCCCCAGGCATGTTTTTGATGAGGAATGAAATGAGTAAATAAACGTTATAACATGTAAAAAGCTAAAAAATAAATATTTTTTCTTCAGTGTGTCTGTCCAGTTAAAGGAGAATTAACGTTTTTTACAATCTGAGCCTTATTTCGGTAATAAAACAAGTTGTTTTACTCACCCATAGCACTTTGGTGTCATATGGAGCACTTCCAGAGATGTTTTAGATTTGCGTTAGCCTAGCGCGAGTTCTAGCCGTAGCTCGGGGCATATAATATATTCCCCGAGCATGTAATATGCCCCGAGCGGTCTCCAAATAACACAATCTTTAGCACTTTTCAAATCATAGAAGCTCGATGTCTTAGTCTACGATTTCGTTTGAGTCAAAAGTGGCCTGTAATCCGAGATTTATCCATAATTTACATCTTTGCGTTTCATGTTTGGGTCCCGGGAGGTGAGAGCAAAATAAACTGTGACTCCGCACATGCGCACTGGTGTCCTCATCTACTCGAAACTATGGATAAATCTCAGATTACAGGCCACTTTTGACCAAACGAAAGACATCGAGCTTCTATGATTTGAAAAGTGCTAGGCTCAAATTGTATAAAACGTTACTTTTCCTTGAAAGAACCAGATCGATAAGAGGAAGTGATATTTGGACTCAGCCCTGGTTGGATATTATCGCTTCTATTTACAGCTTTGTATATTGTGTACTATGAGCATGATGGTTTAATCTTGAAGTACCTGTCTGTGGCTTTGACAGTGATTTGAAAGGTGGGCGGGGCTTCAGAGGTCAGAGGTCTCTCCAGACGCAGAATTCCGGAAAATTCGTCCAAAGAGAAGAAGCCATGGTCCCCGGAGACAAGGGAATACCGCACCTCAGAGTTTATACCTGAAGGAACAAACAGAAGTTAGTTTTGGAATATTCTGGCAATTTAAAATATAGTGGGTGTCCTGGTTGTGGGTTAGACTCCTGATCTGTGAGTGGAGTGTGCATGTTCTCCCTGCGCTTCAGTATCTTCAAATCTATACTTTTTAAGTGATATTATTGTTGTTACTATGTGAACATTGCACTTTTGGTGTTGGAAGAGTGAATTCTTTGACATGCCCACATTTTTTCACACTAAAAACAGTGAAAATAATTGTCACATTTAAAGATGATCTCATGGTTTCTGCTTTGAGCACAAACGTTTGGTTAAAGATGGATTATGAAACTTGTCTGGTGAAAGGTGAGCATTTGCTTGTCTCCATGGAGATCTGGAATGTTCCACTCTATGGCATTATACTTATTATATTATTATATATTGCTTTTACTCAATTACAGTTATTTTGATTACAAAAATACCAGATAAAATATACCAGATATGCTTGTCTCTATGGGACTAGACACAATTAATGCCATAATGTGTAACACTGAAGGCAAAGTCTCCATGGAGACCCTCCTCCAGAAAAGTTGAATAGCTACATTTAATCTACCTTAAACATATTTAACTAAATGTTGGGGCGTACAAAAACATTTGGTAGCCAATGTGTGTTTTTGTGTTATTTGCTTTTCAAGTCTATTAAGATCTTGTTTTAGTTTTAGTCTTGGTTTAGTTTTAGTCCTGGTTTAGTTTTAGTCCTGGTTTAGTTTTAGTCCTTGTTTAGTTTTAGTCCTCGTTTAGTTCTTATTTAGTCTTGTTGGATTTTTCAGTTTAACACCACATGCAATTGTAAAAATATATTTTTGTTCACCAAATGAATTATAATTTATTATTACGGTCCCAAAGATATGTGAAGAATCCCTCAGTCGTCCACGTAGAATCCATGGCAAAAGGAGAAATTCAGTTTGTCAACCAGGCAAAGTTGATTTGGTTTATTTGACAAACTTAATTTCTCCTTTTGCCATACACTCCCAATGGTCCCCTTAGAATTATAAGGTTCAATCAGAAACTTTTGTTGAAATAACTATTGAAGTTATTCATATATTTTCATTCCTAAATACCTTCTGTTTACCTTTATAAATATCTTTTATCCACATTTTTTTGCTTTCATATAAATGCTTTGTATGAGCAAAAAACTATTTCCAGATTCCGTTGTCTGGTATAAATAATCAGAACTTTCAATATCTCAGAACTCCACAGAATGCAGAGAGAAAACAGAGCTGCCACTAGAGGGAGTCCAGAGCTTTATCCAGCTTCTAAATTAAGTCTTAATTTGGATGGTTTGTTGTGTTATTGCAGCGCTTGGACTGAACATGTCTCTACACTGCACTGTAACGAGAGCTTGGACCTCTTCAGGCCTGAGTCAACCTAAACACGCTTTTACTATGGGAGACTGCGGCTCATTTACATTTTAAATGAACAACAAATGGAAAAGTTCTGAGCTATGAGAACTGACTAAAGACGTGGTTTCTGTGGAAGGCTGTGGCTTGGTGGTTAAACTAAAAGGTTGGTGGTGTGATTCAGGGATGAAAGAGTTCTGCTTTTTAGCGGATCTCCGCTTTTTTTTTAGCCGCGTGGTAATTTTTTAAATATTTTTTTTCCAAATACATTGGAAATTTTGGGTGTGTATTATATATGTATAATTGTGTTTAGGGTTGCCAACCGTCCGTTGAAAAATGTAATCGTCCCGTATTCAGAAACAAAAGTACATGTCTCGTATTAAGCTTCTACATGTGTGCGGGGCCGCGTGAGCTTGCGTGCTCTTCTGGTGCTGTGGACACCGCACGTCCTGAGCTGCGCCGCGAGTGCGCTCTCTCGGCTCGTTATCAGACTTTGATGTCGCAAAATCGGGGTCAGTGCCGTGTTTTGATATCAACTTTCAAATAAAAAACACTACAATTGTTTAAAAATGCGTTTTATTGCTATTTATTAGCAATAAAATAAAATGGGGGGGAGCGTGACTTTCCGCTTTTTTCATGATTGGCCACTTTCATCCCTGGTGATTACTGCTGTGGTCAGCTTACTTCAGTTCATAGATTAGGGTAGGGCCATCGAAAGTATTGAAAATCAGATACTAATCGATATTAAAATGACTAGTCAATTGAGCAGGTATCGATGCTAAATTTAATTAATTTAAAGCGCCATTTTCTGATCTCTGTTCTAATGTCGTTTCCTCATCACAAAGAGTCCTGGAGTTGTGTGTAGTTTCACTCACACATGTTTAACACACAAACCCTGCAGATTTAGGCTGAGTTCTTCTCTCAAACAGAAAACACTCTGTTCCACCTTGTGATGTCATGTGGTAATACAGGAAGTGCTTCACTGTGTGTTTTTAAACTCCACACACTTTCACTAGAATCATTTGGATGATTTCAGATCTGAAATTGCCGATCTCTACTGAACTAAAGTTAAAAAGAGCGACTACTGCTTCATGACATCACAAGGTGGAACAGAGCATTTTGAGCTTTAGAAATAATAAAGGTAACAAATAATAATAAATATTACTCAAATGTGTGTGAATGAGACAAATCCAGGTCTGTTTTTGAGGAGAAAACATTATAACATGGCTTAAAGTTCACAAGAGTCAGTTTTGTGTAATAGGAGTTTAAAGTTGAAAATCACATTCTATTGTCATTGCAGTAGTGGAATGTGTAATCTGAGTTTATTCCTTAGTATCAAAATTGAGTTTGAAATTTTAAAGGAGAATTAACGTTTTTTTACAATCTGAGCCTTATTTCTGTAATAAAACAAGTTATTTTACTCACCCATAGCACTTTGGTGTCATATGGAGCACTTCCAGAGATGTTTTAGATTAGCGATTAGCGATTAGCGATTAGCATCCTCGGGGCATAGAGCATGTAATATATGCCCCGAGCGGTCTCCAAATAACACAAACTTTAATTTTCAAATCATAGAAGCTCAATGTCTTAGTCTACGCTTTCGTTTGAGTCAAAAGTGGCCTGTAGTCCGAGATTTATCCATAGGTTCGAGTAGATGAGGACGCCAGTGCGCATGTGCGGAGTCACAGCTTATTTCACTCTCAGCTCCCGGGACCCAAACATGAAACGCAAAGCTGTAAATTATGGCTAAATCTCGGATTACAGGCCACTTTTGACTCAAACGAAAGTGTAGACTAAGACATTGAGCTTCTATGATTTGAAAAGTGCTAAAGTTTGTGTTATTTGGAGACCGCTCGGGGCATATATTACATGCTCTATACCCCGAGAACGCTAATCGCTAATCGCTAATCTAAAACATCTCTGGAAGTGCTCCATATGACACCAAAGTGCTATGGGTGAGTAAAACAACTTGTTTTATTACCGAAATAAGGCTCAAATTGTAAAAAAAAACGTTAATTCTCCTTTAATATCGAGACAACAGGTGAGGGATCTTGTCTTTTTAAACTGATATTAATTTGTTGTTCATTTCCTACCTACAATTATCTCATATAAATGAACATCAAAATATATTTCCGTTGTGTCCTAGGGCAAGACACTTCAAGACTCTCCAAGTTTCTGTCAGACGGCGCTAGAGAGTTGTGTTGTGTAGCTTTTATTTAACAGAGAAAGAATGAATCATGTTGTGTGAAGAACTTTGTTTATTGTGAAAAAAGTCGATTGAAGGTTTAATTAAAACACCTGTCATCTAAGAGGACATCAAAAGCACTGTGTAGAAATGCAGACAGTACAGGCTGTTGTTGTGTCTTCCAGATTACCTCTTTCCTGTGTAATTTCAATGCAATTACTGTCCTTTCACTACTTGGCATGTTTCTGAACCTGCGTAAAGACCAGAAATCTAACATTTGATGACTAAATTATGATTTTTATTATCCTTTATTTATTTATTTTTTTATTATCCCTTATTTATCCCTGTAGGGAAATTATCCTCTGCATTTGACCCATCCTTCCGGAGTGGGCAGCACATAAAGGCACCCGGGGACTATCTCCATGATCTTATTGCTAGGCGTGGTCAGGACCTCAGCTGGGGGATTTTACCTGTTTTTGGGTTGATGGGGGAAACCCACCCAGACACAGGAAGAACATGCAAACTCCACACCGAAAGGTACTTTATTAGTCATGTTTTCATGTAGGTCATATTTACGTCATATTCTTATTAACACTAAATGCTCTGTTCCACCTTGTGATGTCATGAAGCAGGAGTTTTTAAGTTAAAGGCAAATTAACGTTTTTTTTACAATCTGAGCCTTCTTTCGGCAATAAAACAAGTAGTTTTACTCACCCATAGCAGTTTGCTGTCAATTGGAGCAGTATCGCAGAACTTATGTTGAGCCGTTCTGTTCTACCACTGATCCCGTATCCGTTAGCGTGAGTGCTCGGGGCATTACTTTGCGGTGTCCAAATAACACAAACTTTAGCACTTTTCAAATCACAGAAGATCGCTGTGCCAGGGTAGACTTTCAGTGGATTCCAAAACGGCCTGAAACCCGATATCGCAACAGTTCAGAGCGGTGTTAGCCTCTTTCGGACTAGCTGTGTTTACAAAACAGCTGAGTTCACGGATGCGCACTGTCCTCTCTGATGACGTCATCAAATGAAACTATAGCTGGATATCGGGTTTCAGGCCGTTTTGGAATCCACTCAAAGTCTACCCTGGCACAGCGATCTTCTGTGATTTGAAAAGTGCTAAAGTTTGTGTTATTTGGACACCGCAAAGTAATGCCCCGAGCACCATGTTAACGGATACAGGATCATTAGTAGAACAGAACAGCTCAACATAAGTTCTGTGATACTGCTCCAATTGACACCAAACTGCTATGGGTGAGTAAAACTACTTGTTTTATTGCCGAAAGAAGGCTCAGATTGTAAAAAAACGTTAATTTTCCTTTAACAGCTACCTGTTTGGTTCAAAAGAGACCGGCAATTCCCGAGCTAAAATGATCCAAATGATTCTAATGAAAGTGTATGGAGTTTAACACAGTGGAGTACTTCCTGTATTAACACATGACAAGGTGGAACAAAGTGTTTTCAGTTTAAGAAAAGAACTCAGCAGGGTTTGTGTGTTAAACATGTGTGAATGAAACAAAACACAACTCCAGGTCTGTTTGTAAAGAGGAAACAACATTAGAACAGAGTAGAGTAATAGAGGACTATGAGCCCTTTAACTGATGTAAAACTATGATAAATATTTAGCGCAGGTACTATCCCACCAAACAGAGTAATAAACCTGCATGTTAAACCCTTCTAAACCCCAGTCTCTCACCAATGTCGGCATCCTTGGCATACAGCACAGCGATGGGTGTCCTCACAGTGGTATTGTCAAACACAGAGACATGGTACAGAGCGGAGCTGAACAGTGGCGCGTTGTCGTTCATGTCCTGGACCCTGAGCAAGATATCGGCCTGACAGGAGCGCCCCCCTCCGTCTGTGGCTTTGGCGGCCATGTTGTACTCCACCTCTGCTTCACGGTCCAACACAGAGAGGGTGAAGAGCTCTCCTATAACGGAGAGAGGAGGGGTGAGTATTATATATGTTAACATGTACGTGCACTTACACTGAGCTGATTTTTATGTGGCAAATAGGGAAGGTCGATATGGCAAAACATTAAAGGTTGTAAAGAGGATCTTTCAAGGAAGGAAGAAGAAATCCAGCGACTGTTTGTCCTTTTTCAAATGTTGTGCATGCGTGAACTTTGTGCAAATTGCAAGGAAGCTACAGTTAGAAAAAGCCGCTAAGAACCGCTGCGCTGGTTGAGTAAACAGTGTCTTGCGTGTGTGGAATGCGTAAGAGGTGTATGTAAACCATGTAATCCCAGCGAGCCAGCAACTGAGTTACCTAGACAACAAGGAAGCCTCATTATCTATTGGTTAATGTTTATCTGGCCCCAACACATAATCATAATTACAAGGCTGCTGCATCTCTATAATACATAATATATAATATAATCATTGACAATTTAAAACAAACAAACACATTTTTGTTCATGTAAACTGAAGGGCCTAAATTACACAAAATTGACTCTTGAGAGCTTTAAAGGTACAGTGTGTAGGATTAGATAAGATTAGATTAGATTAGCCTTTATTGTGGTGCATTGGTGTTCTAGCTATGGCAGACCTCGAGGGTCACCCGGGAGCGACGTAACGCGGACAGCTCGGCGTACCCGGAGGTGGTTTCACCGGCAGCCGGCGCTGTGCGCGGGTGGGGGGAATCGGGAACTGGACCGCGGAGGGCGGAGGGCGGTTTGAACCCGGGGTGCAGGCCCGCGCTGCAACAAAGCCCCAGCCGCGGTAGGTACTATGTCCTTCTTTTCCTCTTAGATGAAGGTGCTTGCTCCTGCGATGTACGTGCGGAGTAAGTGTGATCCGGCAACATGCTTATCGTTGTTTATCCAAACGCGTACTATCTCATTGTGTGAAAACCAGTGCCGACAGCTATAAAGAAAACGCGGAGCCCAAATTACAGTATGTCCTTCTGCGGCTCTCGTAGTTAAAATGGCTGCCTCTATATGGGGAAGATCCCCCTTTTATGCAGGTATATCTAAGTCCAACAGATTACTTTGATTTCATGATGGAAGTGAAAAGGCTTGGAAAACACTGTATTTTCGGTAATTAACGGGTAAAAATCTTACACACTGTCCCATTAAGCCATGTTAGAATGCTTTTTCCTCCTGAAAAACATACCTGGAGTTGTGTTTTGTTTATTTCATTCACACCTTTTTGAGTAATCCTTTATTATTAGTCAGTTTTCAAAGTTCAATATGCTCTGTTCCACCTTGTGATGTCATGAAGCAGTAGTTTTCGAGTGAACAGCTCCTTTTTTACATTTAGTTCAGTAGAGATTGGCAATTCCAGGGTCAAAATGATCCAAATGATTCTAGTGAAGGTGAATGGAGTTTAAAAACACAGTGGAACACTTCCTCTACTACCACATGACATCACAAGGTCAAGAGTGTTTTCTGTTTGAGAGAAGAACTCAGCCTAAATATGCAGGGTTTGTAAACAAAACACACTTCCAGGTCTGTTTGTGATGAGGAAACTACATTAAAACAACATAACATCTTAAATACATAAACGATTTGAACTACATGTATGTTGAAGTCGCTAACGAACTTTCCCCTGTATCAGCTCCTTGTATCTGTGGCTTTTTCAAATGAACAGAATTGTCTGAAGTTGAAATGAAGCACAAACTTTGAACTCGAGAGAGATGGATGTTTGTGTTCATGTGAAAACACTAATGACAGATGTTACCACAGCATTAAACAGCTTTGGAGGCCTTTATGCTCTGCTGCCTTGTCAACAAATACAGCTTTTATTTCTTATCTCTTTAGGACAAAAAACCATTTCATTGTGATTTGCACGCGAGGAATCACAACATAATTAGAGCCATTTGAAGACTACTAAATGCTATTTCCCGTTAGCATGTTTGGACATGATTTGGCAATGCTATTTGAGTTTGATAAAGGAGTGTGATTATTTAGATTCTCCAAATGTACACATAATTTTTTTTGTTTGTTTTGTTATCTTCCTTTAATCTGGTGTTGCAAAATTTCCATCCATTTATTTCCGCTTATCCGGGGATGGGTCGTGGGGGCAACAGTCTAAGCAAGGACTCCCAGACTTCCTTCACCCCAGACACTTCCTCCAGCTCCTCTGGGGGACCCCAAGCCGTTCCCAGGCCAGCCGAGAGACATAGTCCCTCCAGCGTGTCCTGGGTCTTCCTCGGGGCCTCCTCCCATTGAGGCATGCCCGGAACACCTCCCAAGGGATGCATCCAGGAGGCATCCGGAACAGATGCCTGAACCACCTCAGCTGGCTCCTCTCGATGTGGAGGAGCAGCAGCTCTACTCCAAGCTCCTCTGCGTCCAGCCAGGACGCCTCTGTGGAGGAAACTCATTTCGGCTGCTTGAATCCACGATCTTGTCCTTCGGTCATTACCCAAAGCTCATGACCATAGGTGAGGGTAGGAACGTAGATTGACCGGCAAATTGAGAGCTCAGAAAGAGCTCAACTCTTTCTTTCCCACAACGGTCCAGTGCAGTGACCACATCACTGGCGACGCTGCACTTGCCTCAAGTAGAGGAGTGTTGCAAACTTAAAGGGCCCATATTGTTCTATTTTCTGATCTTTGTTACAATGTTGTTTCCTAATCCTGGAGTTGTGTTTTGTTTCATTCACACATTTGACACACGTACCCTGCATATTTACACTGAGTTCTTCTCTCAAACTGAAACTCTCTGTTCCACTTTGTGATGTCATGTGGTAATACAGGAAGTACTCCACTGTGTTTTAACTCCATACACCTTCACTAGAATCATTTGGATCATTTCAGCCCTGGAATTGTCAATCTTCTAAACAAACGGTAAAAGGAAGCTGTTAACTGGAAAAATATTGCTTCATGACATCACAAGGTGGAACAGAACATTTGAAGCTTTGGAGATATAGATAGACTAATAATAAAGTGTTACTCAAACATGTGTGAATGAAACAAAACACAACTCCAGGTGTTTTTGAGGAGGAAACAGCATTATAACATGGCCTAAAGCTGACAAGAGTCACTTGTGTGTAACATAGGACCTTTAATTAGTCCCAGTTTAGACCTTGTTTGGACTTGCCTTACACCTGGTTTAGTGTTAGTTTGTTCATGGTATAGTAAGTGCTCTATGCAACTTTCCTTGTAGAGGGCCCACACCCTGCTTGTTTCCATGTAGATACTACAGTCTTGCCTAGAATGTTTCCATTATGGCATTAAACTTCTCCATGGAGACAAGCAGGAGACACCAATAGACAAAGTTACAGGTCAGACCCTGCTCAAAGTAAGACTGGAGGGGGTCTCGCTCAGGGCATAAATCAATGTAGGAACGCCACAGCAGAAGGGTTTAAATGTATTTCTTTCTCTCTCTATTTATCTATCTATCTATCTATCCATCCATAATGTCTGTCCTGTACCTGTTTTGTGGTTGAGGTGGAACTTGTGAGCATCAGGCCCGTGGAGTGTGTAGGAGACGTGTCCATTGGAGCCCAGATCTGGGTCAAATGCAGACACCTTCAGGATGAACTGGTTTGAGGGTGAGTTCTCCATCACTGTCTCAGTGTAAAGCAGCTGAAATCAGACAAATAACAGACAATTACACTCTAAAACAGCTGCACAAGCAGCACAAGAGGAAGGGGTCATTAATGTACAGACAAGATGGACAGGAGGAAGCAAGGACACTGCCTGAGGTACTGTGTGATTTTTTTTTTTTTTTACCTGAAATTATGCTTGTCCACATTATGTCAAAACTTCCAAAAAGCATCAGGCAGCATCAACTTTATTGTCGCTGTAGGAACCCACCTCATGATCTTGAGTTTGTGTGTTAAAGGTCCTATATTACACAAAATTGGCTCCTGGAAGTTTTAGGCCATGTTCTAATGTTATTACCTCCTCAAAAACGGGGGTATTCCATCAACGTTGCTAAACATAGCGGCGCTTAAGTGGTTAAGCCTCGCCTGAAGAAGTGTCACCTTAGACTTAAGCCTGAAGTCGTTCCACTAACACAGTTTAGCTGCGCCTCAGCGGCGCTAACTTCAGCCAGGCTTATCCAGTCCTGGACTAGGCGTGTGCACGGGGGACGTAAGAAGCCCAAAACAAGCGACTGTCGAAAACCCAATCATGTCAAAGATTCGGGCCGATTGTTTCAGCGCATCAGAACAGTTGCTTCTGGAACTCTGCAACACACTTGCAATAACCAAAACGAGAGACATGGCGTGGCAGAACATCGCTGACCGCTTAAATGCGTAAGTTAAGTTCTATAACAATGCTGAATGTTGAGTTTTTTTAAAGTATGTTTTCACCGTCAGTATCAAGACAGATCAGCGGGGGAGAGGACTCCCTACGGTATGTCACGTGGGAGACCCGAGTTTGATACTCAAGGAGAGCAGTTGATGTCATAAAATATTTATATTCATATTTGTATAGCAGTCTTGTCTGTTGTAATTTATTTTTATGTGTAAAAGTATTTGCTCCAGCTAAATTGTTAAATTGTGTTATCTTGTCTTTGGCCAGGAATAATGTGAAGAGGAGTGTTTTGCAGGTAAAGACAAAGCATAAAAACATTTTGCAGAGTGGTAAGTAGGCTAATATTATTATTCAGTGAAATTAGTAATACTGTTGAAATGGTACCTTAATTTAATTTAAAATGAACAGTAGCTACCAAGCCACAGGAGGTGGGAGCCCCCCCTCAAAATCTTTCACCTGCAGAGGAGCTGGCACTGGCCCTAAACCGGGGTCGCCCACTGGTGGAGGTAATTGAAGGAGGGACCCCATCAAAGATCCTTCCTGCGAGTTCTCATGAAGAGTATATTCAAGGTATTCTCTAGGCTAATGCTTGCCTCAGCTGTGATCCAAACATTTGTATTTTTTAATAGTATGCTTGTGTTCTAGTTACACTTGCTGGACCCTCCTCAGCAGTCCTCCAGCAGTGCCTTGCCTGACCCTCAGCAGTCCTCCAGCAGTGGCCTCACACCAGAATGTCATACCTAATGTATTTTATTGTTTTATGCCTATTGATGGAAATTGATAAATAAGATTTCATTAATGAGGCTTGCACAGCATCTCTGAAGCAAATTTGTTGAATCATTGAAATGTTGCATCATGGAGCGTGCCTGTTATTTGGCTACATTTTGTTTTAAAAGTAAAGGTTTACCTTTAACTGTATTCTTTGATAAAGATGTCACATAAAATATAAAGTGTCAATGTCGTCAAGTGAGAATGATGTTAGGCCCAGCTGATATAAGTTCTATGATGATATGAATAATTGTAGATTAAATGGCATTCATTCACATTTGTGTAATGTGTGGCAAATGTAAATTGGTGAAAATATAACAAATGATTGACTTGTGCATGAATACCGTCACTAATAAGAATCGAACCCGGGACTCCCACATGACATATGCAGCACTTAACCACTCACCCAAAGGTATTCTCCACGCCAACTATGGAATAATTTTATCTGAAAATATTGTAAAGACAGCGCTATAAAAGAATATTTTACATTACTGGAAATTTGTCAAAACTGACCAAGACCAAGGTAAAAAATTTTTGCTGATATTGTCACCCTTGTTTTCAGACAACACAGATAGTCAGGCGGGAAGTGTGTGGAACCGTTTGTTTGACACTCTGTTTACTTCAGATACGTTTTCTTTGCAACACCGCCTGATTAAGCCTGATCGTTAGCCTGATCGTTAGCCTGCCCGGGACCAGGCTAGCTCAGAGGCCTATGTAGCCCCAGTAACTCAGCAGAGATTAATGTTAGCGAGAGTCATGGAACCGAACTGTCGCTAAAACTAGCGTGGCTTATCGAAATTAGCCGGGCTTTGCGCTTAGCGGCCTTGATGGAATACCCCTCAGACCTGGAGTTGTGTTTGTTTCATTCACACATGTTTGAGTAACTCTTTATTATCAGTCTTTCTACATCTCCAAACCTCAAAATGCTCTGTTCCACCATGTGATGTCATATAGTGGTAGTACTCGAGTTAACTGCTCCTTTTACCTTTAGTTCAGTAGAGATGGCCAATTACAGGGCTGAAATGATCCAAATGATTGTAATGAAGGTGTTATGCAGTTTAAAAAACCAGTGGAGCACTTCCTTTATTCCAGTATAATATCACAAGGTGGAACAGAGTGTTTTCAGTTTGAGAGAAGGACTCAGCCAAAATCTGCAGGGTTTGTGTGTTAAACATGTGAATGAAACAAAACACAACTCCAGGTCTATTTGTGAGGAGGAAACATTAAAACAGAGATCAGAAAACAGCACAAGAGGTAGCCTGGGAATTCCCAGGCCGCTTCCGTTCGTTTCGAACTGGAAGGCGGCCTGGCAGCTCGTCCAAGCGAGAGTCCCAGATTTAGGTCCCCAATCAGAGAGCGGGGAGGGGTGGAAAGACGGTGACGCGTACTACATGACAAACGGAAGCTTGTAGTTTTAACTGACAACTGACATGATTGGCTATGGACTTACGTATACGCTCAATGATAGACATTCATAACGCCCAATAAACGGCCGTTGGCAATCGCTAACCACACCTCCGCTACGGGATTTTTCGAAGCGAGTTTCCAGACCCATATCTCACTTGTGATATGGTCAGGTGTTAACCAGACTACACAAGAGGCTCTTTAACTGGCGATTCCCATTGAGACCAAGTTCTATGGTTGTGTCCTTAGGCAAGACACTTCCCCAAATTGCCTAGTATGAATGTAGTGAGTGAGTGTTGGTGGTCATTGGAGACTGGCAGCCTTGTTCCAGTCAGTCACTATGTGGCTATAATCGTATCTTACCACCACTGAGTGTGGAGTGAAGAATGCACACAAGAGCTTTGGGTGTCTTGAACAGCACTATATAATCCCAATTAATGATTATTTATTAATATTTTG
Source organism: Paratrypauchen microcephalus (assembly GCA_036785185.1). NCBI lineage: Eukaryota > Metazoa > Chordata > Actinopteri > Gobiiformes > Gobiidae > Paratrypauchen > Paratrypauchen microcephalus. The sequence goes on along the minus strand of JAVJIX010000197.1, from coordinate 708,445 downwards.
AGTATATATACAGATTATTTGTTTATTGGCACAGCGATTGCGCGTAGCCTGAGTGCAGAAAGTGCTGCTGTGTGGTTAACATGAAGTTACAGCGTTAGGTAGTGCTGTTGTCATCACTAAAACAGTTTATCAGCATGTGATAAAATAAGTTCTGATGCTAAATGAACATTAGTGAGTGGGATTCGTTTTAATGACCCGTATGTGTTAAATGCAGGTGAATGCATAAATAACAAGAAGAAACGTTTCAAACTTCAGTAGCCAGACATCCACTCATATCTGATCAATAAACCTATCCCCGCCCCCCGGGAGAGCCTGAAATCTGCTGAAATCCTACAAGACGCTGACATGATCCCAGACACTGACGTGATCCCAGACAGGACAGCGGTTCTTTCTGCAGGAGACATGTACAGTAGAGCGCCAAGTGATGTACTCTGATAATCCCTCTGTATTACCTGTTGGCAGTGTGGGCTATTGTCATTGACATCAAGCACGTGCAGCTCCACAGACACTGGGCTCTGGAAGCGTCCGTCTGTGGCTGTGATCTTCAGACTGAAGTGCTCGGAGATCTCTCTGTCCAGAGGCTCTTTAGAGATCAGACCCCACACGCCCTCGTCCACCTGCACCACTGCAAACTGCCCCAAGGGGTCGCCGTCTGGAGACAACAGCAAGATATGGCTGAAAGAGGATGCACAGTTCAAGTAAAAAGCTATTTGAATGGCAAGACTGGTAACATTATGTCATGTGTTCTTGGGTTGGAGGACTTTCCCCATTCAAAAGATAGAATATTTTGTTTGAATTATTAATTGCTATAGAGATGGTCCTAATTTATTAACAATCTAAAAGCCACTGATAGTGTCTCCATGGGGTCTTATTCTACAAACACGTTCCAACAAAATATGAGATTATCATCTTGGAACGTTCCATCGAATGGCATTAGATTGAGATAATCTCTATGGAGAAAAGCTGATAACATCAGGCCAAGTTATAGGTCAGATCTTGTGGAGAGGTGACCATGCTCCTACGAAGAATGCATGTTTTTAAAATGTATTTTTTTCCAATAAAAGGAGTTAAACAAATATATGTTGTACTCCAAGAAGTATAAAGTTAAGTTCTAGGTTACTCAAGAATATTTAAAGTGGGGCTAAAACATCTAAACTCTGCCCCCAAATAGAGCTGTTAAACTGGGCAGTACTAAAGGGGAGAGTGAGGGAGGAGGAGGGGAGGGTTTTGGAAGACTAAATGGGTGGGGTCTGGAGGACTAAAGGGGTGGGGTCTGGAGGACTAAATGGGTGGGGTCTGGAGGACTAAAGGGGTGGGGTCTGGAGGACTAAAGGGGCAGGGTTTGGAGGACAAAAGGGGAGAGTGGCGGGGAGGAGGGTCGGGGTCTGGCTGGGGGTATATTGAACAGTGTGAGTGATCAAACCGGTATTAACACTTCAAACTCCACATTCAGGAACACCTGGCTGTAATCAGAGCAGTCCTGGGTGATGTCATGTAGTACTTGAAATTGCAGAGGCCACTGAAGGCAGCACACACTTAGGTGTTTTTGAGAGTTAAAGTTGACAAAAATGCCTAAGAACAGTAGATAAAGCTGTACATAGTTAAAGGAGAATTAACGGTTTTTACAATCTGAGCCTTATTTCGGTAATAAAACAAGTTGTTTTACTCACCCATAGCACTTTGGTGTCATATGGAGCACTTCCAGAGATGTTTTAGATTAGCGATTAGCGATTAGCGATTAGCGATTAGCGTTCTCGGGGTATAGAGCATGTAATATATGCCCCGAGCGGTCTCCAAATAACACAAACTTTAGCACTTTTCAAATCATAGAAGCTCAATATCTTAGTCTATGCCTTCATCTGAGTCAAAAGTGGCCTGTAATCCGAGATTTATCCATAATTTACAGCTTTGCGTTTCATGTTTGGGTCCCGAGAGCTGAGAGCAAAATACTGTGACTCCGCACATGCGCACGGGCGTCCTCATCTACTCGAAACTATGGATAAATCTCGGATTACAGGCCACTTTTGACTCAAACGAAGGCGTAGACTAAGACATTGAGCTTCTATGATTTGAAAAGTACTAAAGTTTGTGTTATTTGGAGACCGCTCGGGGCATATATTACATGCTCTATGCCCCGAGAACGCTAATTGCTAATCTAAAACATCTCTGGAAGTGCTCCATATGACACCAAAGTGCTATGGGTGAGTAAAACAACTTGTTTTATTACTGAAATAAGGCTCAAATTGTAAAAAAAAACGTTAATTCTCCTTTAAGTAGCAAAAAGATAATTTAGTATTTACTTCCACTTTAAAGGGCCCATCGTGTGCTACTTTCTGATCTGTTATAATGTAGTTTCCTCATCACAAACAGACCTGGAGTTGTGTTTTGTTTCATTCCATTCACACGTGTTTAACACATTAAATCCTGCATATTTAGGCTTGTCCTTCTTTCAAACAGAAAACACTATTCCACCTCATGATGTCATGTGTTACAGGACATCACTGCTCTAGTGTGTTTTTAAAATCCATGCACCTTCTCTAGAATCATTTGGATGATTTCAACCCTGGAATTGTCAATCTCTGGTGAAGTAAAGGTACAATGCAGCTGTTAACGTTAAAACTACACAACTACACAAGGTGGAACAGAGCATTTTGAGCTCTGGAGATGTAGACAGACTAATAATAAAATGTTATTCTAACGTGTGAATGAAACAAAACAAAACTGCAGGTCCGTTTTTGAGGAGGTAACAACATTGTAACATGGCTTAAAGCTCACAAGAGTCAGTTTTGCGTAATATAGGACCTTTAACTGAGTACTTCCCCCCTCTGTTTGCAGGTTTACTTTGTAAGAGTAAGACCTAACCGAGTTGCAGGAGCCTTATGTTCTCGTATGTTAGTCACATATTGCAGTGGACGCCTCATTACCTTTGCATGTGCTTTCTCAGGCCTGAGCTTTGATACTGTGGCGCTTTGATGAATTATTCACCAATTTGTGTTTGCACAGTGGGATTTCTCAAGTTTTCGGATCAACAAGAAATGCTTAATCATCGCAACAAAGACTCTAATTCTGAGCTCTGGTTATTTATCCTCCAACAAAAAAATTTTTATGTAATTTATGAAACTTTTGAAGATTTTTATAATGTAAAAGTGAAAGGTCATTTGAATAGGATATTTGTTGCATCAGATTTAAGGCAAAGTGTTCAAAACACATTTTTAATCCTCTCAAAATAAAAGACTGATTTGGCCAAGATGATGCAAACAGAACAATAATGCAATTTTGGTTTGTCATAGTTTGGAAAAATATATGAAGGACTACTACTACACAGTCATACTACTACAGTATACAGGGGGTCCTCGGGTTACGACGGTCTCGGGTTACGACGTTTCGTGGTTACGAACGCGCCCCCATTAAAAAAAATATGTATATATTACGCGTCATTCCGTCTTACGCGGTTTAGCGTGGTAGGAGATGTAAACAAACGCGAACGGTGCGCGGCGCACGGCGGAAGAATACGCTCTGTTGTGGTTGTAGGGAGAAGAAGACGGCCTCGTGTGCGTGTCCAATGTGGGCGGAAGTACCTGATGTGGGCTCTGATCTGCTCCTATGAAAGCGGCAGTGATAACCAAGCAGCGTAGTGGTCTAATTATTGAGATGGAAAGGTTATTGGTGCTTTGGTTGGAAGATCAAAGGCAAAATCCGGTTTACGACGAAATTCGGGTTACGACGCGTCTTAAGAACGGATCAACGTCGTAACCCGAGGACCCCCTGTATACTACTACTACAACTACTGGTACTACAATTACTACTAAAGATCGAACCTGCTATCACTAGTTAACTTTTCTTAAAAACTTTCAGCCCAATTCAGAATAAAATAAAATAAAATTAGTGAAGAAGAGTTCAAGAATCCCCATGTCCTATGTATTTCTAGCATGTAGAAAGTTGTAACTTGTGTTTTGATAAATGGGCTACCTGACCCATTTCTGACCCTGTGCTGTGATTGATTTGAGGTGATTTTTATGTTCTTGGCTCATTCTCCCAGAAGGGAAACTGCCTAAAGCGATCAAGTCTTTGTGTTAAAAGCTATTCAATCAGTGTCTTAAGACAAACTACTGCGACAGTGGAGTCAATGCCGCTCTGCATTGATTTATATCTGTGATAACATGGGGGAGCGCCAAACTCTAATAAAACTGTAATATCACACACACACACGCACAGACTATGGCCAAAAACTTACACACTATGGCTTTGACATAGCTTTTGACACTGTCACATTTGTGACAGACATCAACAAGCTAAAACTTCCACAAAAGTTGTAGTAGCAGTAGTAATTGTAATACTAGTAGTAGCAGTTCAGCTTAGAGTTACAAAACTTAACTTTGAAGCCAATTTCCTAGTGTTTTGGTGTATATTCCCATTCTCTATAAACATCTTTTGCATTTCTAATATGCAACCACAATCAATATTTAGACACAATTCTTTTTCTGTGAAGTTTTTTAATGGTCAGACCTACACTGACAGCCCATTCAAACTGCCCTTTAATACATAAAACATGGGCGTCTGGATCGGAGTAGCAGATTTCCATTTTGTTTGCTGCTGTTGTTAGCCGCAGGGCATTTGGTTGCGGTGACTCCTGCGTCCCTGCACAGTAAGGTCTGAATGCTCAGTGGAAGGCCATTAACAGATTTATTCCACCTTATTTTATTTTTTCACAAACTACAGGGAAAACAGCCGCAAGTGGAGCTTTTCTGTGGAGGGTGATTTCAAAAGCTACAGAACACATTACCAAAAGAGTAGAGTCAAAGAGTCAGTCAGAGACAATTAAAGCTGTACTGTGGAATGTTTCTGTTTGTGGGACTACTACCTGCTTGTCTCCATGGAGATGTTACAGCTATCCTTCCAACACATTTCACAGACTGGCTGTAAACTTACTATCTGGATGGAGACAAGCAGATGACACCACCAAGACCAACTTACAGGTCAGTTCTGTGGAGAGGCAAGTCATACTCATAGTTTTGTGATCAATAAAAACAGGAAGGGAGTAAATACAAGGTAGATAGTTTAATGCCCTGCTGTGGAAAATTCCAGGCAAGGCAATACAATCTCCATGGAGACAATGCAGATGAAACCACACCCCCTGACCAAGTTACAGGTCAGTTCTGTGGACAGGCAATTCTACTCAGTGATTTCTCACCAATAAAATACCCAGAACTGATTTAATGCAAGATAGATACGTTTAATGTCATACTGTGGAACATTGCAGGCAAAGCAAGAAATTTCTCCATGGAGACAATGCAGACGATACACGTCAGTTAAATGTCAGATCTATGGAAACCCAAGTAATTTTGATCAGTAAACACGTGTAACTGAATAAATGCAAGACAGATATGTGTAACGCTATACTGTGGAACATTCTAAGCAATAACAACCAAGTTGAAGCGCTCCCCATGCTAGAAAAGTTACACAGTGCGCCTTTAAGCAACAGTTAATGTGAAGAATCTCTTTGGAAACCGAATAGAACTGCTAAATCTGTTTGAGGGCAGCCGTGTGTGAATGACGCATGGACCTGTGCAAAGTGCCATGCAAATCAAATTAATTATTGTTTAGTCTGTAGTTCACATGCTAATTAAATGTGCTAACAGAATTACAATAAATAATACATGAATAAATATGCTAACCCGGTTTTTATTGAATAATCCAATCCAATCCACTTTATTTAGCTCTTCCTGTGACACTCACATGGAACTGATAATGTTATTTTTAAAGGGCCTGTATTAAATACGTACAGTATTGTATATACAGTGGTCCCTCGCTCTATCGCGGTTCACTATTCGCGGCCTCGCTGTTTCGCGGATTTTTTATTTAATTTAATTTTTTATTTTTTTTATAGTGTAACTTTTTTTTATAGTGTAACATTGTGTTCTGCGTCCTGATTGGCTAAGAGATTAGACCAGGACTAAACATGGACTAAACCAGGTCTACACCAGAACTAAACCAGGTCTAGACCAGGTCTAGACCAGGTCTAAACCTGGACTAAACCAGGTCTAGACCAGAACTAAACCAGGTCTAGACCAGGTCTAAACCTGGACTGGACCTGGACTAAACCAGGACTGGACCAGGTCTAAACCAGGATTAAATCACCCCGTGCGGCTCTTTGCTGGTTTCGTGCGGCTCTTGCGTTCGTTTGTGCGTGTTCGGTTTGTGGCTCGGGCTGCAAGGACGCGGTCCTGAAGGGGAGGCATGGCCGGGTGCCGCGGTTCGATCTCGTGCTCGCAGCCCTGGTGTACGTGCGGCCTCGCGCTGGTCGTGCTGCTCTGTCACGGATTTCTCCACGATGAGGGGGTGCACGTGTCGCGCACTTCTCCAAGGGGTTGCTACGCGTCGCGTCCCGGGACGTGGCAGTGCTCCTCGCGCGTCTGGCGGGGCTTCCGGGGCCGTGTCTCCCCCCACGCGTCACTATTAATACATTTTGTTGAAAATCTATGAAAGTTTGAGTGTTTAAACGAGAGATAAATGTGAGAAAAGGTTAATTCCAGTCTGAGAAAAGCGTATAATATGTGTGGTGAGGCATTTACAGCCTTAAAATGTGTAGAATAATTGTAAAATATAAAGTTGTCCTACTTCGCGGATTTCTCTTATTGCGGGTTATTTCTGGAACCTAACCCCCGCGATAAACGAGGGATTACTGTATAAGCAAATAAGGTCAAAATCCGCTGTCTACTTCTGGCAGCCTTTTATATCAGATAATTATCAGATAAGTGTGTATTAGCATGCTAGTTGTTGTTTGCTTTACTGTTTAAACAATTTCCCTTGTGGATCAATAAAGTTTGTCTAAGTCTAAGTCTAAGACAAAACTCTGTACTGATAATTAGGATGCTCTGAATGCATGAGGTAAGTGAGAAATAAAGCTGGACCACTGCAAACTGTTTAAAGTTAACTAGTTCTGTTTTTCATGTTTTAGGACAGTAAGACTCAGGTACAGTGTCTTTGATATTTCAGATTTGCCGGTTCTTTTGCATTTTCTTTTCATACAAAGGATCATTAATACTGGGCAAATATATAATCTGCTAAACTTGTACAAGAATCGCATGCATTTCAGAACATGTTTGTAGTGATTTAAACTAAAGGGCTGGTTTCACACACCTTTGTATTGGGCATTATATTGTATAAATAATTGAAGATTATGTGATTTGCCAATTCTGATCACGTATATTGCACGTTTGTTTCTATTTATTTATCTCTCCACACTGTACGAGCCTGATGACTAAGAGAGGCTTATCAATGTTTGTATCAAATAATAAATAAACACATACTTGATGAATAATATGTTAATTTTCTGTCGCTTTCTGGAGGTGGCACGTCACCTGCATGATTCCACGGAAATAGAAAGCAAAACCATACTTCTGAACATTCTCCATAGAGATAAATAAGTTATATACTTATACTGAGATTAAAGCCAAAGGAATATTTCCATCTCCTGGCCAAATGTCAAGTTTGTAAAGATGCAAGTTGGCTCACAGTAGGGGTGCATGTTGTTTCTATGTTTCTCAGTGAAAAAATACAAAACCAAAATTAAACAAAAAATAAAAGATGCTTCAATCTATTTTTTGGCAAAAAAAGTTACATACTGTGGCTTTAGATCAAAACAGTATGATTTAGGGTCAAACTAATGATATGCTCACCAATGTAGCCGTCAGTGCCCTTTGTTTTTGTGATGAAAACAAAAAATACATTGAAAATAAAATAAATGCAGGTATCATTATTCTTATTACTTACTGTCTCCACCTGTCTCTCCTCACTCACCTGTGATGTAGCAGGTGACCAGGCGGTTCTCCATGGAGACGTCCCTGTCCATAGTCGTCATGGTAACGATCACCTCTCCTGGCTCGCTGTTTTCCATGATGGAACCCTGGTAAACCTCTTCCGTAAACTTCGGAGGGTTGTCATTTTCGTCCGTTACCGTGACTTCCACCAGAACGCTGGAGGAGAGTTTGACGTCTCCTCCGTGGTCCGTGGCGATGACGTGGAAACGGTAGAGTCTGGTGGTTTCACAGTCGGTTTCTGTTGCTGTGGTGATCCAGCCGCTATCTGGGTTTATGGTGAAGATTTGGTTTATGTTGTTTGGGTCGTCAGGGAGAGACTGAAGGCTGTAGGTCACAACGCCATTGGACTCTGTGTCAGGGTCATTGGCTGTTACCTACAAACAAGTGGAGTTAATATGATTAACTTGAACCTCCTCACCATCTGACCACAGCTCATCTTTACCACGCCACAATTACTTTTAATTTCTTTAAGTTTAGCATTTAATTCTAGTTTAGTACGTAGATGTAGCCTTTTATTAATTTAGTAAGACTGAATGATTTTCTGTAGGGGACCTTCATGCCGGGCTTAAAATGACATCACAACATTCTAAAGACCAGCGATATTTAATACTTTTTAATTTAATATAGTTAAAATGCAGATTATTACTGTTAGTCACTAATAAAAATGATCTGATCTGATTTGTGAATGATTTTGGATGTTTCTTATGAAAGTGTACAACAAGGAAAACTGTGTCTTGTCCCCCATATAGGCATATATCATCACATTCTAAACTACCAATAACTTTCGTAATGATTTTTATTACACTTGTACGACTAGATTTCCTTCTCACCTGTATGATGGTGGTCCCTGCAGGCATGTTCTCAGCCAGGTAAGCTCTGTATGGACTGGCATCAAAAACAGGTTGGTTGTCATTCACATCCTGGACCTGGATACTGACGGAGACCAGAGACGCCACATTGGTCCCATTGTGATTTCCTTGAGCAACTACGTCTATCTGATACCATTTTGTCTTCTCGTGATCAATGGTCTTTTGCAAAACCAACGTACCGCTTTCTTCATCCAAACTAAACACTTTATCTTTATTGCTTTCCACTGTATTCCCATCTACAAGGCTATAGATAACTGGCATATCTGATTTGGCTCTGACTGTTCCGATCTCCGTACCAACTGGGATGTCTTCCATTGCTGAAAAAGTGTACAAAGGTTCGGAAAATTTTGGTAGAGCGACTTCTGGAGGTACGACTTTGACTTGAACTGGAATCGTTGAGTTGTAAAAAGGCAAGCTGCCATCTCTTGCTTTTACTTTGAAATTAAATATTTTGTTTTCCAAGCCCATAAGACTTTCCTTGACACTAACCAATCCCGTAAAAGGGTTGATTTCGATTATATCTTCAGTAACTTCTTCCACCTGGTCAACCGTATACGTCACATCTGCATTTTTGCCATCATCTGCGTCATATGCAATGATCTGTATCACCGGCGACCCCTTGTTGACCGTGGACTGAATTGCAACTTGGTATTCAGTAGCTTTGAATTGAGGAACATTGTCGTTTTCATCTGTTAGGATAATCTTTACAGTGCAAAAAGCAACTCTACCACCACCGTCTCTCGCCATAACTTTGATAGCGATAACTCTGTGCGATTCTCTATCCAATGGCTGTGTAGTGACAATTTGTCCATCTTTATCAATTTTGAATTTCTCATTGGCAAGCTGATTGATAATAGTATAGTCCACAGCTCCATACTGTCCCTCATCTGGATCTATAGCTGCTACCCTGATCACTCTAGTCCCTGCTTCTGCATTTTCAGCTAGCTCTGCTTCGTAAATGTTCTGTTTAAAATACGGATGATGCCGATTTTGATTTATCATGTCAATATTCACCGGAGCTGTTTTCTGAAATACACCATCAGACACTGCTACAGTTAAATTGTAATAAGGATCCAGATTTCTTTTGCAAACATTTGAAAATGAAATGATTCCAGATGACTCGTTGATGTTAAAATATCTCCCGTCGTTTCCAGATAAGATTTTGTACTTTAGATTGTTCACATCATTGACATCTCTGTCAGAAGCTTGAATTTTAACAACGATATGTCCGCATTTTGCCATTTCGTCAAGCATAGTATCGTACTGAGGGCTTACAAAATCAGGTGGGTTGTCATTGACGTCTGTTACATTCACAAACACAAAAGTTTCACTGCTAAGAGGATATGTACCATTGTCGCTAACACGTACTTTCAAATCAAAATGCTTTGTATCTTCATAGTCGAGAATTTCTTTGGTAGTAATCAATCCCGTTTGCTTGTCAATCTCAAAAAAGTCAGTTTCGTTTCCTTCAGTTTTAATCAACTGGAATGTAAGCTCTTTGTTTCGTCCTGAGTCCTTATCCAAAGCGTAAATTTGTAAAACTGATGTACCAATTGGTAAACCTTCTGCAATGTTTGTGGAATACACTAGTTTTGAAAATATTGGTGCATTATCATTAACATCTTCAACTTCGACTTCGATTATGGCTTCAGAATATGCACCAGTTACTGAATCGGTTGCTCTGACAGTTAAAATGTGCATTGATTGGTCTTCGTAGTCTAGTGGGTTTGTAATGGTCAAGACGCCAGTTTTAAAATCAATATGAAAATGTTTTGTTGCGTTTTCTTCTTGGAGATTGTAGATTAGACGGTAGCCTTCTGGATTGCGAGCTTGGACATGTAAAATGGTGGCAAAAAGTGGGACATTTTCAGGAACTTTTAAGGGATACAGTAGCGTTTGGAAAATCGGGTTGGTTCTATTACGAATTTGGATTGTTAGCTGTGATGCTGTACTATAGCTAGGTTCGCCTTCGTCAGTCGCCACAATTGTCAAAATGTATTTATTCAAAGCTTCGAAATCAAGAGGTCTTTGCAATGAGATATCGCCAACACTTGGGTCAATTCGAAAAAGTTCAAAACTATCTTCGAGCGAATAAACAATCAAAGCATTTTCACCCAAATCTTTGTCAATCGCTGTTGCTTGGTACAAAACATCTCCTGGTTCAATATCATCAGAAATAATTGCTGAAAATGGCAAATTCATAAAGTGTGGTGCATTGTCATTAACATCGTCAATAGAGACTTTAACTAGAGTGGTTGCAGTTCTTGGAGGAGTACGAGAATCTTCAACTTTTACAGTAATCTCATATAAATCTTGAATTTCTCGATCAAAAGGGACACCAGTGCTTTCAAAAATACCAGAAGTTTCGGAAATATCAAATCTTCCCATTGGGTTTATGATAGTGTACACTAGCGGTTCGTTTAGGTAGCATCCGGAAACTTTCAGTGCAGCTAATATTTTTGGTGTTTTGCTATTTTCGCTAACACTTGCAATATAGAACTGTTTCTCAAATTTCAAATCAGTTTCGGTTAGGTTTGTCAGCGTTATCTTTACAATGGTGGAGTCTTTGTACAACCCATCACTAGCTCGGACAACTAGCTGATAAAAATGCTTAAAATCTGTCACATTGTCGACAGAAATAACCCCAGAATTTTGATTGATTGAGAAAGCGTTGTTGAAATTGCCATCTGTGATGCTGTAGACCACAGTAGAGTCTTCATCATGTCCACTGACTTGAACCACCTCTGCTTTTCTAACAGGTGGTGCTATGATTGATGCCTTATACAGAGGTGAACTGAATTGTGGGGGACAATCATTTAAGTCCAAGATTCGGATAGTAACTTTTGCAGGCTCTGGTGCGTACAGTAATGGTTCCCCGGAGTCTTTGACATGAACTGTGAACTCATACCTGTCCTTGTTTTCAAAATCGACCATCGAAATTAAAGATATAGTCCCCATACTTGGATCTATCTTGAAAATTCTCAATGCTTCTTCCTCTAGGATTTCAAAATAAAGATGTGAATTAGCATCTCTGTCTGCATCGGTTGCTTGGACAACTAGGGGCGTGTTGTTTTCTCCCATTACCAGGCTATTCACATTAGCTGCTTCACTAATTTGCCCAAAGTATTCCCTTTTAACGAATACAGGATTGTTGTCATTCTCGTCAATCACATAAATGTACACAACTGTTTCAGATGCAGCTCCAGCGTTGGTGGAAGCCGTAACTTTGAGCTTATAGGTAGAAAAACTTTCAAAATCTATATGTTTTTGTGTTGAAAGTAGCCCAGAGTAAGGATTTATATGAAAAGTGCCATTTGAGTTGCCGCTTTTGATGCTGTAATGTACTGCATTGGGGCTTGAGGCTGCTATGGTGATGACGGAAGTTCCTATAGGGCTGAATTCACTGATTTCTGCTAAAAAGTCTTCAGATTGGAAGATAGGGGGTGTGTTTTCTGAAATCTTGATGTTGACATGGACGGAGCAGAGATCGGCGCGCTGGGGGAAGCCTTGGTCGGTAGATTTCACTGTGAGATGGAAGCGATCGAGAGGCTGAAGGTCTAAAGGTTTAGCTACAGAGATGGAGCCAGAGGAGGGGTCAATGGAGAAGATGTTGTCTGTGTTACCTACAAGAAAGAAAGAGAAAAAGAAACAAGTACAATTTTTACTAACATTTATATTGTTGCTTTTTGTTAAAGGTGCATTGTGTAAACTTTCTGGATTAATGTTAATGCTTTGTCTGGAATATATTTCACAGTATTAAACCTCTCTATTGTATATATAAAAAAAAAAACAGACCAAGGTACAGGTCAGATCTGTGGAGAGGTGACCCCACTCACAGTCAGAATGTCTGATTTTCTAGGTATTTTTGAGCTATAAAACCATCTGTAATTGAAAAAATGTAAAGTAGAACTGTTTAATGTCATACTGTGGAACATTCCAGGCAGAGCAATGGCACAGTTCTTCTCATCTTGACCCATTGCATTTTGCATACAGACAGGGTCTTAGCACAGCAGATGCAGTTATCAGTCTGTCACACCTGATCTGTTAACATTTGGAATCTCCTGGGACTTATGCAAGGGACCTATTTGCAAATTTTAGCTCTGCATTTGATACTGTCCGCCCCAATCTTCTTGTTAAAAAAATTATTGGATTTGAATGTAAGCCCTGCACTAGTGAAATGGTTTTATTCTTCTTAACAAAACGATCATAACAAGTGAGGGTAAACAGTGAGTTATCTAAAGCCAAAAATTGTAGTACAGGGGTGCCACAGGGTGCAGCAAGTTCACCCTTTTTGTTCACACTGTATACAAATGAATGTCGGAACAGTCAGCCAGGAAACAAAATCATAAAATTTTCTGATGACACAATAATTGTGAGTTTTCTTAACAAGGGTGACTGTATCTCCACCTACCATCAAGAGATAAGCTTTTTCCTGTCCTGGTGCAGTGAGCATTACTTATCTCTTAAAGGTACACTGTGTAGGATGGTGGCGCATTGGTGGATGGTGGGTATTGCAATTCCGGTTCTAGCTACGGCAGACTTCGAGGGTCATAAACAACAGTAATAAGTAGCAGAATCTCCCAGGAACCAACCAGTAGGTGGCGGTATGCGCAAGCAACGCGTAACCCGCCATTAACCTGAAAGTGAAAGTGTGTGAAATCCACGGGCCAGTGCCGACAGCTATAAAGAAAACGCCGAAGGGGGAGCCCAAAATACAGTATGTCCTTCTGCGGCTCTTGTAATTAAAATGGATGCTGCTACATGGAGAAGATCCCCCTTTTATGCAGGTGAAATCGACTATATCTAAGTCCAACAGAATACTTTGATTTCATGATGGAAGTGAAAAGGCTTGGAAAACACTGTATTTTTCAATGGGTATCTTCAATTTTGGTAATTACACAGTGTACCTTTAATGTGAACAAAACTAAAGAGATGGTGTTTGAGCCTGGTACTCTGCAAACCCATGACGCTGTTGTCATTGAGGGCAGACAAATAGAGCAGGTTGCATCTTTTAAATATTTGGGTGTGTACATTGACAGTCTGTTTAAATGGAATGTACATGTTGATTTTCTTTGTTCCAAGCTGTCCCAGAGGCTCCACTTTTTAAGGAGACTGAGGCTGTTTGGTGTGAGCACAAAAGTCATGCCTTGTTTTTATAATCCTGTTTTGGAGAATCTCAAACGCTACAGTATGGTCGCCTGGTTTGGTTCCTTAACTGTCCAATGTAAAACCAAACTTCAAAAACTGGTAAATAAGGCCATGAAGGTGATTGGCAGGAAAGAGTTTCCTTCTCTGCGGGACATTTTTCAAGACTCTGTGCTCGCTCAGGCCAGACGGATTGTCGGGAACCCCTCTCACCTGTTGCATGGGGAATATGAAATGCTCCCATCAGGCAGATGCTACCAAGCACATAACTTTAAGAGTAACAGATATAAACTCTCATTTGTGCCCACTTCTGTTGCACTCTTGAACAAATTTGCACAAAAAAAGCGCACTTAGTCACTTTATATTGAATGATGCAATAACTATTGTGCAATAACAGTTTGTGTAATATGGCTTGTGCAATAATTATCTGTGCAATAATTATTTGTGGAATAGAGCTGGTGCAATAAATAGAACACTGTATGGTTGTGTGGTGCACAAACTGACAATGGGCATCAATGATGGACAAATGAATCTTGCAATGAGCTGTTTTCTGTTTTTTTTTTTTCTGTCTCTACTCTATGTGTGAGTATAACTGTGTTTGTGTGTATCTTATCTTACATCCATAGAAACAAGCAGGTGACAGACCCCCAACCTAAAAGTTACATAGTGCACCTTTAAAGAGGGGTTATTATGCTTCTCCCATGTTATAACATCATTCCCTCATCAAAAACATGCCTGGAGAGGTTTTATATTTCATCCATGTATATTTGAGTAATCTAATGATCTCTCCCAGGCCTATTCACACCCTCGTAATGTAAGATTCTGTCCAAGGCTCCGCCCACAAGCCTACGTCACCCATAATCCCAGATGACAATTCTCCATAAATATACAACAGTAAAGCATGATACAAAACTGTACACAATAACTTCACAAACTTCATCATGGGCTAATTTAATTGGTAAAATGCAGTAAACAATAAAAGGTAACGCAGTGATCTAAATATGTTATGTGTTAGGAATTAATACCCTAAATGCATTTTGTTTTGTGCTATTACTTGAAACCTAATTTACCAATAATAGAAGAATAAAATATGGTTTCAATAAATAGAATATGCGAAGCTTGATTTGTAAAATATTTTGTAATATTTGTAAATATTTTGATTATCGGTAAAATATTAGCCCAAGCTTATTTTTGATTGAAATTTTGATGATAGTCATTACACAGATAGGAAGTCCTTGTAAAATATCCATGCCAGGTTTCAGAATTATGAAAAATTAGAAGCGTTACCATAGCAATCCATATCATCATTTGAATGGACAAAAGTCCTCACAATAAACAGGAAGTTGAAACTAATGAATAGTTCTAAAGTAAGAAGTTTAATCACATTTCAGAAGTGTTTATTTATTCAAGGTTTGCGAATTCTTTTTAAAGACCTCAAACTTAAAGACCTCAGATGTTGACAATCTGTAATTCTATTGTCTGTTTTCACAAGTGATGAATGTCTACTTTAACAACATAATACAAGCGTGTTGATTTTGGGGCGGTTCAACTGTGCATCAAAACGGTATTTTTCATTTGTGTTGTCACTTTTTAACAAATGCTAAAAGGCCAAATATCCTAAATATGTTTAAATCTGTTCTTCTTCACTGAACGTATGCGTTGTGAACATTCTAATTATTCACAGTGAACTTTAAACGCACTTTTCACAACTCTCAGAGACCAGAGATGTAACGCAACAACACCTGGCATACTAACCACACACTTCCGGACAATATACGGTTTATAATTTGATGCCTATAGCACACACCACACTTTTGGCGTCAAAAGCTGTTAGTACAATACTGTATATCTGTACTAGAGCAAGACAAATTTTTCTGAAATACAAGGAAAAGACAGGGCCTTTAAAGATGACATCCCATGACATGGTACTTTTTGATGCTTTTATATGGCTCCTTTTTTTAATCTTTTATTATTACAAGGCTCCTTAATGGTTCCCTAATACTGTAAATGAATCCTTCTTCAAAATCAACACTCAGTGCATGAGAAAGACCCATTTACACAGACATGGTAAAAAAAATCTCTCTCTGAACACCTCATTCTGGGCGTTGTTGCTTGAATGCAAATGAGAAGGACAGAGATAGGTCAGAGGGGAAGGGGGGTCAAATACGCCGCTGGTTCCTTGTTTTAGCGGTGCGCTGTGCGCTGGCCCCACTTCCGTGTTTTAAGAGCGGAGGAAGAAAGGAGAGCCGTTTCAATGAAAAAAACACATTTTCACAGAAAATAAAATTAAACCACTGCTGTTTCAGAGGTCCAGAGGGTCGGATAAAGGACTTCCGAGCCTGGAAACACTCTAATGTGCCTCCAGGAAAATAAAAAAACGTATTTCGCATTGCGTGAAAAGTCCCTCAGTCGTCCAGGTAGAATCCATGATAACAGGAGAAGTTCAATTTGTCAACTGGACAAAGTTTGTTTGGTTGAAAACGTTTCGCCGCTCATCCGAGAGGTGTGAAAAACAGGCGTGTAGGGATGAATAGGGATCGTTAGCTAGACGCCAGAGAAACAAAAGACGGAAACCAATGAGATAGTTCCGGAAAGTAGTTAGCTAGGTAGCTCCTCCCTACAGCAAGATATAAGCAAGTGTCTTACCAGTATTCTTATTAGAGCTGACGAAGCCTCTCGGATGAGCGGCGAAACGTTTTCAACCAAACAAACTTTGTCCAGTTGACAAATTGAACTTCTCCTGTTATCACGTATTTCGCATTGCGTAGCTCATTCGCGGTCCAAACTCTCTGGGCGTGATTTACAGAGACGGTGGGTAGACATCCAGACAGGGGTGGAACTGCATTTTCCGTGTGACGTCAGAAAGTTTCCTTGCTCAGAATCGCCTGTTTGAGCTGTGTTTTTTTCAAACGCAGAAAAGGACCGCAAATGCTCAGTTTAGACATTTCGCAACTTTTAGCCATGAGGGGGCCTAAACAGGGTAGGGGAGCTCACATTAACGTTCAAAAACCTCAGAAAGTGAAAATTTCATGCCATGGGACCTTTAAAGAAGACCTATTGTGCAGGTTTTATAGTTAGACTCTAAGATACCTGTGGATGATTATGTTATAATTTATTATCATTTTAAATCACAATATTGAATGAAAAGAAACAAGTGCACTGTCTTCTGCGTTAAGAAACGGTAGTGCCCAATGGAAGCCGACGTCACCGTAAATGTCATCACAACAAAGAGTCAGCACCTCTTATCGATAGCTACATATCACAGTAGCAAATAGCAGATTTTTTTTCATTTGTATCAAGGTGACTATGCAGCACTGCTGAATCCTACTTGGAGAACAAAGTAAGTAGAGAGCAGTGGGCGCATACTGTGAGTTGATTGGCAAAATGACATCTTGGAATAAGAAGTGATTACACATTGCTTAAACGTGCACGAATCACTCCAAATAGAACTTCGAGAGGGTCAATGAGAAAAGGAAACAACTATAACATGGTCAAAATTTCTAAAAAGTCTATTTTACAAAATAGGTCTGCTTTAAAGATCCCATGACATGGTACTTCTTGATGCTTTTATATGGTGCCTTAATGGTTCCCTAATAGTGTAAATGAATCCTTCAAAATCAAGACTCAGTGCATGAGAAAGCCTCGTGAACACAACCAGAGCCAAAAACATCCCTCTCAAACACTCCATTATGGGCGTTGTTGCTTGAATGCAAATGAGGAGGACAGAGATAGGCCTTTCCTCTTTAGTGGTGGTGCAATGTGCGCTGGCCCCACTTCCCCGTTTTTGCACGGAGGAAGAGATGAGAAGCGTTCCATTGAAAAATAAACACATTTCCACAGAAAATAAAATTAAACCACTGCTGTTTCAGAGGTTCGGAGGCTCGGATAAAGGACATCCAAGCCTGGAAACACTCTCACGTGCCTCCAGGCAAATAAAAAAACGCATCTCGCATTGCATAGCTCGTTCGCAGTCCAAAATCTCTGGGTGTGATTTACAGAGAGTGTGGGTAGAAACACAGACGGGCATTTGCATTTTTTCTTCAATGTGACGTCACATAGTTTCCTTGTTCAGAATTGCCCGTTTGAGCTGTCTTTTTTTCAAACGCAGAAAAGGACCGCAAATGCTCAGTTTACACATTTCGCAACTTTTAGCCATGCGGGGTAGGCCCTAAACAGGGTAGGGGAGCTCACATTAACGTTCAAAAACCTCAGAAAGTGAAAATTTCATGCCATGGGACCTTTAAATATGAACTGACAAACTAATACAAAAATCACTTTTCAGAACAGTACAGATTTAAACTACAGGGTTTGCAGTTTTTTGTTTTTTTTATACACAAAATAAGACAAGATATTTACTTAGATTATGGTACTTAAAAGATTGCAGCCTTTGCAATTTGCTAATTACATCCATTCAAATTGTGATTAATCCTGCATCTCTAACCAGAACTTTTCTTCGTATAAAGTCTTTAATCTTTGGTCTCTCCTTGGTTCTCTTGTGGTTCTGTCCTCACGTATTTCACCTTACACGGGTACATCCTGACCTTAACAAACCTGATCTATATTCCGCTGCGTTGAACACATGTGATCAAAGAAGCAGAAAAACAGACTCGGGCCACTGCACAGCTAAAACATTACGCTTGCTCGTTGCATTTTCAGACCAGCAAACATCCATCTTAAAGCCCTCCACAGCATAACCTTTAGAATTAAAACGTGCAGAAAACTACCAATGTGTTACACAGATACATTATTTATTAGGTAATACTCTGAAAAATAACTACATGGTGGGAGAAATAGATCTTGGGTGATGTGTTAGGAGAAGGAGATATGCAGGCGCATGTCTACAGCTGATAAGAAACAACATGTATTCAATGTATTACTAGTCAAATACGAGGCCAGAAAGGCTCAAATATCACCTGCTTAACTTTGGTATGGGTTTATAAGGTGGTAGAAAAACAGATTTACTCTGTTTCAGAGCGCAAAGCTTTATTTCATCATTCATCAGTGTGTCTTATTGAGGTTGTAAGTCTAAAAGGTGCTGCAGCTTCATAAATAGATGGAGACAACACAGACTCATTTTGACCTCCAGAGCGGCTTATTAAAGGAAAAGTAACGTTATTTTACAATCTGAGCCTTCTTTCGGTAATAAAACAAGTCGTTTGACTCACCTATAGCACGTTGGTGTCATTTGGAGCTGTTTGGTAAAAGTTATGCTGTAGCGTATCCATTAGCGTGAGTACTCGGGGCATTACTTTGCGGTCTCCAAATAACACAAACTTTAGCACTTTTCAAATCATAGAAGCCCGATGTCTTAATCTACGATTTCGTTTGAAGCAAAAGTGGCCTGTAATCCGAGATTTATCCATAGTTTTCAGCTTTGCGTTTCATGTTTGGGTCCCGGGAGCTGATAGCACAGTCCGCGCATGTGCACTGGCGTCATCAACTCGAAACTATGGCTAAATCTCGGATTACAGGCCACTTTTGACCACACAAAATCGTAGACTAAAGACATCGGGCTTCTATGATTTGAAAAGTGCTAAAGTTTGTGTTATTTGGAGACCGCAAAGTAATGCCCCGAGTACTCACGCTAACGGATACGCTACAACATAACTTTTACCAAACAGCTCCAAATGACACCAACGTGCTATGGGTGAGTCAAACGACTTGTTTTATTACCGAAAGAAGGCTCAGATTGTAAAATAACGTTACTTTTCCTTTAAACTTGCAGTGAAAAAAAGTCCAGGCCATTTGGGACTGAGGGCCAAGAAAATTTAATGCCCAAGAACCCACACTGGCTTGCTCACTGCCAGGGTGGCTTTGAACTTTGAACCAACAGCCAAAGTGTCCAGGGTGAAGGAAGTCTGGGACTGTTGCCCCGCGACCCGGCCCCGGATAAGAGGAAGAAAATGGATTGATGGATGTATTTTTGCACACCCCTATTCTTGACTAAAACCCATTTATCTGACTAAAAGCAGCACTTCAGAACCAAATCAGACTCATGTGTTAAAGCGATTTTTTTGATTAAAAAAAAAAAGTGAATCTGTATGGCGTCCCCTTCAGCAGTGTCGTCCATTAACACTGACTTACCGCTGACTGTGTCCTCTGAGCCCAAGTCTGCTCCGGTTCTGTAGCTCACGAAAGTAGTTCCGGTAAGTTATCATTAGTATTATTAGCCTGCTCACTTGTAAACATCCACTTACAAGTGAACAGGCTAATAATACTACAAGGCGTGCAGTGATACGACTCGAGAGAAAATAGCACCAAGCGATTCCGACTGCTGAATTTTTCGCGAACAACTGTTTGTGACGCAAATATATCACTTTTTGACAAATATTGTTTTGAGAAGAAAAACAAGCTTTATTAAATGTCTCCGTTAACTTACCAGAACTACTTTCGTGGGCTACAGAACCGGAGCAGAACTGGGCTCAGAGGACACGGTCAGAGGTAAGTCAGTGTTAATGGACGACACTGCTGAAGGGGACGCCATACAGATTCACTTAAAGGGATATGCCACCCCCAGGTCAAACTTGGGCATCTCCCCACAGTCCAGAGACTAAAATAAGTGGTGGAAAGTGTTTTTCTGGTCACCCAGCCATTGTCCAGGTCTGTCAGCACTGACCGCCGCGCGCAGCTGCAGCTACTCCGCGTTAGACTGGAGTCTAACGTCGCCAGAGAAAGATTTCGGCCAAAAGGAATTAATTTGCTCGATGCTTTTCCCAATTACTTTCTGTGTAGTGCGCATTCATATCGAGTGCAAATAAATGTGCAAATCAACACGGAGAGCTTGCCTTGGTCATTTTGGGTGGGAACTATTTATCAGTGCGGAAAAACATAGCCGAAGCACACACCACGCTGCGTAACAGGGGAACTGCCTTCCTGGTGCGTAACAGGGATTCCCCTGTCAGCGTGGTCTGTGCTTCGGCTTTCTTTTTCCGCACTGAAAAATAGTTCCCACCCAAAATGACCAAGTCAAGCTCTCCGTGTTGATTTGCACATTTATTTGCACTCGATATGAATGCGCACTACACAGAAAGTAATTGTGAAAAGCATCGAGCAAATTAATTCCTTTTGGCCGAAATCTTTCTCTGGCGACGTTAGACTCCAGTCTAACGCGGAGGAGCAGCAGATACCGCGGCGGTCAGTGCTGACAGACCTGGACAATGGCTGGGTCACCAGAAAAACGCTTTCCACCACTTATTTTAGTCTCTGGACTGTGGGGAGATGCCCAAGTTTGACCTGGGGGTGGCATATCCCTTAAAAAAAACAAAAAAAACAAACAAAAACGCACTATCCCTTTAATAAAGCATTTTGACAGATTGCAAATCCAGATGTAGTGATTGTGTGTTCATTACCACTTACAAACTCAAACCAGTAAAGAACTACGAGATAAATTATAATTACCCTAAAGAAAAACAAACATGCTACAAGAGACAGTCCACAAACCAGACTGAGTCACTGCTCCCCTGTGTGGCCGGATCATTTGGGAAAGTTGCAGTTTTGGTGTAAAAATGCTGAATTTGCATTTCCTGTGAGTTCATTTGTCTTGTCTGCTCATCCCTATGGCTGTCTGGTCATTAGAAATACTGCATTTTCCCCCATGTGTCTTAGCAACATTGGTCTAGCCCCTGTACGGATAGATTGTATAAGCAGCTCTTGAGGTCAAAGCAAATCCACTGTGTGCTGTCTGTGTCTGATTATAACATGTTGTTTCCTCATCACAAACAGAGCTGGAGTTGTGTCTTGTTTCATTCACATGTTAAACACACAAACCCTGCAGATTGAAGCTGAGTTCTTCACTCAAATAGAAAACTCTATGCTCTTAACTTAATTTAACTCTATGCTCCTTCACTAGAATAATTGGAATAATTTCAGACCTGAAATTGCCAATCTATACTAAACAAAAGGTTTAGCTCAGGGGTTGGCAACCCGCGGCTCCGGAGCCACATGCGGCTCTTTGATGTGGCTCAGTACAGTGGTCCCTCGTTTGTCACGGGGGTTACGTTCTAAAAATAACCCACGACAGCTTTATATTTTACAATTATTCTCCATGTTTTAAGGCTGTAAATGCCTCACCACACACATTCTACAGTTTTCTCAGACTGGAATTAACGTTTTCTCACATTTCTCTCTTGTTTAAACACTCAAACGTTTGTAGATTTTCAACAAAAAAGCACAGTATTAGAGAACGAAACCAAAGTGTATTTCATGTGTATTTCACAGTTCTTATGACCGCTTCGCTGTGGCGGGTTTTGTCAGGGAGAAAACTTCAGAGTCACACTGCGATCGAACATTTATATAAATCTGGCAAACTGAACACATTTTGTACAGGAGACACGGAGGAGAATGACCGACGAATCAGCAAAGACCTACGCAGAAATGCGCGTTGATACCATAAAAAAAAATTGGAATAAAAATCAGCGAAACAGCGAGGCCACGAAAAGTGAACCACGATATAGCGAGTGGCCACTGTATTTAATTAAAATGTATTTTATTTTAGTTCATTCATTTTCAAAATGTGATTCTATGGCACAAAGGCAAAAAAAAAAGACGTTATACGCAGTGTTATTTCATTTTAAATTTCAAAAGGGTTTTGTGGCTCTCAGTGTTTTCTTTACTGGACTGTGTGAAACGGGTCCAAATGGCTCTTTGAGTGGTAAAGGTTGCCGACCCCTGGTTTAGCTGGTAACTTCAAAACTACCGCTTCGCGACATCACAAGGTGGTACAGAGCATTTGGAGCTTTGGAGATCTGGACAGACTAATAATAAAGGATTACTCAAACACGTGTGAATGAAACAAAACACAACTCCAGGAATGTTTTGAGGAGGAAACAACATTATAACATGTCTTAAGGCTCACAGCAGACCATTTTGCGCCATATAGGAGCTTTACATCATTGGCACAGTGTTATTCTCTCAGTGTGTTTCTCTGGTGTAGTTTATGTGTACAGACTGGACCTACCAGAGTGCAGAGAGTAGCTGATCTCTGCGTTGCTTCCTGTGTCTTTGTCCAGAGCAGTGACACGGAGCACCTCAGACCCGATGGCGGCTTTATTGGACAGGGACACCTCATATCGGGGACTCAGGAACACAGGGGCGTGGTCATTACAGTCCTCCACATAAACCACTGCCTTCGCAAAGTTCCTCTTGATCGGGATCTCTTGGTCACGCACCTGAAGAAGGCAAGTTAGTTTTTTACGAGAGTGTAGCAAAAATGTTTACACAATTTATTATTATTATTATTATTATTATTATTATTATTATTATTATTATTATTATTATTATTATTATTATTATTATTATTATTTTATTTTTTAAAGTATTAATGGGTTTCAGATTTTCCTATTGATCCATAGATAAGACATACATGATTAACAATTTAAAGATCCCATGACATGGTACTTCTTGATGCTTTTATATGGTGCCTTAATGGTTCCCTAATACTGTAAATGAATCCTTCTTCAAAATCAACACTCAGTGCATGAGAAAGACACATGTACAGAGTCAGAGTCATAATCTCTCTGTCTGAACAACTCATTCTGGGCCTTGTTGCTTGAATGCAAATGAGAAGGACACAGATTGGTTAGAGGAGCGGGTGGGGGGTGGGGGTGGGGGGGCAAATGCGCCGCTGGTTCCTTGTTTTAGCGGTGCGCTGTGCCTGGCCCCACTTCCGCGTGTGTAAGCGCGAAGGAGGAAAGGAGAGCCTTTTCAATGAAAAAAAACACATTTTCACAGAAAATAAAATTAAACCACTGCTGTTTCAGAGGTCCAGAGGGTTGGGTAAAGGACTTCCGAGTCTAGAAACACTCGCATGTGCCTCCAGGCAAATAAAAAAAAACGCATTTCGCATTGCGTAGCTCCTCCGCAGTCCAAATTCTCTGGGCGTGATTTCCAAAGACAGGAGGTGGAGATCCAGACGGCGGTGGAACTGAATTTGCATTTCTTTTTTCGATCTGACGTCAATAAGGTGCCTTGTCCAGAATCGCCCATTTGAGCTGTGTTTTTTTCAAACGCAGAAAAGGATCGCAAATGCTCAGTTTAGACATTTTGCAACTTTTAGCCATTGGGGGGGCCTAAACAGGGTAGGGGAGTTCACATTAACGTTCAAAAACCTCAGAAAGTGAAAATTTCATGCCAGGGGACCTTTAAAACAAAATATATGAAGGGTGAAAGGTCCTCGAAATGTTGCCTATAACAGAAAGCTGCAACTCATGAAGAGGTGCCCTTCTGAGCATTTTTACCCATTCAAAAGTTCCATGCAATCAAAATAAAAAGAGAAAGCATTACTGCTACAAAAACTACTGCAATGCACTTTATTCTGGAATGAATCAAAACGCACTTTATCGCCTGCAGTTAGTCCAGAATGCTGCTGTGCGCCTTTTAACAGGACGGAAGAAATATGAGCACATCTCCGCTATTCTTGCGTCTTTGCGCTGGCTTCCTGTTTGTTTTAGGATTGATTTTAAGATTTTATTGTTTGTTTTTAAAGCTTTGAATGGACTGGCCCCAAAATACATCTCTGACCTCATCCAAATCTGCAGACCGGTACTCTGAGGTCAGAGGGCCAGCTCCAGCTCGTGGGCCCTAAGACTAGACTTAAAACTCGGGGGATCAGGGCTTTCTCTGTGGTTGGCCCTAAGTTATGGAACGCTCTGCCCCCTCATGTCAAAACAGCCCCCACACTGGAGAGTTTTAAGTCTCGTCTTAAGGCCCACTTATATTCTCTGGCTTTTAATACCGCGTGAGTTGTGTGGTCCTCTGTGTTTTTTATAAATTGCTTTTAGTTATTTTATTATTATCACTTTATTTATTGCTATTTTAGTAATGTTTTATGTGCAGCACTTTGGAAACTGTCTCTGTTTATAAAATGTGCTATAGAAATAAAGTTGGATTGGATTGGAAAAACAATATAATAATAATTAAGTATAACTGATAATAGGATTCTGTTCAAAGTTCACATTTTATACACGTCCAGAAGAACTGACAAATAGAATCACAAAAATCCAATTTCAGAACAGGTTTGTACAGTTCTAAACTACAGGGTTAGCAGTTTTTATGCACAATAAGAGAGACAGAGATTTTGTTGTTTGTGGAGGAAATTATGGAATTTAAATTGCTCCTTTGGGATTTGCAGAGCACATCCATTCAAACTGCGATATTGATTTGATTGTGATTGCAGCTCTAGAAAGAGTTTTTGTGGTCAGTATAGCTTATATTCACCATGATGATGAGCGTGTGGGTGGAGGTCTTCTCATAGTCCAAGTTCTCGGTCAGGACCAGGATCCCAGACTTTGGGTCGAGGTGGAAGGGACTAGAGCTGCCCCGGGGCAGACTGCTGTGGATGGAGAACAGCAGGTTACTGTTCCTGTCTGCGTCCTCTGCTCCGATCTGAAGCAGGTCTTTCCAGGGAGATGTGTCCTCTGGAACCCGGACCTGTGAACAACAAGGAAATACGGAAAAGATTATGTTAATATGTCATATGTGTGTGCTGTTAAGACAGTGATCCAAGTGTCAACCTTTTCTGAACATCTCACATGACATCACAAAACTGTTTTAATGTACAAAGAAATTATGATTTGACACATATATGACATATATGTGTCAAATCAAATATATTATTTTGTTGAAATAAGGTTTAAAGTATCAGAAAGATACTTAAAGTGTCTTATTACTTGCTTTGATGAGATAGTATCTGTGGTAAATAAGTCATCATTTTACATTAGTTAAGAGGCAGTTTGTGGAAAAAGTTGAACAGAAAAGTACAAAAATACAGGAAGTAGCAGTGAGTTCTTAAAACCCTCTGCCTATTACATCAACACGTGCCTGGTTTACACCTGACCATATCACAAGTGATATATGGTCTGGGAGCCACCTTCGAAATATCTCGTAGCAGAGGTGTGGTTTACGATCGCCAACGGCCGTTTATTGGGCGTTACGAATGTCTATCATTTGGCGTATACGTAGCCCATAGCCAATCATGTCAGTTGTCAGTTCAAACTACAAGCTTCCGTTTGTCACGTAGTACACGTCACCGTCTTTCCACCCCTCCCCGCTCTCTGATTGGCTCCCAGAATCGGGAGAGCTCGCTTGCCATAGTTGCCAGGCTGTCTTTCAGATTGGAACGAACGAAAGCAGCCTGGGATTTCCCAGGTTACATCAACACTAGAAATTCCACCAAAATGCAAAATTACACACAAGGAAAGGCATTTTTCTGACAGTTTAAACCTTAATTTAACAAAATAAAGATGTCATTTAATAGTATTATCGACTCTTGTGCACTACATGTGGAATCTTATAATGTCTGAGGTTAAATGGTAAAAATATATTTTTCTTACTACACTTGAAGTAGAAGCTGAAGTTTCTTTGGGGCCAAACTATTCAAAATGCTAGGGGCAGAGGTTAGTGTTTATAGGATGATTATAGCAACAACAGCGGCTGCAAATGGACGACAAAATGACTCTGACCTACATTCTGCTCAGCCAATGGAGGAGATTACAGTGAAAACCTTACATGACTTTAATACAGCACACTTAAAGCTGATTTTTACTGTCTAAAATGTTAAAAAAAGGAACTTGCTCCTTGCTCCTTTAAACAGTTTGCAGTGGTCCAAAATTACTCCTCCATTACCTCACGCATTCAGAGCATCCTCATTATTCACCACGATGACTTTTTACAACTTTCAGTTTTGCCACAACAACTAGCATGCTAATCATGCACTTCCTGATTCTCAGACACCAGCACGTGTTCTAATTAGCTGCAGACAGTACACAGCAGACTTATTTTCTCCTCAAATGCTGCTTATACAATATACTGTATCTGTACAAGGGTAAGACATGAAACAAATGGCTACTTTAATTTGGAATCTCAGAGAATAGAAATAAGTTATACTTGTTTTGAACATTTTGAGAATTCAATTTAGACCATCTTAGGTATTTAAACAGATTTCCTTTTGTTTGTTTTGAAGAGAGACATAAGCCCCTAATTATTGGAGGAGACTGATGTTGCTGAACTTTTAAGACACGTCAAAGAATTTGAACTGTTGTTTTGTCATTTGGTCTCTGTGAAGATAGAAAGGTTTAAAGGTCCCATGACATGGTACTTCTTGATGCTTTTATATGGCTCCTTAATGGTTCCCTAATACTGTAAATGAATCCTTCTTCAAAATCAAGACTGAGAAAGAGAGATAAGATGAGAAAGAGTCATAAATGTCACTCTGGAACACTCCATTATGGGCGTTGTTGCTTGAATGCAAATGAGGAGGACAAAGATGGCCTATAGTAGCGGGTGGGGGCGTGGCCAAACTCTCCACTCTTTCCTTTTCAGCTGTGCGCTGTGACCCACTTCCGTGTTTTTGCGCAGAGGGAGAGATAAGAGGCATTCCATTGAAAAATAAACACATTTCCACAGAAAATAAAATTAAACCACTGCTGTTTCAGATATCCACAGGCTCAGATAAAGGACTTCCGAGCCTAGAAACACTCGCAAGTTCCTCCAGGCAAATAAAAAAACGCATTTCGCATTGCGTAGCTCCTCCGCAGTCCAAACTCTCTGGGCGTGATTTACACAGACGCTGAGTAGAGACAGACGGGGGTGGAACTGCATTTGCATTTCTTTTTTCGAGCTGACGTCAATAAGTTTCCTTGTTCAAAATCGCCCGTTTGAGCTCTGATTTTTTCTAACGCAGAAAAGGATCGCAAATGCTCAGTTTAGACATTTCGCAACTTTTAACCATGGGGGGGGGGGGGGGCTAAACAGGGTAGGGGAGCTCACATTAACGTTCAAAAACCTCAGAAAGTGAAAATGTCATGCCATGGGACCTTTAATGGCATACTGTAAAATATTATAGACAAAGCAATCACATCTCCGTGGAGAAAAGCATCCGACGGACCCTCCACCAGAAAAGTTACACAATCACCCTTTAAGAATGTTTTTGTTGTTTCATTATATTTGGTTAAGAGGAGGTAAAGACTATTGTCACTATTTCAGCTCCTGTCATATCCTTTATGGGGTTGAAAAAAAAAAAACATTTGATCAGTAATACCATCAAGATACCAATAAGGAAAAGGTCATGAACTTCCTTGTTTATCATTGTTGCATATTAAATGGCTGTTGGGACTGGCTAAAACCGCTGAAAGTTCCTTCTCTTCCCAGATTTTAGCAGATGAGATTCCAAATCAATAAAACAGAAGTGATGTCATCATTATTCATCAGTTTCCGTGGGTCTTATGTCGGGTTAAAGGAAATCAAACTGTTCTCACCTCATACAGAGACTTAAGGAAGACTGGTCTGTGCTCATTGATGTCCAACACTCGGATGTACGCCTGTGGAGGAGAGAGAAAGGGGGAAGGGGTGTATAAGAGAAGGAGAGAGAGGGGAGGGAGAGAGAGGGAGGGGGGACAAAGCAGAGAGAGAGAATGAGAGGGGGTGGGGATGTGGAGAAGAAAGCGAAAGTGATGAGAAAAGGGGATGGAGAGAGGAGGAGAGAGGGGAAGATATAGAGGAGAGACAGAAAGATGAGAGAGAAGCAGAGATAAAAGAGAGAAGAGATGGTGAAATGACAGAGAGAAAAGAGAGGGAGGGGAGAGGGAGATGAGAGATATACAATCAATATACAAATCAAATACAAAGAGGAGAGACATGAGACAGATCGATGAGAGAGAGAGAAATAATAGAGCGGAGAAGAAGAGAGATGGGCAGAGAAAGAAACAGAAAGAAAGAGAAGAAAGACAAGAGAGATCGAGAGAAGCGAGAGGTTAAACATTAAAGATGGAGGAGGTTCTTCTGGAAGGAACATGAGATGAACACTTCACACGCTCCAAGTTCAACACGACTTTGTGCGTCATAAACTGGGCTTTGATCACAGACCTGATGTGTGCATCACTCTGGTCTCTACAAACACTCTCCTCCACTGAGGCAGTTTGATTATGTCTTTTATTGGTCTCTTGGATAATCAGGCTTTAAAAAAAAAAAAAAAA
The DNA here is from genome assembly GCA_036785185.1 of Paratrypauchen microcephalus. NCBI lineage: Eukaryota > Metazoa > Chordata > Actinopteri > Gobiiformes > Gobiidae > Paratrypauchen > Paratrypauchen microcephalus. The sequence continues at coordinate 679,642 of JAVJIX010000197.1, read as the reverse complement.
AGAGAGAGACTTTTTCTGGAGGCACTGCTCTGTCTGAAGCTCTGTGGCTCAAGTTAAAACTGTTTTAACAGAACTGAACTTATCTGGAACTAAAACAGGTGAGCTGATTTGTGCTGTTAAACACATAAAATTACACATAAAATTACAGTTGCAAGCTAGCTAGCATTAGTTAGCAGTTTTTCGGACTGATCACAGGCTGCTGAAAATGTGCTGTTTAAATTTGTACAGTAGTGTCCTGGTTCGTACCTGTACGGTGGCAGAATCGTGCCCGTCCGTCACTCTCACTGTCAGGTTGTAGTTGGATTTTCGAGCTGCGTCAAGTCTTCGTGCCACAGACAGAGTCCCAGTGTTCCTCTGGATGTAGAAATCCTTATTCTCGTCTCCTTCTGAAAACACAGAGAGCACATGGGCAGGTTTAAGTCTCTGCATTTGACCTATTCTTCTTCAATGCCACTGAGGTTAAGGTGCACTATGCAACTTTTCTGGAGGAGGGTTTGCCACCTGCTGGTCTCCATGGAGATGATTGTCTTGGCTGGAATGCCATCAAATGTATTTATTTCCATGGAGACAAGCAATTGGTGGCATCAGGCCAAGCTACAGGTCAGATCTGTGGAGAAGCGACCATTATTGCATATTTTTTCAATGTATTTTCAGTGATAAAATATCAAAGTAAAAATACATACATTTTAAAAAACACTTTAAAGATAAAGGAGAAGAAATTGCATTCTTCCTTCACATGGCATTTTATTATCTCATTTGTCACAGTTAAACCAAAACGCACAAGTACCATCTTTATAATGCTGCTGTTGTGACTTAGTGCAAGTCACTGCATTTCGTTATCTTATTTTTGTTGCTTGAATGTAGTTTTTGTTATAAATATCCACAAAGGTAAACACAACGATTCTGTCTTCATTGCTCCAGTCGGTGAGGCGTAGATCAGCTCCTCCTGTCAGATCCAATATGGTGGCCCATCCCTCAGCCCGCCATCTTATATGGACAAGTCGATCATTTCATTCAACGTGACACTGTCCTCCAGCAATGCAAATACTGCCCCAGCTCACCAGAGGGGGCGCTATGATTAATGACCACGGCACATTTGGAAAAGTCAAAGAGTCCTTCAGGAATGTGTGAGTGAGTTTGAGTGTCTGACTGTTGGATGGCGATTTCTCGATTAGGACAAAAAGGAGAAAGAGAGAGAAAAAGTTCGGTATGGTCTGTAGCTGTAGGGAAGGTCTGAAGGAATTTAGATTAAAGGAAAAGTAACGTTATTTTACAATCTGAGCCTTCTTTCTGTAATAAAACAAGTCGTTTGACTCACCCATATCACGTTCGTGTCATTTGGAGCTGTTTGAAGAAAGTTATGTTGTAGCGTATCCGTTAGCATTTGTATTCGGGGCATTACTTTGCGGTCTCCAAATAACACAAACTTTAGCACTTTTCAAATCATAGAAGCCCGATGTCTTAATGAAAGATTTAGTTTGAAGCAAAAGTGGCCTGTAATCCGAGATTTAGCCATAGTTTTCAGCTTTACGTTTCATGTTTGGGTCCCGGGAGCAGTCCGCGCATGCGCACTGGCGTCCTCATCTACTCGAAACTATGGCTAAATCTCGGATTACAGGCCACTTTTGCTTCAAACGAAATCTTTCATTAAGACATCGGGCTTCTATGATTTGAAAAGTGCTAAAGTTTGTGTTATTTGGACACCGCAAAGTAATGCCCCGAGCAAATGATACAGCACCATGTTAACGGATACGGGATCATTACTAGAACAGAACGGCTCAACATAAGTTCTGCGATACTGCTCCAATTGACAGAAAAATGCTATGGGTGAGTAAAACTACTTGTTTTATTGCCAAAAGAAGGCTCAGATTGTAAAAAAATGTTAATTTGCCTTTAACATTTTTCATGAATAGTTTCAAAAAATGCAAAACAGAATGAACCTTTGAGAGAGTTTTTCAGAATAAACAATTCAAATGCTGCAGTTTTGCAAATAAACATTTGAAAGAAAATAAAAATATCTGTTGTCTTGTAGTTTTGAAGGTGTACTGTGTAACATTTCATAGAGATGTTATTGTTTTGACGGAATGTTCCACCGTATGACATTGAAACACGTTCAACTTCAATTGATTTAAGACCTGTAACCTGGTTTGGAGAGTTTCACCTGCTTAAATAAATGCAATACCATACTGTGGAACACTCCGGGCAAAGAATTACATCTCCATGGAGACAAGCAGAAATACTTTTGTGGTGTGAAAGTATTTCTATTCTAAAAGTGATGAGGCTGTGATTAAAAAAAGAAGAAGTAATACCTGTATTGTATTCAGCATTTAACACTGTCTGTATGCAGTTATGTTTCCAAACTGTCAACATACAGTTCAGAGAAACTTGTTCTACTTCAACTTCCACACCAACCAACTTTCAACCAAGTATACTACAATGTGTAACAAGTTTTATTTTGAAGACATACTGTGCTTGTGTCTGCTCTATAGTTCTATGACACCCGTGGATCATTCCGTTAAAATTTGCACATTTCAAATCACAATATTTATCTAAATCGAGTCCACTGACACATTAGAAAACTGCGATGTCCAGAGGGAGCTTACGTCGGTGTAAACGTCATCACAACAAAGAAGTCTGATGGATGGATAACTGCAGATCACACTTGTGAGCGTCCGATTTTTAAATTTAAACTATGTGAAGCTGCTGGTGGCAGTGATCAGCAAAATGGCATCTTAAAGGAGAAGTAACATTTTTTTTTTTTTTTTTTACAATCTGAGCCTTATTTCGGTAATAAAACAAGTTGTTTTACTCACCCATAGCACTTTGGTGTCATATGGAGCAGTTTTCGTAGATGTTATGTTGTAGCGGTATCCATGAGTGCTCAGGGCATAGCTTTGCGGTCTCCAAATAACACAAACTTTAGCACTTTTCAAATCACAGAAGATCTCTGTGTCAGCGTAGACTTTTAGTGGATTCAAAAGCGGCCTGAAACCCGATATCCAGCTATAGTTTCATTTGATGACGTCATCAGAGAGGACAGCGCGCATGCGTGAACTCAGCTGTTAAGAAGATAAACACCGCTAGTCCGAAAGAAGCTAACACCGCTCTGAACTTTACTTTTCTGTTGCGAGACATGGCTGAAGATTTGGACTTTGAGACTGAAGAGGAGTTATTTGAGTATGATGGCCGTCCCTGTTCACCTTCAGCGGATGTCTACGCCGAAGTTTACAAGTGAACAGGCTGATAGAGTTAACATGGGCGTAGTGATACGAGTGGAGAGAGACAATACGTGAATGCGAAATACGCTGCTGGATGTTTCGTGGACAACTGTTTCGGATGCAAATATATCACCTTTCTAACAAATGTTTTGTTTTGAGAAGAAAAACAAGCTTTATTTAATGTTCCAGGGAAGTTACCGTACCTACTTACGTGGGCTCCAGAAAGCGAGCCGAACCGGGATCAGCTGAGACTGTCAGAGGTAAGTCGGTGTCAACACACGTAACTTTTAGAAGGAAACCCATATAGATAAACATTAAAAAAACGCACTATCCCTTTAAAAATAAGCAGTTGCTCAAACATGCACAAATCACTCCGAATACAACTTCTGATTCACTTTGAAATTATTGCGTCTGTTATCTAAAGCAGTGGTCCCCAACCACCCGGCACCGTACCGGTCCGTGGGCCATTTGGTACCAGGCCGCGGTGGCTCATTCCCCCAACCCTTCATTTTGAGTGGTCCGTCCGTGTTCCGAAAAGAGCACGTCAACGTCCATGTGCACGATGCTACGTTCATACTGCATTTTGTAAAATCCGATTTTTTTGCATTTTAAAAAAATGTGACTTGTATGTGATCTCCAGCGTGAACTTTAAATGCCCCAAAAGTGTCCCGCATGCACCTTGGAGGACACGACGAGGTCACGTGCAGCGAGCGTGTTCAATGTTTATGGAAGTCGCCTAAAGTTGCTGCGTACCGGAGCCAAAACATGTGCAGCTTATTTATTTTAAGGAGGAGACGGAGAAAGAGAAGGTTTTTGGCCACAGCGTTTTGTGGGGCAGTGGCAGCCACGTCCGTAGAAATGAACGTGTTGGTGCGGAGTCGCAGACGAATGGTGGGATTGCTACGTGCTTCGCCGATTCACGGAGTTCATATACTATTTTCATATGACGAGAAGAACGTTTGTGAGCGCCTACTTGTACCACTCTCACTGGAGGAAACACGCCCAGGTCGGATGAACGCGACCTGGCTGTTCAGACTGAAGTCGCATGCCATTTGTGTCACACATTGAGAGTGTGACACACGCAATTCGACGTGTTCACACGCTCACACGCCACACATGGCATTTCTCACGCTGTTTTTTTTGTTTTTTTTTGTGCCCAGAAAATCGGTCTGTGTGGCTCAGTTTATGCAGGCACCACACGTTTTCAGTGAAAAAAACTCCCCCTCCCTCCTCCCCGTCCCGCTCCCCGGAAAAAAAATCAGCCAATCAGAAAATAGATTGTTCTGTTGTTGGGCAGACTGTAGAGTGTAGTTTCATCTGCTAAGCGCACACTGCCCTGTCAGTGATAAGGACAGCGAGTGAACACGAGGAAACGGTGATGGTAAAACAAACTGAGAACCATCAGGTAATAATTCATTAGTTGCTTTGTAGTTTAAGTTAGCTCTTTAGACAAACATTTACAGGAGGGCTCTCAAGTCTCACGCATTGAGAGAGACAATTCTACGCTCACACGGCATTTCTCACGCAATTCAAGCCCCCCCCCCAGTCTCACGCACGACCCCGCTCAAAACTTGAGAGCCCTGCATGTTTTAGGACCACAAGTGGTCGCATTTGAAATAAGCGGATCTGTGTCATTCAGACTGTCATTAGAAGATCAGATACAGGGGCGAAAAAAATCGGATTTGGGTCACTTCAGGCTGCAGTGTGAACGTACGCTAATATTAAAGTAAACTAATAGTGAGGAGACAGAAGAGCCTATGACCACTAAGAAAAAGAAAGCTGGATTTAACAGACAATACCAGGAGACCTACTTCAAATATGGATTTATCGCAACGGACCAAGCCCGCTCTGCATAACATGGCGACCAGCTCTCCAATGAGGCGGCCTTAAAAGTATGTTCGAGACATCAACTGGTATTCTGGATAAAAGTTACAGAGTAGAGCAACACTGAGCAACACACTTCGGGTGTCATTGTCTTCCACTTCGCCTAGATGTGACCATCTCGTAGCAGAGAAACAAGCTCAGGGCTCTCATTGATTCAGCGTTATGGTGAGTTGTATTTTTCATGTACTTTATATTTGTTTTGTGATGTATCTTATTCTGAAGGCATGTTTAAGCGTTACCATAGCGACCAGAGAGCGTCGGGGCAGAGAGGATGTTGTGACTCTGCATGTCATGAGGACGCTTTTATTAAAGTTATATACAAGTACACAGTGGATTCACCGTTACTATTATATTTATAACATGCCACAGTTCTTGTGTTGTTCGCATAATTTTATTTTTTGGTATTTATCCGCCAATATCTGCGTGCACACCTCCCCACCCCCCACCCCTCCACCCCCCACCGGTCCGTGAAAATTTTGGGTGACATTAACCGGTCCGTGGCGCAAAAAAGGTTGGGGACCACTGATCTAAAGTACTTTAATTTCATAGTGTGTTTGATTTCAGGTCTTTAAGTATTACAAAACGTGCTCTTGTTTGGCTCTGCTCTGACCCTCATGAGGTCGCCATGGGAAATGCCGCTCTGTCTCTATCTAACCCTCAGATTCAAATCTCAGATCTCTTATTTGGGACGATCTTCACCTCAAATCCAGATCTTAAAGCGCTCAGTTAAATGAGGAGTCTACAGGCTGTCACAACAACCCACATAGAGCCAGCCAAGGGTCACAAAACAAGAGGAGGGAGGGATGGAGGGTAGGAGAGATGAAGAGAGGGAGGAGAGAGAGGGAAGAAGGGAGGAGAGAGAGAGGCAGGGTGAGAGGGACGGAGGAGAGGAGGTGGGAGGGGCTTGTCTCAATGAAGATAAACCCATATAATGCAAACATTATAGACAAACCATTAACATCGTCATGGAAACAAGGAAGTGGCGGACCCTCCACCAGAAAAGTGACACGGTGCACCTTTAAAGGACACTTATTTAAAGCCACAGTATGCTATTAAACAAATCTACGGAGACAAGCAGGAGACATTACAGGTCAAATCTGTGGAGAGACGAGCCCTCTCACAGTAAGAATGTTTTTCATGGTTTTTCAAGGTAATTTTTGAGCCATAAAAAGAAATGTTTGAGTATGTTATGTTATAATTCATGAAGCTCCTCTGTGTTTTATAAGTCCATACACAATGTTATTCTAATCAAGTTGCCAGCTTCGTGGGGAACATGCGTTTCTGTTGCAGGGTCTGTACCTGTTTTTTAATCACTCTTAAAAACACCTTTTTCACTGGCTTTTAACAAGTGAGATGTACATTTTTTTTAGTATCTTATTGTTTTCTATGTTTTTTGGTTGTTGTATTGTGATTGTCCTTGTCAATTCTACAGCTCTGGAAAAAAATAAGAGACCACTGCAAAATGATCAGTTTTTCTGATTTTACTACTTATAGGTATGTGTTTGGGCAAAAGCAGTGCTCGTGATGCCAGGGGGGGCGCGTATGACCCTGGGAAACATGTTTTTTTGCTGTACTGTACTAGAACTAAGTGTAATTGCACATCAACAACAGTAGTTGGCAGTGGAGTTCTCACATGCGATTTACGCACAGTCTCACCATTAACAGAACATCCTCTGTCACAGAAAAAACACGTATATTCCACTGAGTCGTGTCCTTTAGTCCGACAGAAGCTGACGCATCAGTGGCACAAGGAGAGATCGTTTTTTTTTCAGTGCTTTTAGCTTATGCAAATGAGGTGGTTTTAAGTTTCATTTCTGTAAAACGTAAACAAATGTGCGCAAAGCTGCATTAAAAACACATTAATATTTGAGTCCTCAGTGCAGTCTTTGTTGTAAGTTTCTTTCTTTTTTTGTTTATAATGTTAATAAAAGGATACAATGGTGTTTTAATAACAATTTTCTAGACAAATAATACTATATATAGTCGCGCGCAGGAAGGGGGGCGTGAAATTTTTTCTTCTTCTTAGGGGGGGCGTCACAGAAAATAATTGAGAAGCACTGGGCAAAAGGAACATTTTTGTTTGAGTCTATAAACTACTGACAACATTTCCCCCATATTCCAAATAAAAAAGTAGCTCAGCTTTGTGTTTGTGTCGGAATTCAACAGACGCTGGAATGGAATGGCTGTAATACATGTAGAGATGCTGATTTCAGAAAAAAAATGCAGTGGTCTCTTATTTTTTTTTCCAGAGTTGTATGGTTTGTGTACAGCTCTTTGGTCAGCTTTAAAGTTTTTAAAGCTGGTATGGTATGGTGTGGTATGATATGGTAAGCCACTATTTTAATCCAGTCTAATGATGTTTTGTTGAGTCAAACTTCAACTAAAGAAAGCCTTGGTATTTTGAAGCATTCCCATTACATTCTATACGAAGCTATAGCACTAGAAAAACAATGGTAAAATAGCATTTACATTCACATGTCATGATAAAAGTCTCTCAACAACAAAACATAGAAAGAAAAAAAAATCACACCAGCTAGACCCAGCTTCTCTGACCGTTCTGCGGAGTCTATTGTCAAAGTGGAGCAGTTTCTGAGACTCCTCCTCGACCTCAGAAATCAGCGTTTGAAATTTTTTTTAAAAATGTCGAAGCCAAAATGTCTGAAATTGATTACAACTTTTATAAGCAGCCTGTTGTTTCCTGCCCTCTGGACCTCCTCACACTCCTCACAGAGTCACTTCTTTGAATATGTTTGAACACTCGAGAATAAAAGAGTTCAACTACAAATCTCCGAATAAAAAATATTGCATTTCTGAGTCTAAATATAATTTCAGAACACACAAACACTCAATAAAATAAAATAAAATAACACACAAACGCTGCATATTTAGGCTGAGTTCTTCTTTCAGACAGAAAACACTCCACCTTGTGAGGTCAATGTGTGGCAATACAGGAAGTGCTCCACTGTGTTTTTAAACTGCACACACCTTCACTAGAATCATTTGGATGATTTCAGCCCTGGAATTGCCGATCTCTACTGAACTAAAGCTACATGTAAAGGCTGTTAACTTGAAAACTACCACTTCATGACTTCACAAGGTGGAACAGAGCATTTTGTAGATGTAGATGTAGACTAAAGGGCTACTCAAACATGTGAATGAAACAAAACACAACTGTATTTCTGTTTTTGAGGAGATAGCAGCATTATAACATGGCTTAAAACTCACAAGAGTCCATTTTGCATCATATAAGACCTTTCAGCCCATATTCATTAGCACATAGAAAGGCATCCATCCAAGGACACGCTTTCTTTCAAATACAAAAGATTGAAGGCTGCCTCATAAGCGCATTGTGAAAAGGCCCTGACCCAAATCTACACAAAGAAAACTCTAGCTCTAATATACAGAGAAGACTCATACAGAAACCACAAGACACCTTCACTCAAACACTAAATACTTTTCAAAGACGGGTTTTTATAAAAGATTGAACGTAAGACTGTAAAGAGGGTTTTCTAAGGAAGGAGAAATCCAGTGACTGTTTATCCTTTTTCAAATGTTGCACATGTGTGTAGCCCTGTCTGTCCAGAAGTAATTTAGCAACCAACGTCTTTAGACCAGGGGTGTCAAACATGCAGCCCGGGGGCTGGATCTGGCCCTCCAAGACCTTTAATCTGGCCCCCGGCTGATTTTCTATTAAGATATTTTAATTATATTTTAATTTTCTATTAAAATATTGGTAATTTTCTGCGTCACTTTTCTGTGCCTCTTTTCTGTGCAGCTTAGCATAGCAACATCTCCAGCGCCTCTGTGCATGGCCTCCTACCAGAGCAGCACAAATGAAGACTTGCCTCTTTCCAAATGCTTTGCATGTTCAGGACTACCTACCTTTGTGAGCAGGTTTTCTCAGTAATGAACATTAATAAAACAAAGCTGCGCTCAAAGCGAACACACAAGCACTTGGATGACATTCTGATGTTGGCAGCTCCTCAGGACACGGTGCCTGATATTGAAGCACTTGTGCAGGCTAAAAGATGCCAAGTTTCAGGAGCAAAAAGAAAGCATGACTAAATGCTGTTAAATGCATACAAGGTAATGTTAAAACATTGTGTTGAAATTGCATTTTTCTTAAAGTTTCAGGTTGTTCATAATATTCAGATATTTTGTAAAAGAAAGAGTTCATCAAATAAAAAAAGACTACTCCAATAGATTTAAGTTTCTCTGCACAAATATTTGGACTTATCGCTATTTTTGCCATGCCATGAGTTTTCTGAGTTTTCTACTTTGATCCCTTTGAGATCAAAGTAGGTTGGATACCAAAATGAGTTTGACACTCCTGCTTTAGACCCTCTATTTCAGTGCACGCCATCGCTGAAAGGAATCTCAGAGAATCACCTTAATTTAGCAGCACCCTTCTCTTCTTCTTTCAAGCGACCTCAAAAACAGACTTTCTTTTGTGGCTAACTGGTAGTGGATTCTTGTTTGCCATCCCAACAAAATTTGTCCAAACTGCAAGGAAGCTACAGTTGGAAAAAGCCGATAAGAACTGCTGCGTTGGTTGAGTAAACAGCGTCTTGCGTATGTGGAATGCCTGAGTAATGAAATTACTCTGAAACTATCACACCTACCACACCTTACCACTGCTGACCAGCGTCTGAACAGAACTGAAGAAGTAGCTTGGATGAGCTGCAAAATGCATTCGACCAAATAAACTTTGTCCAGTTGACAAATTGAATTTCTCCTTTTGCCGTGGATTCTACCTGGACGACTGAGGGATTCTTCACACATCATAAGAGAAAGAGAACAAATACTGATATGCTGGTCTATGTGGGGCCCCTTCCCTCTCTGACAGAACAGAGCACAGAGTCCTCTGTAAAATGGACTCGCTCCTCTCTCAAACAATCAATCAATCAATCAATCAAACAATATTTATAAAGCGCTTTTCATACAAATTTGTAGCACAAAGCGCCTTATAGTGGTTAAGGATTAGAAGATTGACCTTTATTATATCTCGCATAGGAGAAGTTGTTTCTATATTTAACCCGGGGACCATCCCTATAATTTTGTTATTTAGTCTTGGTCAAACCCTCACCTCGTCTCCCTCACCTATGGTCATGAGCTCTGGGTAATGACCGAAAGGACGATATCGCGGATACAAGCGGCCAAAATGAGTTTCCTCCGCAGAGTGGCTGGGCGCACCCTTAGAGATAGGGTGAGGAGCTCAGTCACACGGGAGGAGCTCGGAGTAGAGCCGCTGCTTCTCCACGTCGAGAGGAGCCAGCTGAGGTGGCTCGGGCATCTGTTCTGGATGCCTCCTGGACGCCTCCCTCAGGAGGTGTTCCAGGCATGTCCCACCGGGAGGAGGCCCCGGGGAAGACCCAGGACACGCTGGAGGGACTATGTCTCTCGGCTGGCCTGGGAACGCCTTGGGGTCCCCCCAGAGGAGCTGGAGGAAGTGTCCCAGGTGAAGGAGGTCTGGGAGTCCCTGCTTAGACTGTTGCCCCCACAACCTGGCCCCGGATAAGCGGAAGAAAATGGATGGATGGATGGATGGATAGTCTTGGTCAGGAGCTGGAGGATTTTACCTATGGCGCATGTTTGTTTCCATCTCTCTCTGAAAATTTCTCCTTTAAGCTCTATCCTCTCCCTCCCTCTCTCTTTCTAACCCATCACTTGTTCAAAATCTCTCTTTCAATTTCTGTCCTCTCTTCCTCTTTCACTCTAACCACTCCCACTTCCTCAAAATCTCTCCCTCTTTATTTTCCCTCTCATTTTTCTCTGTCTTCTCCTCGTCCTGTCTCTCTCTCTCTCTCTCTCTCTCCGTTCACTTTCTCCTCTAAATCTCTTTTTTCCTCATCTAGTAGTATGTTATAGTTCCATCGCTTTCTTTCTTGTGTCTCTCTTTCTCTCTCGTTTTCTCAATTCTTCTGTCTGCTCCCTTTCTCTCCCCATCATAACTGTATCTTTCTCTTTTTTTTCCTCCACCTCCGTGTCACCTCTCCATTTGCCTGTCTGTCTCTCACCCTCTCCTTCCATCCATATCTGTCTTTATCTTTCTTTCTTGCTTCTCTCATTTTTCTGTTTTCTCTCTCGTTCCCCAGGTTATCCTCCAATCTCTCATCTCTCTCTTATTTTCTCAATTCTCTTTAAATTTCTCTCAAATCTCTCTCTTTCTCTACCCCTTCTAACTGCAGTTTTGTTCTCCTCAAAATAGCTTTCTTTTTTCCTCTCCTTTTTTACACCCCTCTCCCTTGGCCTCTTTCTTTAACTACATTTATTCCCTTCTTCCACCTCTCCCTCTTTACTCTTCTCTCCTTTACTCCACCTGTTTTGGTTCTTTCTCTCACTCCATTACGCCCTATTTCTTGCCTCCTTTCTGTTCCTTCTCACACCCTCTCTCCATACCTTCCTTCACCCCAACTCTGTCAATCTCCTCCTCCACCCCCTAACTCCACTCTTTCGCTCCTTCCATTTCTCCCTTTTCCCCATCTCCCTTTTTTTCCACACTTTCTCTCTCTCTCTCTCTCCTTCTTTGTTTCTCTCACAGCCCCATCTGCTCTTTTTCTCCTCTCTCTCTTCTCCGTCCCTTTCTCCATCCCCCTCTTTACTCCGCTCTCTCTTTATTTCTCTTAAGTTCTCCACCTCCCTCCCTCTCGCTCCCTGTTTGTTTCATACCTATTCTATTTGCCGTCTTTCTCACCTCTTTCTTCTCCCCCCTCCCCTTTCTCATCTCTCTCTCCCACTCTGTCCATACCTCCCTTTATCTCCCCCTCACTTTCTCCCTCGTTGTTTTACCTCTCTCAGCCCCTTCTATCTCTACCCTCATTCTCTCCTTTCCCTCTCTCTTCTTTCTTTCTTCCCTACTCCCTCCCTCCCTCTCTCTGTTTGTAGCTGGTGTTTTTCCATAAGCCTCAGGGAGTGAGTAGTGGACAGTAAATCAGTGAAACAGCAGAAGAAGTGTCAGATTAGACTCCCGTGTTACTGAGAGCACTGGAGTGGATCTGACACCAGTAAAACCTGAGGACATGACTATAAACCACAGCCTGAGGGGGGCAGTATAGAGCCTTTCACAAACACTGCCCCCTGGTGATCTCTGGGTGCAGTCCTCACTTGTACAAACTTGTATTCTTTGTTTTACATTTGAACACAGGAGGAGCACAGGTGGTCACATGGGCACAAGGACTGTTTTTACAATCTGAGCCTTATTTCGGTTATAAAACAAGTTGTTTTACTCACCCATAGCACTTTGGTGTCATATGGAGCACTTCCGGAGATGTTTTAGATTTGCGATTGCCGTAGCACAAGTTCTATTATATGCCCCGAGCTACGGCTAGAACTCGAGCATGTAATATATACCCCGTGCGGTCTCCAAATAACACAAACTTTAGCACTTTTCAAATCATAGAAGCTCAATGTCTTAGTCTACGCTTTCGTTTGAATCAAAAGTGGCCTGTAATCCGAGATTTATCCATAGTTTCGAGTAGATGAGGAGGACAGTGCGCATGTGCGGAGTCACAGTTTATTTCAGTCTCAGCTTCCGGGACGCAAACATGAAACGCAAAGCTGTAAATTATGGATAAATCTCAGATTACAGGCCACTTTTGACTCAAACGAAAACGTAGACTAAGACATCGAGCTTCTATGATTTGGAAAGTGCTAAAGTTTGTGTTATTTGGAGACCGCACGGGGCATATATTACATGCTCGGGGAATATATTATATGCCCCGAGCTACGGCTAGAACTCGCGATACGGCTATCGCAAATCTAAAACATCTCTGGAAGTGCTCCATATGACACCAAAGTGCTATGGGTGAGTAAAACAACTTGTTTTATTACCGAAATAAGGCTCAGATTGTAAAAAAAAAACACGTTAATTCTCCTTTAAAGATCCCATGACATGGTACTTCTTGATGCTTTTATATGGCTCCTTAATGGTTCCCTAATACTGTAAATGAATCCTTCTTCAAAATCAACACTCAGTGCATGAGAAACAGAGATAAGCTGAGAAAGAGTAATTTTTCTCACTCAGAACACTCTATAATGGGCGTTGTTGCTTGAATGCAAATGAGGAGAAAAAAGCTGGCCAATAGTAGAAGGTGGGGGCGTGGCTAAACGCTCCGCTGTCTGCTCTGAGCGCTCTCTGATCCATTTCCTTGTTTTTGCACGGGGGGAGAGATTTGAAGCGTTCCATTGAAAAATAAACACATTTCCACATAAAATAAAATTAAACCACTGCTGTTCAAAGGTCCAGAGGCTCAGATAAAGGACTTCCGAGCCTAGAAACACTCGGACGTGCCTCCAGGCAAATAAAAAAACGCATTTCGCATTGCCTAGCGCATTCGCAGTCCAAACTCTATGGGCGGGATATACAGGGACGCTGAGTACAGACAGAGGGAGGGGCTGGAGCTGCATTTGCCGATCTGACGTCAATAAGGTGCCTTGTCCGAACTCGCCCGTTTGAACACTGGTTTTGTGTAACGCAGAAAAGGACCGCAAATGCTCAGTTTAGACATTTCGCAACTTTTAGCCATGGGGGGGGGGGGGCTAAACAGGGTAGGGGAGCTCACATTAACATTCAAAAACCTCAGAAAGTGAAAATTTCATGCCATGGGACTTTTAAACCCTCTTCTGGCACTAGAGTTGTCTGCATACAGTATACAAAATACCTTGTGCATTTGAGCAGACGACTTCAAATAAATCTGTGGGCCTTGCTCTAGATTTTGAAACTCAGTATTGGTATCAACAAATATGAGCGAGACAAATCCATATCAGACCATCGCTTAAATAAATCCCAGATATCTCGATTCAAACAGATTTCAACATGTTTCTGGCCTGAAAGAGAGCATGTGGTCCCATTGTCACTAAGTTGGCTGATCTTGTGTGAAAGTCTTCATAAACACCATCTGTCTCAGGTTTGATCTTTAGCTCTGCTCCCGTTTTTACAGGGTCCTGCTGAGAGACTTCTACTGAGACCGAGAGGGATTTAACATTCGGACAATATGTTCCAACGCTGCTAAACACAAAGGAGGAGAGATTTATCAGTACAATCTTTAGGGCTGAGGTTTAGAATGGACACGAACTAGGGCTGAAGAATATGCAAATGGAAAGGATTGTAATTGCATTTGTTAAAAATAAATAAATAAATAAATAAAAAATCCCACTCCTCCTGACCGGCTGCCCCAGCAGTTTTGAAGGATGTAAAATGTCAGTGTCATGGCAGATCAGTTTTTAACATCACATAATCAGGCCTTTTTTGATTAGATTCAGATTAAATTATAATGGTTACATCGTAATGTAACTAGCCTTAATTAGTTAACATTTATAGATAAAATAATCCGCGCAATTCTAGCCTACTTTACTACTCAATTCTCAAACATCCTTCAGTTATTTGTCACCCTGTAGGAACAGTTGCAAGTCTGCAGTAGTCAGCATTGCTTCTCCAGCTCCTTGGGTGGCCCAGGTGGCCCAGCTCCTCCTGACAGTTCTCTCTCTTGTCCACTTTGACATTAATTCCCATCTGCTTGAGGGTGGAGAACGTCTTAACTCCGGTGTCCATATGAATGTTCAGCTGGGCAGGAAAAGGAGACGTGGCTTACACTTTCTTCTCTTTGAGCTGCTTGATCACATTCCTCACTTGTTTACGTTTCTTCTGTACAGTGGCAGAGTAGTCATGGTCAAAAAGCACTTTCTGGCCCTGGTAAAGGACTCCACGACTTTTCCACGCCTCTTCTAGTATTCAGTCTTTCAGTCTGTAGTCCAGAAATCTGCCAATAATAGATCTTGGTGATGCAGTATCTCTCGGCTTCATGATCATCAATTGGTGCACTCCAAAATCAAGGTCCTCTGGCATTTTCAGTGTGGCGTGGAGCATGCCGGTTATGAGGCGGATCATATCACTTTTCTCTTCACCTTCTTGTATCCAATAAATGCGTAGGTTATTTCGCCTGGATCTGGATTCAAGATCTTCACACTTGGCGGACAATGTGGCTTCTCATTGTAGCATGTACTGAATAGGTCTGTCATGGCGCCGTAGCAAATCTTCAGTGTCACTCACTCACTATTTCATGTCAGACATATGTGACCCGCCACCGCCAAACCCGCCACATGTCGGCATTCGTGAAAATGATAAAATCGCGTTTAAAGCAGGGTTTGTTTGTTTTTTTCAAAATTTGTGATTTTCGTTTTTTGCAGAATGTGCTAGTTGAGATCATGAAGAAGCCACTCCATGTTTCAGATAACAGCATTGGTTGCTTTAAAAGCATACATTTTGTCTGTGAAATTTGCTTGTTTTTGGGAAAGGAACGGAGCATGTACTGTATAAATTACCATACTACCATAGCTGCCCATTCACATGACGAGTAGCGTTATTTTATTTTATTTTTCCGCCTATCAGCTGTGAGCAGCTCCTGAATATTTACGCTGCATTTCAAGGGGATAAGGACAGTGAAAAAGGAGAAAACCCATAACTTTGACTGTAAATGCTAAGTAAGAAGGAACACGTTCGGGACATGTCAGTTTCTCTGGAGCTCATGAACAGAATGCGAGCGGATACTTTCTCTTTCTTGGGTGAGTAAAGTGCCTCTAAACTTTGACACTACAAATTTTAGGACATGTTTAAATACTAATTCAGCTTTCGTGTGGCGTTCATAACCGCGCAGGCCTTCTCACTGCAGCCTGTGCGCTCGTCTGGAACCCATAGACACTGCGCCATCAGT
Source organism: Paratrypauchen microcephalus (assembly GCA_036785185.1). Lineage (NCBI taxonomy): Eukaryota > Metazoa > Chordata > Actinopteri > Gobiiformes > Gobiidae > Paratrypauchen > Paratrypauchen microcephalus. The sequence continues at coordinate 663,831 of JAVJIX010000197.1, read as the reverse complement.
GCATGCAGCTTGTCCGCTACAGAGTGTACCCTTGTGTCCCAACATGTATTACAGAGCAGGTTAAACTTTATAAAACATCCTACCTGTCCATCTACCTCATGTCAGCATGCCTCTCCTTTTCACGCTCTCACTCCTCCACCAGCTCCCTCCTCAGTACGCTGTGATTAGCTTGATTACCAAGCTTGAAGAGCAGATTATGCTTTTCAAGCTCAGTCATCCATTCAGCCACATCTTTCTGGGCGTTTTCAACCCTTGCTTGATTTAGTCTCATTAGAAGCCTCCATGTGTTTTTTCCTGATGTCTTTTAACTTTGCTAAAACCAACCCCACACTGCTTTCAGTTTCATCCACATCCATGACCGCTTCATCACTTTGTTCCCATTTGTCCTCTTTTCTGGTAGACCAGGGGGGTATTCCATCAATGCCGCTAAACATAGCGGCGCTTAAAGGGATATGCCACCCCCAGGTCAAATTTGGGCATCTCCCCACAGTCCAGAGACTAAAATAAGTGGTGGAAAGCGTTTTCCTGCTCACCCAGCCATTGTCCGAGTCTGTTGCCACTGACCGCTGCGGTATCTGCAGCTAGAATACAGCGGAATCCCAGTTACGCACCGGGAAGGGAGTTCCCCTGTTGCACAACGTGGTGCGTGATTCGACTGTATTCTTCCGCACTGGAAAATAGTTCCCACCCAAAATGACCAAGTCAAGCTCTCCGTGTTGATTTGCACATTTATTTGCACTCGATATAAATGCGCACTACACAGAAAGTAATTGGGAAACGCATCGAGCAAATTAATTCCTTTTGGCCGAAATCTTTCTCTGGCGACGTTAGACTCCAGTCTAAGGCGGAGGAGCTGCAGATACCGCGGCGGTCAGTGGCGACAGACTCGGACAATGGCTGGGTGAGCAGGAAAACGCTTTCCACCACTTATTTTAGTCTCTGGACTGTGGGGAGATGCCCAAATTTGACCTGGGGGTGGCATATCCCTTTAAGTGGTTAAGCCTAGCTTGAAGAAGCGTCACCTTAGACTTAAGCTGAAGTCGTTCCACTAACACAGTTTAGCTGCACCTCAGCGGCGCTAACTTCAGCCAGGCTTATCCAGTCTTGCGCTGGGCGCATGCACGGGTGACGTAAGAAGCCCAGAAGAAGCGAATATCGAAAACGTGATCATGTCGAAGATTCGGGCCGATTATTTCAGCGCATCAGAACAAAAGTTGCTTTTGGAACTCTGCAACACACTTGCAATAACCAAGGCGAGAGACATGGCGTGGCAGAAGATCGCAGAGCGCTTAAATGTGTAAGTTAAGTTCTAGAACAGTGCTGAATGTTGAGTTTTTTAAAGTATGTTTTCACCATCGGTTTCAAGACAGATCAGCGGGGGAGAGGACTCGCTACGGTTTGTCACGTGGGAGACCCAAGTTCGATACTCAAGGAGAGCAGTTGATGTCATAATAGATGTTTATATTTGTAGAGCAGTCTTGTCAGTCATAATTTCTTTTTACTGTGTAAAAGTATTAAACTTTTTTTTCCCTTTTTTTTTCAAAAAAAAAAAGAAAAAAAAGCTTGTGTTCTAGTTACTGAAGATGGGATACACTTGCTGGACCCTCCTCAGCAGTCCTTCAGCAGTGCCTTGCCTGACCCTCAGCAGTCCTCCAGCAGTGACCTCACCCCAGAATGTCATATCTAATGTTTTTTATTGTTTTATGCTTATTGATGGAAATTGATAAATAGGATTTCATTAGAGAGGCTTGCACAGCATCTCTGAAAAAAAATGTTCAATCATTGAAATGTTGCATTATGGAGTTTGCCTGTTATTTGGCTACATTTTGTTTTAAAAGTAAAGGTTTACCTTTAACTGTATTCTTTGATAGAGGTGTCACATAAAATATAAAGTGTCAATGTCGTCAAGTGAGAGTGATGTTAGGCTCAGCTGATATAAGTTTTCTATGATGATATGAATAATTGTAGATTAAATGGCATTCACATTTTTGCAATGTGTGGCAAATGTAAGTTGGTGAATATCTAACAAATAATTGACTTGAGCATGAATACCGTCAGAATCGGACCCGGAACTCCCACATGACAGACGCAGCACTTAATCACTCAGCCAAAGGCTTTCTCCATAGATATTATCGTAACGACAGCAGTTCAAAAGAATATTTTAAATTATTGGAAGTTCGCCAAAACTGACTGAAGAACGTAAGGTAATTTTTTATTTTTTTTGCTGATATTGTCACCCTTTGTCAAACTGTTTGCTTGACACTCTGTTTACTTCAGGTACGTATTCTTTGCAACATCGCTTGACTAGGCCTGATAGTTAGCCTGAACCCGGGACCAGGCTAGCTCAGAGGCCTATGTTGCCCCAGTAACTCAGTGGAGATTAATGTTATAAGATAAGATAAGATAAGACTTTATTGATCTCACACAGGAGAAATTTACTTGTCACAGTAGCTCCAGGTAGGGACAGTTTGAACAAGAAGACAAGTGCATGCAGGCAAAAAAAAGGCATAAAGATAGGTGATAGTAATAATTAAAAAAATAAGTAATAAATTGAATAGTAATAATAGTAGTGATAATAATAAAAAACAGTGACAGGGAGAGTATTGAAAAAATTGGAAAAACGATATTGCACGATAGGAGTATACAGTAGAATTATACAGTCTGATGGCGGTGGGGATGAAGGATCTGCGGTAGCGCTCCTTCTTGAACTGGGGGTGCCTCAGTCGGCTGCTGAAGGAGCTGCTCAGCTCCTCTACAGTCCGGTGCAGAGGGTGAGAGGTGTCGTCCATGATGGACGTGAATTTGGCCAGTACCCTCCTCTCAGCCACCTCCTCTACAGAGTCCAGAGGACAGCGCAGGACAGAGCTGGCCCTCTTGACCAGCTTATTAAGTCTCTTTCTGTCCCGTTCTGTGCTGCTCGGGGCCCAGCAGACGACAGCGTAGAGAAGAGCAGAGGCCACCACAGAGTCATAAAAAGTCTTGAGCAGAGGCCTGCACACTCCAAAGGACCTCAGTCTCCTCAGGAGGTGGAGGCGACTTTGGCCCTTCTTGTACAGGGCGTTGGTGTTGTGGGACCAGTCCAGTTTATTGTTGAGGTGAACACCCAGGTGTTATGGAACCGAACTCTTGCTAAAACTAGCGTGGCTTATTGAAGTTAGCCGGGTTTTGCGCATAGTGGCATTGATGGAATATGTGCAGGTTTGCTATATTTAGGCTCATTTTAAGGGTCTCTCCCCAGAGCTCAAAAATCAAGCTGCTTTACCTGTCATGGCGTCACCGGAAGTCTCTTCTCTTGTATTTCAACAATAGTTCCACATAGAATAGAATAGAATAATCCTGGCCTCTGACCTCCATCAGAAACACTTCAACCACCAAAACCCAGAAAATGATTTGCAGATTTGACAACAATGAAAACCTGTTGAAAGCGTCTGTGCTGTGATGAGGAGAGAAGTGGGGCATTTTGACAGTTCACACCTGTAGAAGAAGCTCAAACAATGCTCGGCAAATCAGACACACAGAGGAGAGCAACACTGTCAAACATAAACGCCGCCATAGCTCTATTTTCTGCACCATTTCATTCATTTGACAACGCCAAGGCTGGAAAAGCATTTATGATAAAAACACACTCACAGAATAAATAGTACTAGCCAACTCTCTTCGCTTCCATCTTGGGCTGCACAATGTTAGGAAAAAAAGTGCAACTGCGAACAGATTTGTGACACATATTTAAAGGGCCCTACTGTATTTTCTGATCTATGTAATAATGTTGTTTCCCCATCAAAAACATATCTGGAGTTGTGTTTTGTTTCATTCACACATGTTTAACACACAAACCCTACAGATTTAGGCTGAGTACTGAAACTCAAACTGAAAACACTCACTGTGGTAATACATGAAGTGCTCCACTGTGTTTTTAAACTCCATACACCTTCACTAGAACCATTTGAATAATTTCATCACTGGATTTGCCAATCTCTACTAAACAAAAAGTAGCAGAGCATTTGGAGCTTTGGAGATGACTATCACAGCTAGAAACTCACAAGATTTGATGTAATATAAAACGTAGGATTCTGTTCAGAGAGCGAGTGCACTGAAACATGAACTGATACAATATAAGAATCCTATGCATTTCAGTACATGTTTGTAGAGGGCTAAACTACAGGTACAACCAAGTTTCTATTTAAAAAACACAAAAAACAGGACATTTTGGATAAATAGACTGATCTGGCTCTGGCCTTTAGAGGCTCACATGACTCAAAACTGTACGGTTGCCAGATTCAAACATATTCTCCTCCTGTTCAGGTTTTGTTGCCAGATCACATGGTTCTCCTGCGGTCTCATACTGTACCTGTTCAGGCCGGATATCCACTTTTAGAGAAAAATTTGCACTATATTGTAAAGCATGTATGGCCTTATATGAGCTTTTACATGAACTTTTATATGAACCTCCGCTCTGTGGTGAGCCCAACCTTGGACCCGCTGCAGTTTGCCTACAAGCCAAACGTAGGAGTAGAGGACGTCATCATCTACTTGCTGCAGCAGGCGCTCACACACCTAGAGTCCTCTGTCCCTACCACCCTGTGTGACCATCCCAGGTTTAGACCTGGTCTAGTCCAGGTTTAGTCCAGGTTTAGAATTGGTTTAGACCTGGTTTAGACCTGGTTTAATCCTGGTTTAGTCGACGTTTAGTCCTGGTCTAGTCCTGGTCTAGTTCCGGTCTGGTCCCGGTCTGGTCCCAGTCTGGTCCTCATGTCTTAGTCCCGGTCTGGACTTCCTACGGATCCAGTGACTCATGTCTCCGCTGATAAAAAAAAAAAAAAAAATCCACGAAACAGCGAGGCCGCGAAAAGTGAACCGCGACAGAGCGAGGGACCACTGTACCTCATTCTCCAATTTTATTTTCCTAATTGGTGATCCACGTAGGATTCGGCAACGTTGTGTAGTCATTTTGGTACAAATATTTAAACATCCACCACTTGCTAGCGTGATCTAGTCTGGTTAACACCTGACCATATCACAAGTGAGATATGGGTCTGGGAGCTCGCTTCGAAAAATCCCGTAGCGGAGGTGTGGTTAGCGATTGCCAACGGCCGTTTATTGGGCGTTATGAATGTCTATCATTGAGCGTATACGTAAGTCCATAGCCAATCATGTCAGTTGTCAGTTCAAACTACAAGCTTCCGTTTGTCATGTAGTACGTGTCACCGTCTTTCCACCCCTCTCCCGCTCTCTGATTGGGGCCCTAAATCTGGGACTCTCGCTTGGACGAGCTGCCAGGCCGCCTTCCAGTTCGAAACGAACGGAAGCGGCCTGGGAATTCCCAGGCTAAGCGTGATCTGCAGCTATCCATAAGGAGGTGTCGACAGCTTCACGGCTCTTTGTTGTGTAGATGTTTATGGCGACGTCAGTAATGTAATACCGTAGTGTGGGAGATTCCAGGCAAATTTCCATGGACTACAGGTTGAGAGGTACGGCTCTAAAATTAATTGCAATTAAGTAAAAAACACCATTTGAATTGTAATTGGAGTCAATAAGCAAATTGCAAAAGCTGAAATTCTTGTAGTACCATAACCACTAACCCTGTAGTTTAGACCTGTACAATTAATGCCACACTTTGGAACATTCCAGGCAAAACAATCAAATCTCCATTGACTAAAGCTTGGAGACCCCCCCGAAAAGTTACTTAGTGGATCTTTAATTGTGGTACTAATTAGTGGCTGCGAAGTGGACCCTAATTGTCAGAAGACAGACATAGATTGTAATGGTTTCCAGTACTCTCCAGAACTTCCCAAATCTTTAAAATGTTTGAAAAGAAACAGATGAAAAGGCTCAAATTGTCAGGGAAATTAGCGAGAAGTAAAATGCCTTAAAGGGATAACAGTGTTTAACCACTGGAATAAACAGTGTGCGGTATTTTAAAAGCTCAATGCCTGAAGCCATAGAGTGAAGTTTGACCCCTCTCACCTTTCAAACTGTCTAAGATCTGTTACATTCAAGTGAAGCACGAAGGGTTGTGTGTGGCATCTTCTACAAGCAAAAACATTAAATAAACATAAATTGGAATACATTAACTTTAAATTACCTGTGCAATATACCTGCAACTAGTGTCACTTTATCAGAAATTACCTCCACTGTCCTCAGATTATATATTTATATACAGTATTCAATGTTCTGTTTCATTCCATCCACACTGATTACTTTACAGTACTTTGTGTTTTTCTCATTCAGTGTATATAAGAAATACTTGTTTTTTTATATATTCTTTATTTCATTATTACTAACCGTGTAATTTTCTACTATTTTCTTATTTACCTTATTATTATTACTTATCTTGTTCGTATGCACATTTTTGTTCTAACTTCTTTGCACTAAACTGCCCTTGAGCTAATGTGGCAAGTGAATTTCTCCTGTGTGAGATCAATAGTCTTATCTGATCTGATCTTATCTTATCTATTATCTTAAAACATAAATACTGTCATATCTTTACTACCAATAAAACTAAAGTGGCTGAGTGGCTAGCACTCACGGTTCACAGCAAGAAGGTTCCGGGTTCGGAGTGTGGAGTTTGCATGTTCTTCCCGTGTCTGGATGGGTTTCCTCCAGGCACTTCAGTTTCCCCCATCAACACACACACACACACACAAACATACTACTACTACTACTACTACTACTACTACTACTACTACTACTACTACTATGTCGTCGTCAAATAATAATAATAAATCTGTATTAAAAATACATACGAAATGAAAATTATATATATTATCTGTGGTAAATATTATAGTTTTACATAAGTTAAGTAGCAGTTTGTGAAGTTGAGAAGCAAAGTACAAAAATACAAGAAGTAGAATGTCACTGACAATGAAAACTCCATACAAAATGCAGATTCAGTTTATACGCAAGGAAGAAGAAGCATTTTAACTATTATTTTGTATTATTTGTATCAGTCTAATCATAACGAGTGTGGAAGTTTTGGCCCTTGTTAACATTATTTTTTTTTTACTTTTTTTTTTTTTTTTTTCCCCGTGGCAGCACGGTGGCTGAGTGGCTAGCACTCATGCTTCACAGCAAGAAGGTTCCGGTTGCCCGGGCCTTTCTGTGTGGAGACTGCATGTTCTCCCCGTGTCTGGGTGGGTTTCCTCCGGAGTGCCCCCACCAACCTAAACATGCGCCATAGGTAAAATCCTCCAGCTTAGGGCCTGACCAAACCTAAATAACAAAACAAAATCATGGGGATGGTCCCCGGGTCAAATATAGAAACAACTTCTCCTGTGCGAGATCAATAAAGGTCAATCTTCTAATCCTTGACCACTGTAAGGCGCTTTGTGTTACAATTTTGTATGAAAATATTTTTTGATTGATTGATTGATTATGGTTGCTAGGCAACAATTATGGAATTACCTCTACCTATGTCACATCTGCTGTTCATGTCCAAACATGAAGTATAAACCTCATGAAAATGTTAAAAACAGAAGAATAAAATTTAAGATTAGAAGAAACTAGACAGTTTTTAGCTATATTTTGGTGGCATTAGTAACCCCGTGATATGCACTTTAATATATAAATACATACAACCTCAAATAAGATATCAAAAGTGAATCCTATTTGTATTCTGAGATTTAAAGTATATTTCTCTTCATTCTTCTCTCTCCTCTCACTCTCCTCTCTCTCCCTTTCTCTTGTTCCTCCTCCTCCCCTGTCCTCTGCTCTCATCCCTTTGATAGTTGTTGGAGTTTGCTGACCTTTTCAAATGATGCTCCCATCTTCAGCAGCTTCATAAAGACGGATGAAACTCTGGAACTGTTCCGATCGGAGCCGGACTCCAACACTGCAGCTCTAAGTGGCAATGAGCCACAGAACTAAAGGCATCCTGAAGAGTGGAGCGTTCACAGACTGTGATGAATGAAGCGGATATTACAAAAACAACTAGTTTGCAGTGGTCCAAAGTTATATATGACCCCTAATGGAGTTCTAGGATCCGGTTTATTCATCATTTATAAGCACTTTCTCAACCTTAAGGTCCCTGTAAACTGCTTCTCAATTATTTTCTGTGACGCCCCCCCTAAGAAAAAGAAAAAATTTCATGCCCTCCCTCCCTGCGTGCGACTATAAATTGTATTATTTGTCTAGAAAATTGTTATTAGTACACCTCTGCATAACACTGTATCCTTTATTAACATTAAAAACAAAAAAGAAAGAAACTTCTAACAAAGATCACTGTCTTTTTGCACTGAGGACTCAAATATTAATGTGTTTTTAATGCAGCTTTGCGCACATTTGTTTACGTTTTACAGAAACTAAACTTAAATCCACATGGCCCATTTGCATAAATGCGCTGAAAAAACAAAACAAAAAACGCTCTGTCCTTGTGCCGCTGATGCGTCAGCTTCTGTCGGACTAAAGGACATGACTCAGTGGAATATATGTGTTTTTTCTGTGACAGAGGATGTTCTGCTGATGGTGAGTCTGTTCTGTATATCGCGTATTTAAGGTTGCCGATCCCTGCCCCAGAGCGACAATGAGAGCGCCACTGCCAACTACTGTTGTTGATGTGCAATTACACTTAGGCTACGTTCACACTGCAGCCTGAAACGACCCAAATCTGATTTTTTTTGCCTCTATGTGACCTGTATCTGATCTTCTAATGACAGTGTGAACGACACAGATCCGATTTTTTCAAATGCGATCCAGGCCACTTGGATATGTGGTCCTAAATCCGATACATATCCGATCTTTTGGCATGCGACTTCAGTCTGAACGGCCAGGTCGCATTCATCCGACCTCAGTGTGTTTCCTCCAATGAGAGTGGTACAAGTAGGCGTTCACAAATGTGCACAAACGTTCTTCTCGTCATGCGAAAATAGTATATAAACTCGTATTAGTGAAGCGGCGAAGCACGTAGCAATCCCACCCCTCCTGCCTGTGACTCCGCACCCACATGTTCCTTTCTGCACACGTTGCTGCCACTGCCCCGCAAAACGCTGTGGCCAAAAACCTCGTCCTTCTCCGTTTCCTCCTTAAAACAAATAAGCTGTACATGTTTTGGCTCCGGTACGAAAGCAACTTTAGGCTACTTCCGTAAACATTGAGCGCGTTCGCTGCGTGTGACGTCATCGTGTCCTCCAAGGTGCATGCGCGACACTTTTGGGGAGTTTAGCGTTCACACTGGAGATCACATACAATTCGCATTTAACTGGAAATGTGAACGGCCTCGCAAAAAAATCGGTTTTCACAAAAAAATCGGAATTGAGCATTAAGCCCTGCAGTGTGAACGTAGCCTTAGACGCACCGCTGTAGACAAATGTGTCCTCTGCATTTGACCCACCATTCAGTGTCTCTGGGTTACACCTGTCAGTAGCAGTGGGACCCATATCCAGATCTTGAGCTGGTCTTGACCAGGACTATCTTAGCTGGAGCATTTAAGCAATTGTGCACATTTTGATGGGAAAAACCAGAGTGCCCAGACGAAACCCACCCAGACACAGGGACAACATGCAAACTCCACACAGAAAGGCCCACGTAACCCAGAGATCAAACCTGGAACCTTCTTGTTGTAACGTGTGAGCACTAGCTACTCAACCACTGTGCTGCCAGAGAGCTGACTTTGCTGTCATTGTAACACTAACAACAACTAGCATGGTAACAGCGCACCAGCCTTAATTCCTGTTTCGAGCAAGAGGCAGTACACTATGGTCTCACTTTGACCCTAAGAGTTGTTTTTACCATATACGTATCTGTACTGGGGCACATTTTACTTTAAAACGTGAAAAAATCAAGTATGTATCTGGAAAATTACTATCATAGAATACTGGACTCGCTGTCAACCTGGAAATGTCAACATCTCAGCAGGGCCACCATGTATATATTCTATTTAAATGTATTCATGGGTTTCAACTTCCTATTCTAGGTGACATTTTGAGGACTTTTCACCGTTCAAAAGATATAATATTTTCTTTAAATTGGTTACTACTATGGCAACAGGCCTAATTTGTCATCATTAAAAGGATATCCCACCCCCAGGTCAAATTTGGGCATCTCCCCACAGTCCAGAGACTAAAACAAGTGATGAAAAGCGTTTTCCTGGTCACCCAGCCATTGTCCAAGTCTGTTAGCACTGACCGCCGCGCGCAGCTGCTGCTCCTCCGCGTTAGACTGGAGGCAACGGCGCCAGAGAAAGATTTCGGCCAAAAGGAATTAATTTGCTCGATGCTTTTCCCAATTACTTTCTGTGTAGTGCGCATTCGTGAACTCGAGCTGTTTTGTAAACAAGTCCGAAAGAAGCAACACGGAGAACTTTACTTTTCTGTTGCGATCATTTTCAGGCTGTTTTGGAATCGAGCAAATTACCCTGACACAGTGATCTTCTGTGATTTGAAAAGTGCTAAAGTTTGTGTTATCTTGGACACCGCCGTAATGCCTCCGAGCACTCACGCTAACGGATACGGGATCATTAGTAGAACAGAACGGCTCAACATAAGTTCTGCGATACTGCTCCAATTGACACCAAACTGCTATGGGTGAGTAAAACTACTTGTTTTATTGCCGAAAGAAGGCTCAGATTGTAAAAAAAAACGTTACTTTTCCTTTAAGGCTACTTTGTTTCTCAACAGTTTTTCAGTTCAAACAGTTTCAAAATCAAACTCCTAAAACACACAGGCCAGGACACAGGACAGGACAGGTCTTCTACCAGTCTGTGGTTGCCAGCACCCTGTACTCTGCTGTGGTCTGCTGGGGGAGCAGCACCAGTAAAAGGGACATCGGACGGATTGACAAATTGATCCGCAAAGCTGGTCACGTGATCGGCTGTGAGCTGGAGACATTTGTCGCAGTGAGGGACAGGAGGACACTGGACAAACTGCTCTCCATCAAAGACACTCCTTCTCACCCACGGCACCAGACTATAGAGGGACAGAGGAGCTCATTCTCCAACAGACTCCTACAGCTCCACTCAAACAGTGAGAGATACAGGACTACATTCATACTATAATACTCCCTACAACTGTACAACAACTTACCCTTATGTAACAGATAATTTAACACTCCCTACAACTGTATACAGCTGGTATTGTACATCTTATTTGATACTGTATTTTATATTTGACTTTTCTATTTAAATCTGATTTGTACCTATATATTTTAGTTATCATTATTTTTATGTATTTAATTATGTCTATTGCTCTTTGGTTGCTATTCCATCTATTTTTTTTTTTCTTTTTACCCTCTGTTATATATTATGTATTATATTTGATGATACCGTACCCAAAACAGTTTCCCTTGTGGATCAATAAAGTTTGTCTAAGTCTAAGGATCACAGGCTCCTGAATATGTGCTGTTTAAATCCATTTTGTAGTTTTCTGACAATCGAAAGAAACTTCTCAGGCTAATGTTTGCGCAGCGTCACAGCGGTAACTGCTAAACATTCCGCCATGGACCTTTAACGACAGCTTGCCCTTACCTATGATATTGAACCACCACTGGCGCTGCGTCTCCGTGAGGATGATGCCCACCAGGTGATTGACAGGTTCAGTTTCCATGACGGCGAAGTTGAACCGCGGCTCCTCAAAGGTGATTGGCTCAGAGACAGGGGGCGGGACCGATATCCACTCGATGTCTAAGCGTGCCGTGCTGGACCGCGCTGGTTTGCCCTGGTCTGTGGCTTTAATCTGGAAGAATTAACATAGAAATTAAATTTAGAGGTGCGTGAGGTGGGACAGAGGCAAGGTTACGTGGGTTACATGTGACAGGGAGGTGTCATTTTGATTAATTAGGATTTAAACAGACATGAAGGACGAAGGACAAGCTAAACCACATGCATATATTTTAACCTGCTTATAGAACTGCCTACATAAAGCATGAGAAGTCAGAATTGTTTACACTGAGGAATAAATAGCTTTCTAAAACTTAAAGGCAAATTAACGTTTTTTTTACAATCTGAGCCTTCTTTCGGCAATAAAACAAGTAGTTTTACTCACCCATAGCATTTTTCTGTCAATTGGAGCAGTATCGCAGAACTTATGTTGAGCCGTTCTGTTCTAGTAATGATCCCGTATCCGTTAACATGGTGCTGTATCATATGCTCGGGGCATTACTTTGCGGTGTCCAAATAACACAAACTTTAGCACTTTTCAAATCATAGAAGCCCGATGTCTTAATCTAGGATTTCGTTTGAAGCAAAAGTGGCCTGTAATCCGAGATTTAGCCATAGTTTCGAGTAGATGAGGACGCCAGTGCGCATGCGCGGACTGCTCCCGGGACCCAAACATGAAACGCAAAGCTGAAAACTATGGATAAATCTCGGATTACAGGCCACTTTTGCTTAAAACGAAATCATATATTAAGACATCGGGCTTCTATGATTTGAAAAGTGCTAAAGTTTGTGTTATTTGGAGACCGCAAAGTAATGCCCCGAGTACAAATGCTAACGGATACGCTACAACATAACTTTCTTCAAACAGCTCCAAATGACACGAACGTGATATGGGTGAGTCAAACGACTTGTTTTATTACCGAAAGAAGGCTCAGATTGTAAAATAACGTTACTTTTCCTTTAAAACCTTTGGGAAATAGATTATTGGCAGGCCTGATCTCTACTGTATTATAATGTTGTTTCCTGATCACAAACAGACCTGGAGTTGAGTTTTATTTCATTCACACATGTTTAACACACATGTTTAACACACAAATTCTGTCTCTCAAACAGAAAACACTCTGTTCCACCTTGTGATGTCATGCGGTAATACAGGAAGTGCTCCACTGTATTTGTAAACTCCTCACACCTTCACTAGGATCATTTGGATTATGTCAGCCCTGAATCTCTATTGAACTAAAGGTAAAAATTAGCTGTTAGCTTGAAAACAACCGCTTCATGACATCACAAGGTGGAACAGAGCATTTTGAGGTTTGGAGATGTAGACAGACTAATAATAAAGGGTTACCCAAACATGTGTGAATGAAACAAAACACAGCTCCAGGTCTGTTTGTGATGAGGAAACAACATTAGAACAGAGATTAGAAAATAAGAGTAATACAGGCAGTAGAGCGTCACATGAGACGTAAAGATGTTTGTAGACAGGCTTGTTATCCAGTAGAGTGACTTTCCATGAGCTCAGTGATCAGTGATTTATGTGAGCAGACAGGAGCAGACAGGAGCAGAGATGACAGGGGTAATGATGGAGTTTAGATCACACACACACAGGGACACTTTCACACAGGAGCTCAGAGACAGACTAACCACCATCACACACAGACACTGAAGGATACTAAATAGGTGGGTATGGGGATGGGACAGAGGTTTAACAATGAAGTCCAGTCAGGGAAACCAAAATGAAGGCTTAAAGGAAAAGTAACGTTTTTTTTTTTTTTACAATCTGAGCCTTCTTTCGGCAATAAAACAAGTAGTTTTACTCACCCATAGCAGTTTGGTGTCAATTGGAGCAGTATCGCAGAACTTATGTTGAGCTGTTCTGTTCTACTAATGATCCCGTATCCGTTAGCGTGAGTGCTCGGGGCACTGATTTGCGGTCTCCAAATAACACAAACTTTAGCACTTTTCAAATCACAGAAGATCGCTGTGTCAGGGTAGACTTTTAGTAGATTCCAAAACGGCCTGAAACCCGATATCGCAACAGAAAAGTAAAGTTCAGAGCGGTGTTAGCTTCTTTCGGACTAGCGGTGTTTACAAAACAGCTGAGTTCACGCATGCGCACTGTCCTCTCTGATGACGTCATCAAATGAAACTATAGCTGGATATCGGGTTTCAGGCCATTTTGGAATCCACTAAAAGTCTACCCTGACACAGCGATCTTCTGTGATTTGAAAAGTGCTAAAGTTTGTGTTATTTGGACACCGCAAAGTAATGCCCTGAGCACTCACGCTAACGGATACGGGATCATTAGTAGAACAGAACGGCTACAACATAAGTTCTGCGATACTGCTCCAATTGACACCACACTGCTATGGGTGAGTAAAACTACTTGTTTTATTGCCGAAAGAAGGCTCAGATTGTTAAAAAAACGTTACTTTTTCACACACACAGTATTGTTGTAATTTGTAAATAAGTTGGACGACATGCTTAACTGACTGTATTTTAAGACTGAGATGGGAGGGAAGTCAAAATTCTTGAAGAAAGACACTGTACAGTGAAAACAAGATGTTCTACAACTACAAAACAAAGTCTAAACAAGGTCTAAACCTGGTCTAAATCAGGTCTAACCAGGTCTTACCCAGTTCTAAACCAGGACTAAATCATAGCTAAAGTCAAAACCAGGATTAAATGAAGCACTTCTAATACTGCAGATCAGGAACAACCCACAAATGCTGCTCTAAACCAGAACTAAACTAGGGATAGCCAAAGACTAAACTAGGACTAATTAAAGCATGTATCTCTATGGAAATTATTCAAATCTAAAATATCCCAAACCAGGAATAAACCAGAAATAAACCAAGATCAAAACAGGACTAAACCAGAACTAATCCAGGTATAAACCAAGATCAAACCAAGACTACACCAGGACTAAACCAGGTATAAACCGGATATAAACCAAGATCAAACCAGGACTAAATGAGGACTAAACCTGGTTTAAACCATGATCAAACTAGGACTAAACCAGGACTAAACCAGCCATGACAGCTGCACACTGTCTTACCTGATTAACTAACCCTTAACTAAACCAGGTCTAGAGTAGTCTGGTTAACACGTGACCATATCACAAGTGAGATATGGGTCTGGAAACTCGCTTCGAAAAATCCCGTAGCGGAGGTGTGGTTAGCGATTGCCAACGGCCGTTTATTGGGCGTTATGAATGTCTATCATTGAGCGGATACGTAAGTCCATAGCCAATCATGTCAGTTGTCAGTTCAAACTACAAGCTTCCGTTTGTCATGTAGTACGCGTCACCGTCTTGCCACACCTCCCCCGCTCTCTGATTGGGGCCCTAAATCTGGGACTCTCGCTTGGACGAGTTTCCAGGCCGCCTTCCAGTTCGAAACGAACGGAAGCGGCCTGGGAATTCCCAGGCTAGGTCTAGAGCACTTTTGACACCACTTATTGCACATTGAAAAGACAGCATTTAATTAACCTGGACATATTTTAAAAACAAGTGCAAATCCAGTATAAATGATGAGTCTGTACAAAGAAAGACTCCAAACAGATTCCACGGTTTGATCAGATCTGAGTCCTTCTAAACGTCGTTCTCAGGAGTAATTTGTCTGCTTCACAAAGACACTGTGGCCCTGCATGTGTGGGCGACAGGTGCTGCAGCGGTGCTTTGAGAGGATTAGCCACGGCTAATTTAGCGCCTTTAGTTTAAACTGCTCACCTCACCTCCTCCATAGAAATAACACTTCTTTACAAGTGACCAATGACTCACACTGAAAGATGAGAATTTGGGTGATTTAAAAATAGCCTGGTTTGTTTCTTTCTTTCTTCATACACTGTGTTTCTATGATGGAAGGGCTTAATGTTGATTCAAAACATAGTCGGACTAGATTTTTGGGATATTCAAGGTCATTTTTGCTGGCTTAAATTTTATTTCCACGCTAATGAAGTGCAATTTTTAAAAGCAACAAACAAAAGCTGATAGAAGTACCAAGACATAAGTTCAAAAGTCTAAACCAACCAAGATAATGAATCTTAACTACTAAGCATTTGAGGCTTACTAATAAAATTCTTGTTTTCACCTACCCCCTTTCTCCACCCATGCACTGCACTGTGCAATTTTTACAATTTTTTTTTAAATTATGTGTTCTAAATTCAATAGTAGTAAATGGTAAATGGTCACATACAGTGCTTTTCTACCATCAAAGTGCTTTACATCAAAAAATCAGTCACTCGTTCACACACATGCACGCAGACACTAAGAGCGAGGTGAGTTAAGTGTCTTGCCCAAGGACACAACAACAACATTTATCTGTGGGAGGTGGAATAGTGCCACCAACCTGTGGGTCAATGGATCTGACCGCTCAGCCAAAGTAAGTACTCACGGTGAGAATGCTGTAATTCCCAGGCTCAAAGTCCCCATGGATCATAACATCTCCGGTGTCTGCGTTTATGTCGAAGCTCTCGCCGAAGTCGCCCTGCAGTCTGTACGTCACCGCCGCGTTCTGACCCTCGTCGTCATCGCGGGCAACCAGACGACACGCTTCTTGTTTACCCGCCGTCTGCCTCTGCGCTGGGAGCTTCACCTGGAACAGTTTATCTGTGAATTTGGGCAGATTGTCGTTCACGTCCAAAACCTGGATCACGACGGAGGCGGTGGATCTCAGAGGAGGAGAGCCGTTATCAGACACTATCACCTGGGAAAGAAAAAAGAGAAAAGCAAATATTACACATTTGTGAAGTGTCCTTAGCATAAAGTGAGTATTAAAGGGGAATTAACGTTTTTTTACAATCTGAGCCAAGTTGTTTTACTCACCCATAGCACTTTGGTGTCATATGGAGCACTTCCGGAGATGTTTTAGATTTGCGATAGCCGTAGCGCGAGTTCTAGCCGTAGCTCGGGGCATATATTACATGCTCAGGGCATATATTATATGCGAGATTTATCCATAATTTACAGCTTTGCACTTCATGTTTGGGTCCCGGGAGCACATGCGCACTGGCGTCCTCATCTACTCGAAACTATGGATAAATCTCGGATTACAGGCCACTTTTGACTCAAACGAAATCGTAGACTAAGACATTGAGCTTCTATGATTTGAAAAGTGCTAAAGTTTGTGTTATTTGGAGACCGCACGGGGCATATATTACATGCTCGGGGCATCTATTATATGCCCTGAGAACTCGTGCTACGGCTATCGCTAATCTAAAACATCTCTGGAAGTGCTCCATATGACACCAAAGTGCTATGGGTGAGTAAAACAACTTGTTTTATTACCGAAATAAGGCTCAGATTGTAAAAAAACGTTAATTCTCCTTTAAAGTTGTCATAATATGCATTCTTCAGACCTCCTTGTCAAACCCTGATCTCGTCAGATCGCAGAAGCTCAGCAGAAGCTCCCATTCAAGTACTAACTGGGCCTGGTTAGTACTTGGATAGGAGACCGCTGGGAAAATCAGGTGCCACAGTGGGGCGCCAGTGGTAAATAACTGCCATTGTGTCCTTAGGCAAGACACTTCACCTACCTTACCAAGTATGAAAGGTGTGTGCATGAGTGACGGTGGTGGTTGGAGGGGCCAATGGCTGGAAAAAAGCTACAGTATATAAGTCTACATAAAAATCTACATAAAAATCAAACTCAAACTAACCCTAACCCTAAACAGGACCATGAACTTTCGTGTTTTTTTTTTAAATTTTCAGATCATATTGAAACTTTATTGGCTATGTTTGCTCATGAGCGCATTGCTTCACCATTGAAAGGGCTGAACATTCCACCATACATACATACATACATACATACATACATACATACAGACATACATACAGACATACATACAGACAGACAGACAGACAGACAGACATACATACATACATACATACATATATACATACAGACAGACAGACAGACAGACAGACATACAGACAGACAGACAGACAGACATACATACATACATACATACATACATATACATACATACATACATGCATGCATACATACATACAGACAGACAGACAGACATACATACATGCATACATACATACATACATACATACAGACAGACAGACAGACATACATACATACATACATACATACATACAGACAGACATACATACAGACATACATACATACATACATACATACATACATACATACAGACATACAGACAGACAGACAGACAGACAGACAGACAGACAGACAGACATACATACATACATACATACATACATACAGACATACATACATACATACATACATACACACATACATACACACATACATACATACATACAGACATACATACATACATACAGACATACATACATACATACATACAGACATACATACAGACATACATACATACAGACATACATACAGACATACATACATACATACATACATACATACATACAGACATACATACATACATACAGACATACAGACATACATACATGCAGAATAAAAGTACATTTTCCATCATATATGTCCTTATAGTTGAAGATGTACTTCAGTTACTGGCAAAAAACATTCTTAGTAGATATTTCCATTTCATAAACTGTCCTTTAAATCCAAGACTATTATTTGAATTAAACCTTTAAAATGTTTATTAATTATTTATTAATTATTAATTATTTTTCTTTAATTTACTTTTCTTGTTCTCATTTTCATTATTTTTCAGTCCACTATTGCCCATTTAAATGTGCCCATGTAAATTATGAACAAATTCAGCACACAATAATACAAAATTAGATCTGCCTTTTCAATAAAATAATCCTCATTTATTTTTTAGCATACATGTGATTATCTCGTAACTTTAAATAATAAGGTAATATTAAAACCTTTCATCTTTTTGCCTTCAGAACAACAAATAAGCTTAAAACTTAATCAAATATGCACAGTAAAAGTTTTATTATGAGTTCAGATCTTGAATATTTTAAAATGGTTATTAGACATTTAAAGTGATACTCCGGGATTTTTGACATAGGGTCCAATTTTCTAGTTAGCCAGCGTGTAGGATATGTGTAGAGAAAGTTATTTTGCGATTTCATGCAGTCTTTGCAAAATCTGAGTTGGCTGTTGCTAAGCTAGCGAAAGTGAACGTCCTGCAGCTAGCCAGCCACTAAAATAGACATACCCAGTACAAAACAAACACCCAAACAAATCAGTTATTATGCCAGGGTATCGATGTACATATCTGTGTTGATAGAATGATTAAGGAAGTAAACCAAGCATGTATTCCTTTGATCATCATCATCATCAGCAATTCGTACTTCCTCATTGAAAGCTTGACAGCCGCGGATTGATATCACCCGCATGTCCCAATCCGACCGGCTCTAATAGTTTGTTTACTAGCAACCTCGCAACTGTAAAAGTGAGCACACGGAGCCTGTTCAAAGTATGGCAATGTTTGGCGAGCCCGATTATTTTGATGAGGAGGAAGAGCAGTTGCATTTTTCCAGTGAACCATACTTGTATGAGCCGGAGTATACGGACGAAGAATTGAAAGAGATGGATTTACAAAGAGCAAGAGAACAAGAGAGCGCGTCTGCAAATGCAGCCGCCGCCGAAGCTGCAGCAGAAAGCCGAGACAGAAGAACCGGGGATTGGTGGTGTCAGTGCCGAAATTGCGAAGTTATGGAGAACGAGGATGAATGTTTTTGCTGCAGGGAGTGGGACTTAGTTATCCCACAAATGCAAGAGCTGGAGCTAGATACTTCGTTTCGAAGTCTAGATGTGTCTGGTGGCCATAGCACTTCCAATGATGTCTGCATAACAGAGCACCAGGACTTCTTGCCCCATCTCAATCGTGGCGTACTGGAGACATTCTTCTGCGTCGAAAAGATAAATTGGAAGAAACGACCTAGACCTGCTGGACCTAATGGCCAGTTATCAATGCGGTAAGTGGTGTGCCAGAAAAAAATGTTGAATGTAGGAGCGTTTGGCCAGTTGCAAAATCAGTGAGATGATTATACTCACATCTTCTAAGTTAGGCCTCCTGTTTCTGTTACTCACCAACATGTGTAATGCATGCCTCCAGTCTCTACTCTTTGTAATAATGACAACTGCTGCTGATGAATTGACGAGGGAGAAGTAAAATTCCGCCGCTGCTTAGAAACTAGTCCCCCAATATGCGTCAATTAAGTCGTTTGAAGCAAGGTCCGTTTCGTTCAAAATCTTATTATATCAACACAGATATTTAAATCGATACCCTGGCATAATAACTGATTTGTTTGGGTGTTTGTTTTGTACTGGGTATGTCTATTTTAGTGGCTGGCTAGCTGCAGGACGTTCACTTTCGCTAGCTTAGCAACAGCCAACTCAGATTTTACAAAGACTGCATGAAATCGCAAAATAACTTTCTCTACACACATCCTACAGGCTGGCTAACTAGAAAATTGGACCCTATGTCAAAAATCCCGGAGTATCACTTTAACTTTAAAGGGCCTGTATTTGATTTTTTTTTTCCATATATTTGAGCAAAATGTGTCTTGCCCCAGTACAGATATATTGTATTAGCAGCTCTTGAGGTCAAAATAACTCTTTGTACTGTCTGGATCTAATTATAAAGCATGTTATTTTCTGAAAATCAGGAAGTACACCTGAACGTGCTAGTTGTTGCCAGCATTATTGTGACGGCAAACCTTAGAGTCGTGTCTCACCTCGATGGTGTGCTCAGGTTTATCCTCTCGATCCAAAGCTGCATGTGTGCTGATCACTCCTGCAGAGAAAACACAGACACTGGGTTACAAACAAACAAACAAACAAACAAACAAACAAACAAACAACGGTTAGGGTTTCAGTGTAGTTAGGTCTTCCCTTCAGACAGATATATGACAGTGTCCCACCCACAGACTGTATACAAAAGTGGACTAAGGGAGTGGGATGTCACCCAGCGTTCAGCTCCAGTCAAATGAAGCTCACAATGCTAGCAGTTATAGAAGTGAATTAGGAGCAGAGTTTTCTTAGTAGGAATAATGATAAAAGGAGAAATTCAATTTGTCAACTGGACAAAGTTTATTTGGTCGAAAATGTTTCGCAGCTCATCCGAGTTGCTTCGTCAGTTCTGGTTAGAGTGCTGATAGACACTGCTTATATCTCGCTGCAGGGAGGAGCTAACTACACTGAAATTATCCTGAAACAATCTCACCTCTTTGTTTTGAGTTTCTGTCTTTTGTTTTTCCAGTTTCTCTGGCGTCTAGTTTAGCATACACATTCAACCCCTAACGACTGTTTTCACACCTCTGGCCCTGACCTGGGTGCCCTTTTGTTTCCTTAGTTTGTTTTGATTTCGGTTTGAGAATGGAATTATAAATGGTTGACAAATTATGTGACTCCACCATATTAGGAATAGGAATTTATGTATGGACAAAATAGCAAAGTAAAAACACCAGAATCATGCAGAGCAGGTTAATAGGAACATTGTAAGACCAAAACGAGCAGCAGGTACAGAGACAGGGGAGGGTTGATGGACCTGGAAATGCCTCCGTGCTCACTTCCTATTTGGAATGTGGTGGCTAGTGGTTTAGCTATGTCAATTTACATACACAGTCTATGGTCCCACCAGCTCTTGACCAGAACTGAAGAAGCCACTTGGATGTGTGGTGAATCTTCCTTCTAAAACCTTTGACCAGTTGACAGAATTTGATTTTCATTTGCCATGGGACCTACTGTACTTGGACGACTGAGGGATAACAAAGATAGCAATGGAGAAGCCACATGGAATAGCATGGCCATTGCAAATACTCCCACTTTTTCAGTTAAAGGAGAATTCATGTTTTTTTTTTTACAATCTGAGTCTTATTTCGGTATTAAAACAAGTTGTTTTACTCACCCATAGCACTTTGGTGTCATACGGAGCACTTCCAGAGATGTTTTAGATTTGCGTTAGCCTAGCGCGAGGTCTAGCCGTAGCTCGGGGCATATAACATATTCCCCGAGCATATAATATATGCCCAGAGCAGTCTCCAAATAACACAAACTTTAGCACTTTTCAAATCATAGAAGCTCGATGTCTTAGTCTACGCTTTCGTTTGGTCAAAAGTGGCCTGTAATCCGAGATTTAGCCATAGTTTCGAGTAGATGAGGATGCCAGTGCGCATGTGCGGAGTCACAGCTTATTTCACTCTCAGCTCCCGGGACCCAAACATGAAACGCAAAGCTGTAAATTATGGCTGCTATGGTATGGGTGAGTAAAACAACTTGTTTTATTGCCGAAATAAGGCTCAGATTGTAAAAAACTTTAATTCTCCTTTAATGGCACTACTCTGTATTCTCATTGTCTCAAAATGTGTTTTCTGCATTTGACCCATCCTTCAATACTGCAGGGGCGACCACGGGTCTATAATAAAAACTGGATAAGACCCTTCTGTCCTGGCTCGAGACCGACCTGTGGCTGCTCCAGGTACTGCAGCTCCCGGGAGCTTGGGCCCAGAAAGAATTCTCCCATAGAGCGTAATGCATTTTGGGAATTCAAACTGCCCGTGTTCAGCTGACAGGGCGTTGAGAGTTTTCACAAAGGTCGGATTTTGTTGGATTCTTTTCTATTTTCACAACATAGACTATTTTAAAGGTCCCATGGCATGAAATTTTCACTTTCTGAGGTTTTTGAACGTTAATGTGAGCTCCCCTACCCTGTTTAGCCCCCCCCCATGGTTAAAAGTTGCGAAATGTCTAAACTGAGCATTTGCGATCCTTTTCTGCGTTACAAAAAATCGGAGCTCAAACGGGCGATTTTGAACAAGGCACCTTATTGACGTCAGATCAAAAAAAGAAATGCAAATGCAGTTCCACCCCCGTCTGCCTGAACTCAGGGTCTCTGTAAATCACGCCCAGAGAGTTTGGACTACGAATGCGCTAGGCAATGCGAAATGCGTTTTTTTATTTGCCTGGAGGCACGTCCGAGTGTTTCTAGGCTCGGAAGTCCTTTATCTGAGCCTCTGGACCTTTGAACAGCAGTGGTTTAATTTTATTTTCTGTGGAAATGTGTTTATTTTTCAATGGAACGCTTCAAATCTCTCCCCCCGTGCAAAAACACAGAAATGGATCAGCTGAGAGCTCTGAGCCGAGAGCGGAGAGTTTGGCCACGCCCCCACCCTCTACTATAGGCCAGCTCTTTTCTCCTCATTTGCATTCAAGCAACAATGCCCATAATGACCTGTTCAGAGAGAGAAAAATTACTCTTTCTCATCTTTCTCTGTTTCTCATGCACTGAGTGTTGATTTTGAAGGAGGATTCATTTACAGTATTAGGGAACCATTAAGGAGCCATATAAAAGCATCAAGAAGTACCATGTCATGGGATCTTTAAGTTTTTAAATCCTCAAAGTGCCTAAAAGTTAGCTTTGTAAGACTTAGCTCCATGGCGTGTATGTTACAGACACACAGGTGGGAGGCGCTAGTCCGTACTGATGAAGTGATGCAGAAGAGAAAATTATTTTTGGGCCAATGCGCCAATGAGTATAGGTTCACCTTCCAGATTTTATTATAGTTCTGTGGGGGCAACCTGTCAGGAGCAGTGGGTGATCAGGGACTCATCTCCAGATCTGATTTCATTGTCAAGAGAAGTCTCAACTTATGAGTTTCAGAATGATGCCAAAATTAGCACTGTTACCATGGCGATTAACAATTTAACACAAATATTATCTCACTGAATGGAAGTTTTCTGTTACGCAACATTGTGAGCACTTTTCCTCACAATGTTGCGTAACAGAAAACTGAATCGCATGAATTGTTCTTGTTTTAAATTTCATGGGAAACTACGCCGCGAACAACACTGGGAGAGACAGTGTGTTTGTTTTGTCTGCAAAGACCAGATTGGGGTTGTCAAAATGGAGGTCAACTGATTCGGAGGAGGGGAAAAAAGGGTAATTTTTGTACTTTGTAACTAATGATTTCTGTTGGGGTCTGGATTGAACATTGTGACTGTCTGGTATTATGTGGATCAGGGAGTTTGGGGTCCTCAGGGAGCTTTTTGGACATTTACTGTGTTTCATTGTATTTAATTAGGTGTACAAAGCCACAGTACAAAGCCAATGTAATCAATATTTTTTCATGGGTTTATTTTCCTGACAGTGTTTAGTCCACATCCCCTCAGATAGAACCCTCACAAACAGGAGGCTTCAGTCTGTGCTTCAGAACAGAACGAAACTCTACAGATTTAAGCCTTTATCAGGACATCTGAACACATGTTTTATCCTGTAGTATTTATGGTTCCTTGTTGTATTTATGGTTCCTTGTTGTATTTATGGTTCCTTGTTGTAAAGCGCTTTGGGTGCCTTGAAGGTGGAAAAAGCGCTATATAAAGATGTGACCATTTACCATGTGTACCTAAATAATTGTGTTAATTTGAGACATGAGATTGAACCTCTTCACAGTATCTAGCAGACATGGGGACTTGAGACTTAGTGACTTGGACTCGAGTCGACTCGAGTCGCTGTTTTTATGACTTGTGACTTGACTCGACAAAAAATGAAATACTTGAGACTTGACTCGGACTTGGAAGTCTAGGACTCGGGACTTGACTTGACTTGAGACACGATGACTTGAATGACTTGCGTGGTCACATAATGTTTTCGTGCTCATTCAACGGCACTGCCATGTCCTGGGACGCAACGCGTGCACCACGTGCACCACCACCGGCACGAGGCCGCGCGTACACCGAGGCTGCGAGCACGAAAACGATCCGCGGCGCCCGGACCGCGTACTCTCAGCCCCAGCCACAAACCAGCCGCACGAAATCAGCAAAGAGTGGCCCGTGGTGGTTTAATCCCGGTTTAGTCCAGGTCTAGACCTGGTCCAGTCCTGGTTTCGTCCCCTCAGATGTGAGAGTTGCGCTGTGTTTGCGTTTGTGGTGGAGGGCTATGTGGCGTTAATGTCTCTTGGCGTTGCTCAGATCAGTTGTTGGCTTGGTTTTGTGGTATGCAGGAGATCACTTGACCGAGGGTCTACGTCAAATAATAATAATAAACAAAACTCTCATCACTTTTTACTCTTAGTCAGTCTCTTACAAAGGTGTAGTCTAAATACACGAGCTCTCGAGGAGCGCGCCTGACCCATTACGCACGCGAGGAGTGGTGTGTGTGTGCGTGTGTGTGCGTGTGTGAGTGAGTGTGTGTGTGAGAGAGGAGAAATGTAACAAAGTTTAATATTAATAAGCTATTTGTTTTAGCTATTATTTGTTTCCTCACAAAAAGGGAATGACTTATGGATATACTGTGTGAGTGTGAGTGACAGAAAGTGTGTGAGAGAGAAATGTGCAAAGAAATGTGACAGTTTAATTTACTGTAAGTTAGTATTTGTTTTAGCTGTTATTGTTACTTTGTAAAAGGATAGCTACTTGTGGATATTCTGTGTGTGTGTGTGTGTGTGTGTGTGTGTGTGTGTGTGTGTGTGTGTGTGAGACAGAGTGAGTTAGGGAGTGTAACAAAGTTTAATACAAGTTTGTTTTAGCTGTTACTGGTTTCAGCTCGATGCTGAAACAATGTTGAAAACATGTGAAACAGTTTGGTTTTCGATGTACAGATCACTTTTGCCAATAAATAACCAATAATGACATTATCACTGTTTTGTTTGAGCCTATGATGTATTTTACTGAACATGAGTATTTACAATACAAATATTTGATAACAGGTTGGGCACATTAGCCAGTGATGATTACTTACACTTTCTTATATATTGCCTTTCACTTTATTAAGATCAGATTCTGCAGCTAAAATTACAACAATACGCCAAAGGTGACTTGACTTGGACTTGACTTGACCTATTACAGGACTTGACTTGACTTGACTTGACATAGCCTGTGACTTGACTTGACTTGACTTGCCCAAGAAAAAAATACTTGAGACTTACTTGTGACTTGAAGGTGAAGACTTGAGACTTACTTGAGACTTGCACATGTGTGACTTGGTCCCATGTCTGGTATCTAGCACAGTGTCCCCGCAATACACTTAATAAATCTAGCTGCTAGGGATGGTGCAAGATCTCGTGCCACAAGATCTCGTGAGACAAAATTGCCACGAGATCATGCACACATGAGAAAAATTATATCGTGAGATTTTTCCAAGTGTTTACATTTGGATTGGACAGAAAACATGTTGGTGAGTTACATCCCTTAATCAAAACAGCAGTACCAGAATGGAAACTAAAATATGAAATCAAATAAATAAAAAATTGGAAACAGAATTGTGAAATGTATATATATTAGGAATTATGTTAAAATCTCGTCTTGTCTCGTTCTTGTGGACCCAATCTCGTATCTGGTCCCGTCTTGTGGAAATTGTGTCTGGACCGTCCCTACAAGCTGCATTTTCAGTCCTTTCGCTCTGTCAGATGTGATTACACACAGGAGTGAGGAGGGAAAAGAGTTTAGACACACACAGTGCTGCTGGTTGTATCTGATCAGATGTCAAGATTGTGGCCAAAACTAAGAAAAGTGTCCCACACAAACATAACAGCTGATAAGAGTCTCCACACATTTTGGGATCATTTAACAATTCCTCCTGTAGGTTTGCACAGGTCCCAAAAGGACGCCCAGGTCACCCTAGTTTTGTGAATAACAAAACTATTACCACAAAGCTATTACCAGACCCTCCAGGAATTCGCAATGTTGCGATTTGCAACTTCAGCCAATCCCCGTGAATTCAGGGCGGCGTTGCAATTTTGACCAATCACCGCAACTTTCCCGCAATTTTTACTAATTTTGACCAATCATCGGCGACGTATTGAACGCCGACCAAGCCGACTAAAAGCGCACGCTCACCTGTCACACAGAGGAGAGAGTCAGGGTTGGGTGTAGCCGTATTTTTTGTTGAACGCAAACCATTCATTCATCTTTCACGTTAATCTGTTCATCCTGCTGGTTTTCATGAGTTCCATTTCATCCTGCTGCGCTGTCATAACTGTGTGCGCTCTTTTTGTAATAATTGCACAAAACGCATATCTGGATCTCAGCGTATCTGTCACCATAGCCTCCTCTTTGTGCGTCACAAATCTGCGAGCCATAGGACCCAACCTCATATTCTCGGCGGCTAAAAGGTTTGAGTTTGGAAGCCCCAACATTCTGCTTTACTTCCGTGTGACGAAACAAAACTGCGGCCGTGTCCCAGTTCCCAGAGTGCACAGCTCGGAGCGCGGCCTGAAGGGGGCTCAGACTGCAGTCAAGGCGGTGCACACTTGCTCAGCCCCGACTGCAGTCCGCAGACCGCTTAACGAGTTCGGTCTTCGGACCACGTGTTAACTGCGCATGGGACAAAAAAGAAGTGGGACAGCAGTCGTTGTGCCGGTGTACTGTCGAAATGTGTGACACACATGCCCTTCAGGCCACGCTCCGAGCCGCGCGCTCTATGAATTGAGACACGGCTTCTAATGGCAAAGAAACATGTCTGCGGCGCCATTTGCCCACAAAAATAACAGCAAAAGTAGTAGTAATTTATTTTCGATATTGGTAAGGTTGTTTTAGGACCATATCTGTGATCTCTGTGTCTTTGTATTATTCTTTGTCAGTTATAACTCAGTATTCAAAATATTACTCAATTTAAATTACAAAAAGCGAAAATCGCAACTATTTATCGCAACTTTCACTTCCTCCCGCAACAAAATCGCAACAAAAACCTTAAAAGCACCGCAACTTTGGAAAAGCTCCCGCAAATTCAGGTATTTTAGCCCGCAACAATCACAAAAAATGCCTGCGAAATCCTGGGGGGGTCTGTATTATTGTTATCAGAGTTAGGCGAGGACTAGCATCAGGAGACTATTTACACCCAAACAAACACACTGTTCTCCTGCAGCTCCTGGTTTATGCACGATGTTTGTGTTTTGCACTGGGATCAGCACTGTTTATTTCAAGAGAAGGCAGAGTTAGTCACCAAGAGAAGGCAGAGTTAGTCACCAAGAGAAGGCAGAGTTAGTCACCAAGAAGTTAGAAAGTATACTTTATGGTGATATTTTAGATGTGGAGCTAAGCTTAACTGAAGTTCTAGAGCTGAAATTATCCAAATGATTAGTGAAGGTGTATGGAGTTTAAAACACAGTGGAGCACTTCCTGTATTACAACATGACATCATAAGGTGGAACAGAGTGTTTTCTATTTGAGAGAAGAACTCAACCTAAATCTGCAGGGTTTGTGTGTTAAACACATGTGAAAGAAGATAAAAGGAGAAGTTCAAGGAGAAGATCAAGTTCAAGAGGCTATTTTTGTCAAAAAAGAGAATCCGTCGTTAAACAGAAATGGGGGAGTTAGACATAACTTGTCTCCCATTTATAATTCGATTCTTAAACCAAGTCAAAACAGACAAAGAAACATTAGGGCAGACAATCCAGGGCAGAGGGGTGGAGAGGGTCGTTAGACATTGAATAGGGAGGCGAAACTAGTCGCTAGAGTCATTTGAAAAACAAAGAGACAGATTAGGGGGGATCGTTTTCAGAGCTTTTTCAGTGTAGGGAGCGTCGCCCGGCAGCTAGATATAAGCAGTGTCTAACCAGCACGATAACCAGAGCTGACGAAGCCTCTCGGATGAGCGGCGAAACGTTTTCAATAGGGCTGAGAATATTAACGCGTTAATCGCGATTAATCGCGATAGAGTTTTAATCGCGAACAATTTTTTTAATCGCGATCAGAGTTTGCCAGCATTTTCCGCAATTCTACCATCCATATGCAGCTCATTTGGTTGTATTAATTAAACTCATTGTCGGTTAAACGCGCTATTTTGAGTTTGCTAGTATTTTGTTCCTTCTACGCATCCGTAGGCAGCTCGAGCGAGCTTCAATCATTTATTTACAATTTCTCAAAGTAAGCACTATTACTGGTTCATTGTTACTTTTTCCTTTCTCTGCACTTTTCTGAAATAAAAAAAAATGGTGAGAAATACTTTGCATTGTGAGTTTAACTTTAGAGTCGAACGGTCTTACTGCAAGATATCAATTTTAAACATGCAAAATAAATCGCGATTAATCGCGATTAACTATGAAATTTCTGAGATTAGTTGCGATCAAGAAAATTAATCGTTTGACAGCCCTAGTTTTCAACCAAACAAACTTTGTCCAGTTGACAAATTGAACTTCTCCTTTTATCATGGATTCTACCTGGACGACTGAGGGACTTTTCACGCACATGTGAAAGAAGCAAACCACAACTCCAGGTCTGTTTGTGATGAGGAAACATTAGAACAGATTAGAAAATTGTGTAATATGGGCCCTTTAAAGGTGCAGTATGTAACTTTCTGCAGAGGGAAAGTTAACTGCATGAGTCAATGAAAAATTAATTTAGAACATACTCTAAGGAGATAAATAACTTTTATGCCATACTGTGGAAGATTATAACTAAAGGAACAACATTTCCAGGGAAATGAGCTCACCAGAATCAGGTTTGTGGAGATGCAAGCTTGCTCACAGTAAGAATGCATGTTTTAGTATATTTGTCAGTCCAATATAATGATTCAAAATGAAACAAAAGAATAAAGATGCTTTTATTTTAGTGTTTTTTAATACAGTTCCCTCTATAGGTTAAAAAGCCACTAACCTCCGTATCATTGTTTCCCCTCAGTGGTGTGTGGTCAAGGCAGACACAGATCTGGGTCAGTGCTTATGTATCACTTTGTAAATAGCCTGTCCTGCATAGACCCCATTAGGACATACAAAGAGACAGATACACACAGGTGGGCCATAGGAAAGTGTGTTTAGACATTAGTGTTGATGAAGGAATCGAAACTGTCCCCATTTTGGACATGTCAATACCACGGGATGATCGATCACTGAGCGTTCACTGGCAAGTCCAGGCCTGGTTTCTGATTTAAAATGATTAAATGATTTAATGAACCAGTCTGGAGTTGGTTTTCCTTGAGATTATTTTTCAAAAACCTGATACAGCAATGATAACAAGCTAAAAGCAGTCAATAAACAAAGGAGATAAATCGCAGTCATATCAGATGCACAAATGTTATGATAGAAACAGCATCTCCTGCATTTTTTTATTAGTTAACCCACCCACTGTGACATACGCACTCGGTTTTCCAATTTATGTTTCTTAATCTGCGATACACGTAGGATTTGGATGCATCGTGTAGCCATTTTGGCGTAAATGGTAAAAAAAGGGACCCACAGCACTTTGTTGTTTTCCACAGTTTTCTAATATATATAATGTGTATATATATTTAAAATAAAGCTAATACAACAAAGCAGTGCACACTTACAGTTGTGTCGTTGAGCAAGACACTTCATTACATTTGCCTAAGTATGTGGCGTATGTGTTAGATACACATTGGCAGCCACTTCTCAATCAGCATCAGATGTGGAAAATATTATATTACTGACTCATAGATATCAATTCCATGTGATCTTTTGTATGGCAATCTCACTTCTCTTCATTGTAAGAATGTTTTTCTTTTCTTTTTTTCTTTTTTTCAAAAGTTTACACAAAGAAAGTCAGTCTATACCCCCTTTAGCTTTCATTGTATAGCCTGAAATGACAATGACAAGGCTCAGAGCTATAGACTCACACTGTAGAGGGGATGTGGTTTTGGGCTATAGTCAAATGACCCAAAGCGATCACATTAAAGTGTATTTTCTTACAGTGAGTGAGAGGAGTTTAAATGATTCAAACACAGAGAAAAGCACGGCCCATCAGTCTGAGAGATGGAGCTGTCAATCAAACAGATGGAAACAGGCCTGATGGGCTTAAAATAACACACTGCAGAGGTGAAGTGTAGTTTAAGTTTTAAGTGTTTTATCAAGTACCTTTTCTGGAGATCTGTGCTCTATACCTTGGTTTAGTTTTGCTTAAGTCCTGTTTAGTCCCAGTTTTGTCAACAACTAATAATTAGTCCTGGTTTAGTCTTGCTTTAGACTGGGTTGAGACCTGTTCACTCCTGATTCAGCTATATGTTTTATACCTGTTTATTCTTGATTTAACAGTGATGTAAAATTTCATTTTCAATGTATACCTTGTTTACTCATGGTTTAGTCCTTTAGTTTTCAGTAAGACTTGGCTTAGTCCTGGTTTAGTTTTTCAGTAGGATTGTAATCTACAAAAAGATCGTCCTGATGTATCTGGATTCAGGCTGATTTAGCCTTGAATTAGTCCTGGTTAAGATTGTGTTTGTAGTAGGGATGTCAACAATTAATCGACTTACAATTAATTGTCCATCAAGACGTTGGCCAAACAAAATGCATTAATTGTAACTAATCGCTAGAGGGCGCTACTCTGGAATGTGAACACGAGATGCGAACCCACTCGCGAGAAAGACCATAGCGTTACATCATGTAACCCTTTCCTCTCTGGATGTTGCCATACAACTCACAGTAGAGCTGGACCTAGAACCATATATTTTTGAAATGATAAAAGCATGTAACTTACATGCTTTTATCATTTCTTGATTGTTCTGGTTTGAGGCCCTGTAATGTTTTATGCTGTGTCCAGGGGTCCTGTGAAATGTATATTTTGTACTGTAACCCTTCACAGATTAAGGGAGAGAAATATTGTTGATGCCTTAGTTCAAAATAAATGTTGAGAATGTCCTAAAAATAACCTGGATTCACTGGTTTCATCATAATATGTAGACTAAATAACATTCTGTTATTTAATTTCTTCTGTTCCTTTTAATTTCAAGATTTCCATGCTGCAAGTGCAACAACTGAGCCAGTCCTCAATTTACTTTCAATAAAGAATGTATTTTGTTATTCAGCATCAATACATTTGTCTGCTTTTTACTAAGGAATAATTAATTGAGGAATATACAGTATAATAATACTATGATATATTTATGACTCAGTGTTATGTTACTATAGCTTATATTCTTAAAGACCCTATTGAAACACTAAAATTCAGGTGAAAAACGCCGCTTATCAGTTAATCGTAAGTCAATTGATAAGGTCAATCAACTATAGATTAATGAATTAATCGATAATTTGCATCCCTAGTTTGTAGTAAATATTATGCAACCTTTCTATTCACTTTTTGGTGTAATTCTCATAGTAAACTCAGGTATCTGCTAAATGATTGCTATTCCATCTGTCTATTATCTCCCTTTGACATGTTTCTGCAGAAATACAGGAGCTCCAAATGACCAAATTGACCAAAAAAGATTACTAACTGTTAACTACCAGTTTCCTGCACATCTTTGACAAAAAAGTGGCTTGTTCACAGGGCCGGGCATGTTAAGAATGCAGAAATAAATGATTCCCAAGACTTTGAAATCTCCAGAACCATAGTTAGTGTTGATCTCTATGCTGTCATTAACCAGAACTGACAAATCTAATAAAATAGTGAGGCAATAATAGTTTTGTGTCTATGTAATCGTTTTCCAGTTTCAAATGAGGGAGTAGTAGCTTAATTGTACTGCAGACAACATTACATCATAGCACAAAAATGTCTGTAAGAATACATTTGAAAGTGAATGTAATTTTACAGTGGAATTAAAGTCCCTGTAATTAAAGGTCATGTCTCAATTTCCCAGGTTAAAGTGGATTTGACTGTACTCTAATCATCAAGACTGTATAAAGAAGTGGACTAAAGGATTTTTAGAAGTGAATTTGGAGCCAGTTCCATGTTGGAATTGATTTGTGGACAAAAATAGCAAAATAAAAACACCAGGATATGTGTATTCTGTCCTCACAGCACTGCAACTGTTGAACATTCCACAGACCATGCATGCTGAACCCCCCCAGCGTGATGACATTGCAAAGTATAAATAAACTTTTTTTTTTACTTCCCCTGCTCCATCTTTACTGTAAGTTTTAATGCCACAAAAAAAACTCTATTATGAATTCAACAGATGGGACATTATGAAAGCCCCGTCTTCTGTCTCACGTTGATTGTGGTGCAGATTTATGAGTTCGATCATATAATAGTTGTAGCACAGCTGTGTAAAGACAAGGGTTAGTCACTATTAGTCACTGCTCCTGTCCAGACACGAGCTCCTGTTGTTTTACATTAAACACATTTGTACAGATCAACAAGAACACGCCCCAAACAGCAGCCTGAGCATGTATCACAGCCACGGGGAAAAGCAATCGTGAACTAAGGCTTAGTTCTAAGGCTTTCTATCTACACGAAGACCAAACGAGCCCAAGTTACAGGTCAGATCTGTGGAGAGGCGACCCCGCTCACGGCCAGCATGTCTGTTTTTCAAGGTATTTTTGAGCTGTAATTGAATAAATGTAAAGTAGAGCTGCTTAATGTCACACTATGGAACATTCCAGGAAGAACAATGACATCTCCATAGAAACAAGCAGGTGGCGGACCCTCCACCAGAAAAGTTACACAATGAACTTTTAAGTGAGGTTGCTTTTTTTGTATTGTTTCCGTAGGTAACTTTGTTTTGCAGCTTGAAAGGCTGGACCCAAATTTCACGTTCATTCACACTAGACACAATAGACACACAAACACACATTATCTCTGCAGTGATTAATCAACTATCAATCAACTAGTCATGACAAGTCGACTATAAAAAATAACTGTCAGAGTTAGGGCTTTGTATTGTATTTGTATAATATCTGTATTGTAATGACCGAAAGGACGAGACGAGATCGCGGATACAAGCGGCCGAAATGAGTTTCCTCCGCAGAGTGGCTGGGCGCACCCTTAGAGATAGGGTGAGGAGCTCAGTCACCAGGGAGGGGCTCGGAGTAGAGCCGCTGCTTCTCCACATTGAGAGGAGCCAGCTGAGGTGGCTCGGGCATCTGTTCCGGATGCCTCCTGGTCGCCTCCCTCGGGAGGTGTTCCAGGCATGTCCCACTGGGAGGAGGCCCCGGGGAAGACCCAGGACACGCTGGAGGGACTATGTCCCGGCTGGCCTGGGAACGCCTTAGGCTCTCCCCGGAGGAGCTGGAGGAAGTGTCCGGGGTGAAGGAAGTCTGGGAGTCCCTGCTTAGACTGTTGCCCCCGCGACCCGGCCGGGGATAAGCGGAAGAAAATGGATGGATGGATGGATGTAATAATAATAAAATATATTTTTGTGGGATTTAAATTTTTTTTTACATTTTGTTTAGGGGCACAATTTCTGATATATAGAAAATGTGACCTCACTGACCTGGGAATTTAACATTGGAAGATAAAATGTTTGTATGAATTCTCTTCAACACTTAGCACAGTTAGCCTTGGGGCTGCAAACTTAGACAGGGAGGAGTATCTGAAGTAACAGTCTGCTCAAGAGAGTACTTTATATCCTGAATCAGTGCTAGTGCAGCCTCTGCAGCTCAGTGAGTGAATTCTAGCCATTCTACTTTTTCTTCTTAAAATGCCTTGACAAAGCTTTGCCTTAACCAAACAACTAAGATTTAAAAGAGCTTAGAACAGTTATTTCTTCATGTAGTTTGCGCTGAAATGGAGCAAAGGATCATGGTCTATGTAGTTCTGTGTTGTTTTTTTAGCTATTGCTGCACCATAACTATTAATCTAAGCAAAGAGACTTGCATTTCGAAATATTGTGATGGTCCATGATATCATTGTGAGACCTTTGACGATACGATATCATGATAATTCGGTTACTGCTACATCCCTACTCTCCATATACTACCATTAAGTACTATTATTCCTAAAAAGGGTAAAACAAAGGTAATAAATCTACTTTCGGAAGTACATTTTTTTCACATGACTGTAGTGAACATGAAAAACATCACCTCTGGCACAAAGATCCACAAACATTAGTCACTTGGATGAATAATTATAGTGCAGCTTTTGTTGAGAAATGTGAGCTGTTTTATAGAAATGTCCTGAACAGATCTGAGGAAATCCAGAGAGCGCAGAGCAAAGAGATGCACAAAGGCCCATTCAGAGAGGCCTGTATAATCCTGGACACTGTTCTCAAATACAGCTGCACTTGCACAAAAAAAGACTTAATATAAGCAAACTCCTCTGCGCTGTTGATTTTAACATTACCAAAACATTTTAACTTTTTTGTTGCATTACACATGTTTGAGTCTGTTTACATCTCCAAAGCTCAAAATGCTCTATTCCACCAAGGAATGTCATGGACTGGTAGTTTTCAAGTTAACAACCAACTTTTACCTTTAGTTCAGTAGAGACTGGCAATTCCAGCGGTTAAATCATGCAAATGATTCTAGTGAAGGTGTGTGGAGTTTAAAAACATACTGTATTACCATAACATGTGTGAATGAGACAAAACACAACTCCAGGTATGTTTGTGATGAGGAAACATAATAAAAACTCATTGGTATATGGGCAAATTGTATTCTGCAATGTTGTTTTATGTTTTAACAGTGACGCCTTCATCAGCTTTATTTGGAGTTGTGTGTAGATTCCCTCAGTCGTCCAGGTAGAATCCACGGCAAAAGGAGAAATTCAATTTGTCAACTGGACAAAAGTTTATTTGGTCGAATACGTTTCACAGCTCATCCAAGCTAGAGGTAAGATCTTAAGCCCGAGCCCGAGCCCGACCCGACCTGACCCGAAATTCGGGTCGGGTCGGGCCTAAAATGTAAATCATTGCTTCGGGTCGGGTCGGGCCGGGCTTCTCTCTCGCTGACTTTTTAAAAATAAATACATGTTTATAAAAATGTATACTAAAACGATGTGTGGATACTAAACTAAGGAATACTTGTTTTAAAATAAATAATTTGGATAAAACAGAGAAGGCGCTGTAATGTAATTGCTATTTAACTACTAAACAGGAGCCGCAGAGCCAGAGCATGCTCTGCGCACGTGAACGCCCCCCTCTTAATAATCTTCCCCTCCGCTCCGCTCTCTCTAGCTTCTCTCTCTTAAAGTGCCGCGCTAGATCCTTAAGGACGTACTGCTGCTGTGGTTTATGGCCCAATTTTCAACCCGTCAAAATGACGGACGGCCTTCAATTTTTCCCGTCAACTCTTTCAAAAATCCGTCAATGATGGAAAATTGTCGGTTAATGTACCCTCTGCAGAAACAAATATAAAAGATGTAAATGTTTATACAGTCTTGTTTAACTTAGATTTCGTTACAAAAGACAGGCTTTAATTTGTTATCATAAATCACCCCTCCTCCTCCTCCTCCCGAGTCCTCACAAATAAAATATGAAATTTCGGGTTTGCTTCGGGCTCGGGCCTGCAAATCAAGTTAATTGGTCGGTTAATTTGGTCGGGTTCGGGCTTTAATACCTGCGGGCCGGGTCGGGTCGGGCTGGATTTTGTAGGCCCGATCTTACCTCTAATCCAAGCTGCTTCTTCAGTTCTGGTCAGACTCTGGTGGACACTGCCTGATATCTGCCTGAAGGGAGGAGCTAACTACAATGAAATAGAGATTGCCACACCTATTTGTTTACAGTTTCTGTTAGTTACGTAGGCCTGTTAAATGTGCAGTGAGAATGGAGTGTGGGGTCTTGTAAGCAGAACCATTCAGGGCCATAATGGGTGTTTTCACACCTCTGGACCTGACCTAGCTAGCCCTATTGTTTTCTTTGTTTAGAATTACTCAAATTACCATAGCTAAGGGTTGACACGTGTCCTGGTTTTAATCTGGAGTGTGTGGAAGTGTGAACGCACCAACAAAATTGAATAAAATTAGTGCTACCTGCCATTGTGTACATGCAAACTACAGGTCTCTGGTTTCTAATCTTTGGTCTGGTCTCTGGACAGACCAGGTTTCACTCTCCTCCTCTGTAATCCCTGCATTGTGGCCTGAGGGTCTGGTGTCTGGTCTTTAGACTCTGGTCTGATCTCTTTTCTAGTCTCTGGTCCGGTCTCTGATCTGGTCTCTGGATCTGGTCCAGACTTGCAGAGCCCTTCCAGCGCTCACTCTCCTCTGTAATCCCCCTATTGTGGCCTAAAGGTGTGGACCATGCAGATTAGCGTGGGACCTGTAGCGGCACGTAGCGGCTTCGCTCATGTGGCGCTAACTAAAGCTCACTTCAAAGACTGCACCGGTGGCAAAAACTGTCAGAAATCAGCTATGGGCAGATTTGAATTGAGCTTTTACAAGTCACGTGTCAGTCAGTCCAAGGCCTTTAGGTCAGACCTGTTTCATGTTTAAATGTTTGGATAGAACGCATCAGAGTTTCAGATTGCTTTATGTGTTATTAAGAGGGAATCTTTCAGAGTTTTTATCCAAATATGAAGCGTTATTATGCTGACTAAGGAAAAAGGAAAACTAAAAATCTTGCCCGCAATTTTGACACTAAAAAAAAGACTACATTTATCTAACAAATGTACACAATATTTTGCAAATGAATACATTAAAGGAAAAGTAACGTTATTTTACAATCTGAGCCTTCTTTCGGTAATAAAACAAGTCGTTTGACTCACCCATATCACGTTCGTGTCATTTGGAGCTGTTTGAAGAAAGTTATGTTGTAGCGTATCCGTTAGCATTTGTATTCGGGGCATTACTTTGCGGTCTCCAAATAACACAAACTTTAGCACTTTTCAAATCATAGAAGCCTGATGTCTTAATGTAAGATTTCGTTTGAAGCAAAAGTGGCCTGTAATCCGAGATTTATCCATAGTTTTCAGCTTTGCGTTTCATGTTTGGGTCCCGGGAGCAGCACTGGCGTCCTCATCTACTCGAAACTATGGCTAAATCTCGGATTACAGGCCACTTTTGACCACACGAAATCGTAGACTAAAGACATCGGGCTTCTATGATTTGAAAAGTGCTAAAGTTTGTGTTATTTGGACACCGCAAAGTAATGCCCCGAGCATATGATACAGCACCATGTTAACGGATACGGGATCATTAGTAGAACAGAACGGCTCAACATAAGTTCTGCGATACTGCTCCAATTGACAGAAAAATGCTATGGGTGAGTAAAACTACTTGTTTTATTGCCGAAAGAAGGCTCAGATTGTAAAAAAACGTTAATTTGCCTTTAATATAACAATAACCCCATGTATTTGAGCAAAGTGTGTCTTTCCTCAGTTGTTGATCGCGTTACCGTGACAGCAAAACTCCACTCTGGGCTCTGAAAGTTGGTCTCATCGTAGTGAATAGCAACAGAAAAAGAAAATTCTATTCTGTTAACCGGACATAGATTTTTTGAGTGACGACGTTTCACCGCTCAGTCAAAAAACTTGTCCAGTTGACGGAATAAAATGTTCCTTTTCTGTTGCTTTATTCTATCTGGAGCACTAGTGTCTATGTGTGTGTTTGACCTCCCCCTCTCTCTCTCTCCTCCCTCTCATTCTATCTCTCCATCCGGGCAGTAGTATCTATGGGTGCATGCATGGGTCTCCCTCTCTCTCTTCTCTCCTCCCTCTTCTATCTCTCTCTCTCTCAGAGCAGTAGTATCTATGCGTGAGTGCGTGTGCATCTCTTCTTCTCTCGCTCTCCCTCTCTCTTTCTTCTCTCCTCCCTCCCTCTCTCCATCAGAGGAGTATTTATGGGTGAGTGAGTGTGTGAGTGAACATGACCCAGTGGAGGTGTATTTCTCTGGAGTTGTGACACTCTGTTCTGCTCGGTCGCCCCTGCTCAGACATTTGTGCATTAGCAGAAATACAACTCTTTCTCTTTTTTTATTCTTCTCTTTCTCTCTCATTCTCCCCCTCTCACTTCTGTCTCGCTGTCTCTCATAAACCTAAACCTCTCTCTCTCCACTATTTTCCCCACTATTTTCTCTACTATTTTCCCTCTCTCTCTCTATTTCTTTCATTCTTTTTGTCCCCCCCTCTCCTTTATGTATCTCCTTTCTTCCCCTCTCTGTTCCCTCTCTCTTACCCCCTTACCTCTTACTCTCTCTAGCCCTCTTTGTCCAGTCTTTTCTTCCGTCTTCTCTTCTCTCTCCATCCTTTTCTCAATCTCACTCCCTCTCTCCTCTACCCACTTCTTCTCCATCTTAACCCCTCTTTTCTCCCTTTATCTTCTCTTTCTCTTCTGTCTGCTTCTCTCTCTCTCTCCCTCCTTTCTTTCCCCATTTTCTCTTTCTCTAGCCTCCCCTCTCTTCTCTCCCTCTCCCCATCTCCTGTCTATTGTTTCTCCCTTTCTCCTCCCCTCTCTCTAACCCCCCTCTCTTCTCTCCCTCTCTGCCTCTTCCTCCACCTCTTCTCTCCCTTTCTCCTCTCACCCCTCTCTCTTCTCTCCTTCTTGCCTCTAACTCTCCCTCTCACCTATCTCTCCTTCCCTCTCTCCCCTGTCACCCCTCTGTCTTCTCTCTTACGCCCTCTCTTTTCTCTCCTCCCTCCTCTGTGCAGCATGTCATCTGTGTGAGTGGATATAGCTGTAGGGAGCAGGCTTCTGGCGGACAGATCTGTTAAAACAGTTTGAAATGAGCGGCGCCGAGGAGCAGTGCTTCATGTAAACGGCCCACAGGAGTCTGCATTAGAGACACACTCACTTTATTATCAGGAAAATGGAGTGTGAGAAACCACATTAAGGCAATCATCACAAATGTGCTAAAACGTGACAGGAGATGTTATGTTGAAGTTCATTCTATGTTACAAGGCCATACAAAAACAGACCTGGTGTTGTGTTTTGTTTCATCCACACATGGCAAAAGGAGAAATTAAATTTGTCAACTGGACAAAAGTTTATTTAATCGAACGTTTCGCAGCACATCCAAGCTCCTTCTTCAGTTCTGGTCAGACACTGGTGGACACCAGTGCCTTATATCTGCCTGAAGGGTGGAGCTAACTACAATGAAATTACTATGAGACTACCACACCTACTTGTTTACAGTTTCTGTTAGTTAGTTAGGCCTATTAAATATGCAGTGTGAGTGGAGTGTGGGGTCATGTTAGTAGAACCATTCAGGGCCATAATGGCTGTTTTCACACCACTGGACCTGACCTGGATAGCCCTATTGTTTTCTTACTTTGTTTTGATTTAAAGAAGTGGTTTGAGAGAGGAGATAAAGAGGCTATTTTTGTCAATAAAGAGAATCCTTCCTTGAACAGAAATGAAGGTCTCAGACATAATTTGCCTCCTATTTATAACTCTATCCTCAAACCTAAATCAAAACAAACAAAGAAAACAATAGAACTATCTAGGTCAGGTACAGAGGTGTGAAAACACCCATTATGGCCCAGAATGGTTCTGCTAACAAGACCCACACTCCACTGCATATTTAATAGGCCCACCTAACTAACAAAAACTGAAAACAAATAGGTGTGGTAGTCTCAGAGTAGTTTGATTGTAGTTAGCGCTACCTTCAGGCAGATATAAGGCAGTGTCCACCAGCGTCTGAGCAGAACTGAAGAAGCAGCTTGGAATGAGCGGCGAAATGCAGTTGACAAATTGAATTTCTCATTTGCCATGGATTCTACCTGGATGACTGAGAGATTCTACACACTTCATCCACACATGTTTAACGCAAAAAACCCTGCAGATTTAGATTGAGTCTATTCCACCTTGTGATGTCATGTGGTAACACAGGGAGTGCTCCAAGGTATTTGTAAACTCCACACACTTTCACTAGAATCATTTGGATCATTTCAGCCTGAGAATTGCCAATCTTTACTGAACAAAAGTTAAAAAAGGTAGCTGTTCACTTGAAAACATGACATCACAAGGTGGAAATGGGCATTCTGAGCTTCTGAAACATAGTCCATATATGTTTTTGAAGAGGTGATAACATTGTAACATGTCAAAGCTCACAAGAGTTAATTTTCTATACTATAGGACCTTTAAACAGCAATTAAAGATCGCTTTATGAAACAATAATTTAATTACTGAACAATAATTTAATTACTTAAATTACCTATTTTAGCAATAGTCAATGATCAGCCAATGCTCTGTCGGACGCAAGATTTTGTAGAAGAAATGTGACTATTTTTTGTATAGATTCAAATCAACTGTAACATTTTTTGCCCCTGAAATGTACTCATTAAAATTCAAGTACACATCCAAGTATCATGTCACTTTCTCCCTCTGGATACTTTAAGATAACATCAGGTTTCAACAATGCTGTTTGAGGACTTTGTTGACATCTGAGATCTGATGCTAGTAATAACACATGCCGAAGACAATGAAATAGGGATGGGCATAATTAATCGATTAACCGATAATTGATCATTAAGAATTTCACCGGGCAAGTTCATTTTCGTCAACAAACCGATTTAAAAAAACAAGCAAACAAAAAAACAAAAAACAGTCACCTCAGTTGGTGCGCCTCAGTTGATATATGCGAGCTTCCGTAGGTCAATTGCCAAAACATGAAGAGGTCGCGGCGAAGTGTTGTGTGATGCATCCGTGTACCAAATTTGGTTTGGCTACGACAAAGTTTTTGCCGGGCATCCTAATGGCAAGAACAGATGTTTGGCCTGTTGCAATGGCAACACAATGCAAGATGGAGTGGGGGTGTCACTGACTTTTTTGATCGAGACCATGTCACGAATGTGTGGTCCAAATTCGGTGTGTCTACGGCAAAGTAAAATTTTTCTGTTCCATGCAATCTCCCTAGGGGGCGCTATTACGGACATTTCAGATTTTCTTATATCAATCTGTTTAGGGCCGGGGTGTCCACCAATGATTAAAGTTTGAGTGAAATCGGCCAACGTATGTGCGAATTATCACTTGTCGAAGTTTGACAGGAAGTGGCGCCTTCGCCAGCAGGTCACATGGCCTATACAGTATGGCTGGTTGGTTGCCTAGCAACGGCGTAATATACTTTTTGTTCCTACTGTCATGAGCCATACATGTACCAAATTAGGTGTGGCTATGCTAAAGTTTTGCCGGGCATCCTAATGGTGAGAACAGATGTTTGGCCTGTTGCCATGGCAACACGATGGGAGATGACATGGGGGTGTCATTGTGTTTTTTGATTGAGACCCTGTCACGAATATATTCACCAAATTTTGTATGTCTACGACAAAGTTAAATATTTCTGTTCCATGCAATCTCCCTAGGTGGTGCTGTAGGTGGCATTTCAGATTTTCTCATATCAATCTGTTTAGGGCCGGGCACTGCGTGCATGATGTCATGTGCGCCCACAAAACAATTATAATTTTGCTGCCGTCGTGGCCACAGGCGGTGCCACCGTGCCATGTCAGCGGGCACCAGTCACTGACATGAGTGCCACTATGCTTGGAAACAGCTCACGCAGGCCGGCAATGTTTTGGGGTGAACAATTACAATTTGGCCGCTATCATGGCCACGGGCAGTGCCGCCGTGCCATGTCAGCGGGCACCAGTCGTTGACATGAGTGCCAGGTGCTTAAAAAGGGGAGAGCGCTTTGCGCTCTGCTGCGTGCGCACACGGGTCATTACAATAGGCCCTACGCTTTAGCGCTCGGGCCTAATAATAATAATAATAAATATAGCCGCAAGCGGCGATGATCGGCCCTCGCTTGCACTCGCAGGGGGGGTGGCGCTAACGCGCCATTTTCCTATTCCCATGAGCCATATATGTACTAAATTAGGTGTGGCTACACCAAAGCTTTTGCCGGCGTTCTAATGGCAGGGACAGCTGTTTGACCTGTTACCATGGCAACATGACGGGAGATGCCGCGGGGTCATCATTGAGATTTTTGATCGAGACCCTGTCACGAATGTGTGGTCCAAATTTGGTGTGTCTACGGCAAAGTAAAATCTTTCTGTTCCATGCAATCTCCCTAGGGGCGCTATTACGGCCAATTGAGATTTTCTTATATCAATCTGTGTTGGGCCGGGGTGTTCAGCAACGATTAAAGTTTGAGTAAAATCGGCCAAAGTATGAGCGAAATTTTAACTCGTCGAAGTTTGACAGGAAATGACGCCTTTGCCACCAGGTCACATGGTCTATCCAATATGGCTGGCTGGTTGCCTAGCAATGGTGTAATATAATTGTTTGTTCCTCTTCCCATGACGCATCTGTGTACCAAATTTGGTTTGACTAGGACAAAGTTTTTGCCTAGCGTCCCATTGATGACGACAGATTTTTGGCCTGTTGCCATGGCAACACAATGGGAGATGCCATGGGGTCATCATTGAGATTTTTGCTCGAGACCCTATCACGAATGTGTGTACCAAATTTGGTATGTCTACGACAAAGTAAAATTTTGCACTTCCATGTAGTCTCCCTAGGGGGCGCTATAGTGTCCATTTCAGATTTTCTTATATCAATCTGTTCAGGGCCGGGGTGTCCACCAATGATTGAAGTTTGAGTGAAATCAGCCAAAGTATGCGTGAATTAACACTTGTCGAAGTTTGACAAGAAATGACGCATTTGCCACCAGGTCACATGGTCTATCCAATATGGCTGGTTGGTCGCCTAGCAACCGCTTAATATACATTTTTGTTCCTATTCCCATGATGCATCTGTGTACCAAATTTGGTTTGGCTACGACAAAGTTTTTGCCTGGCGTCCCATTGGTGACAACAGATGTTTGGCCTGTTGCCATGGCAACACGATGGGACATGGCGTGTTGGCGTCATTGAGTTTTTTGATCAAGACCCCGTCACAAATGTGTGTACCAAATTTGGTATGTCTACGACAAAGTAAAATTTTGCACTTCCATGCAATCTCCCTAGGTGGCGCTATAGTGTCCATTTCAGATTTTCTCATATCAATCTGTTCAGGGCCGGGGTGTCCACCAACGATTAAAGTTTGAGTGAAATCGGCCAAAGTATGCGTGAATTATCGCTCATCGAATTTGATGGCGAGTCTCAAAAACGAACCTGAAATT
Organism: Paratrypauchen microcephalus; assembly: GCA_036785185.1. Taxonomy (NCBI): domain Eukaryota; kingdom Metazoa; phylum Chordata; class Actinopteri; order Gobiiformes; family Gobiidae; genus Paratrypauchen; species Paratrypauchen microcephalus. Next base: position 620,720 of record JAVJIX010000197.1, on the reverse strand, counting down.
TGTGGCGTTGTCACGGAAACACCGTTCACTATTTTAGAACGCTTTTAACAACTTTTAATGTCCCACTTGTCTAGATGATACAGCACGATTCTGGTGAGTCTGGGTCAAAAACTCAAGGAGGAGTTCGTTAAAATACGAGGACAGGAAAATGCGCCCTCGGTGTCAGGTCACGTGCTCGGTCCAAAATGGCCGACTTCCTGTTGATCGCCTAGCAACCGCATAATATACTTTTGTTCCTATTCCCATGATGCATCTGTGTACCAAATTTGGTTTGGCTATGACAAAGTTTATGCCGGACGTCCCATTGGCGACGACAGATGTTTGGCCTGTTGCCATGGCAACACGATGGGACATGGTGTGTTGACGTCATTAAGTTTTTTGATCGATACCCCGTCACGAATATGTGTACCAAATTTGGTATGTCTATGACAAAGTAAAATTTTGCGCTTCCATGCAATCTCCCTAGGTGGCGCTATAGCACCCATTTCAGATTTTCTTATATCAATCTGTTCAGGGCCGGGGTGTCCACCAACGATTAAAGTTTGAGTGAAATCGGCCAAAGTATGCGCGAATTATCGCTCGTCGAAGTTTGATGGCGAGCCGCAAAAACGAACCCGAAATTTGTGGCGTTGTCACGGAAACACCGTTCACTCTTTTAGAACGCTTTTAACAACTTTTAATGTCCCACTTGTCTAGATGATACAGCACGATTCTGGTGAGTCTGGGTCAAAAACCCTAGGAGGAGTTCGTTAAAATACGAGGACAGGAAACTCCGCCTTCGGCGCCGGGTCACGTGCTCGTTCCAATATGGCCGACTTCCTGTTGGTCGCCTAGCAACGGCATAATATATTTTTTGGTTTGTAACGACATGACCTATCCACCACCCGAATTTCGTTTGTCTACGACAAAGTTCATTTTTCGGGTATAGCCATAGGCGCAATGTATTTTGATTTTCCAGGTGGCGCTGTCGAGCCATTTTTAAAGATTTTTTAATACTGATTATTTGTAAATTCCTTTTTTGGCATTCTTGAATTTTGTGCAAAATTTCGTGAGTTTTCGTCGGTGGGAAGTACCCGAAACCTGCAAAAATGGGGGGAGAAAAATAATAATAATAAGAATAAATAATAATAATAATAAGAAAAACCAGAACAATAACAATATGGTGCCACCTATGGTGGCAATATATATATCAATGGAAAGGGCTCGCGTCCAGTAACGCACCCGTGGGGTCCATTGTCAATGACGAGCGCGTTGCGCTCGTCATTGACCTCATCGATTACTCACTTGCCCAATACATATTTTTGACGTTTACGATGGTTAACGATTACAATTATGCCGCTTTCGCGGCAATGGGCAGTGCCAGTCTGTGCTATTGGATCCTATGAGTGTCACTATAGTGTGGCATTGAGTGTTTGGAAAAGGGAGAGCGCTTCGCGCTCTGGTTTTGTGGGCACACATGACATCGTGCACTGCGTGCACGATGTCATGTGTGCCCACAAAACAATTACAATTTTGCCGCCACGGGCGGTGCCACCGTGCCAGGTCAGCGGGCACCAGTCGTTGACATGAGTGCTAGGTGCTTAAAAAGGGAGAGCGCTTCGCGCTCTGCTGCGTGCGCAAAACAAAGCGCTTCGCGCTTTGTTTTGCGCACGCTGGTGGGCCGAGAATGTTTTGGGGTGAACAATTACAATTTGGCCGCTATCGCGGCCACGGGCGATGCCACCGTGCCAAGTCAGCGGGCACCAGTCGTTGACATGAGTGCTAGGTGTTTAAAAAGGGGAGAGCGCTTCGCGCTCTGCTGCGTGCACAAAACAAAGCGCTTCGCGCTTTGTTTTGTGCACGCTGGTTCTGCAGTGCTTCGCACTGCAGAACAGTAACAAAAGGCCCTACGCTTTAGCGCTCGGGCCTAATAACCATGTATGCACGTAATGTCATCTAGAAAAGCTCTTTGACTGAGAGGTGTTTCAACTGTAAAATGTTTGATGTAAAATGTTTTTTGTCCATTTTAGATAATACAGTATAAATACAATAAAAATATAAAATTTGAATTCTAAAAGCAAATAATAGTGTATTTAAATATCTGTACCTGTTTTGGGGTTCACACTGAAGAATGCCTTGTGTGCCTCCAGCATGTCATACGTGATCTGACCATCGGAGGAGCTGTCTGCGTCTGTGGCCTGGACCTGGACCACAGACTGGACCTGGGGAGAGTTTTCCAGGACAGATCCGAAGTACATGGGCTGGCTGAGCTCCGGGGCATTATCATTCACATCCATCACCTCAATGAAGACGTGACACCAGGAGGCGAGCGGCTCAGTACCCAGATCTGTCGCGTACACCGACAGCCAGTAGTGAGGGGTAGTCTCTCTGTCCACTGCGTCTGTGGTACGGATCACGCCTAGGGACAAAATACAAGAGGGGAGGATAAAGGAAATACAAAGATGATTAAATAAAAAGACAAAACTTTTTTTTTTTTTTAAACAAATGTATTTTCTAGCAGTATAATAGTTACCCTTTGGGTAATAATCATACAGTATTTTGTAAATTGCAAACCTGTAATAAAGTTCAAAGTCAGCTTTATTGTCAAAAAACATATGTACAGGTTGCACACACAGGATTTGAATTTGCAGCGCCCCCTAGACCCACAGTGAACATAAAACATCTGATAAACAAGACAACAAACCCAATGACTAAAACATCACATATACCTTGTATATAAAGAGGTGTCTGAGAGCGTGTTGGCAGAGCACTGGTGAATACATGTGAATATTAGTGTTGGGGTTTGTAAGATACTTTAAATATTTGCTGAAGCACTGGCTCAGCTGTTTATTAATTTAGTAAATAGTACATTGATTATTACACAGTTTAGAACGATATCCTGTATTTAACAATAACTATAATAAGACCAAAATGGGATATCAACAGAATCAATATCTGGGAAGCAGATACAAAATTCACCAACATGTTCCCTATCGGCACTGATATTCAATACCAGAACCATGTAGATCAGGGGTGTCAAACTCATTTTGGTCCGGGGGCCGTATCTAACTGATTTTGATCCCAAAGGGGCCGGATCAGAAAACTCATGGCAAATATACCCCAAAAATAGCAATAAGTCCAAATTTTTGTGCAGAGAAACACAAATCTTTTACAGAAGTCTTTTTTTATTTGATGAAATCTTACAAAATATTGATAAAAGGAGAAGTTCAATTTGTCAACTGGACAAAGTTTGTTTGGTTGAAAACGTTTCGCCGCTCATCCGAGAGGCTTCGTCAGCTCTGGTTATTGTACTGGTTAGACCCTGCTTATATTTAGCTGCCGTGTACCAACACAGGCGGGCGGGCCAGAGTGGACCATCATCTGCCGTACATCTTCACCTAGAAGCCACGGGCCATTCTTTTGAGGACAGTGAGGTTCAGATCTTAGCCAGGGAAAAGAACTGGTTTGAGAGGGGAGTTAAAGAGGCTATTTTTGTCAAAAAAGAGAATCCATCGTTAAACAGAAATGGGGGAGTTAGACATAACTTGTCTCCCATTTATAATTCGATTCTTAAACCACGTCAAAACAGACAAAGAAACATTAGGGCAGACAATCCAGGGCAGAGGGGTGGAGAGGGTCGTTAGACGTTGAATAGGGGGTCGAAACTAGTCGCTAGAGTAATTTGAAAAACAAAGAGACAGATTAGGGGGGATCGTTTTCGGAGCTTTTTCAGTGTAGGACGCGCCTCCCGGCAGCAAGATATAAGCAGTGTCTAACCAGCACAATAACCAGAACTGACGAAGCCTCTCGGATGAGCGGCGAAACGTTTTCAACCAAACAAACTTTGTCCAGTTGACAAATTGAACTTCTCCTTTTATCATGGATTCTACCTGGACGACTGAGGGACTTTTCACGCATTTACAAAATATTATAATATTATGAACAACCTGAAACTCCAGGCGTACAGGTTTCCCATTCACCTCCGTGAACAAATAGGAATTAGTAAATTTTTCTTGGAAAATCCTGCAATCGGTGTCCATTTTTCTCATTTTTGACTTCCTGATGAGGGTGTTACGTCAACAGTCAAAACGATGGTCCTTTAAGAGTGTTTGGAAAGAGGCGTGTCTTCATTTGTGCTGCTCTGGTGGGAGGGGCCACGCACAGAGGCGCTGGAGACGCTGCTATGCTAAACTGCACAGAAAAGAGGTGCAGAAAATGACTGAATGACTGTTTTAATAGAAAATTAAAATGTAAAAAATAGCTGAGGGCCAGATTAAAGGTCTTGGAGGGCTGGATCTGGCCCCCAGGCCGCATGTTTGACACCCCTGATATAGATGCCTCCCTAAATATGCAGTGTAACAAGACTCTAGAGTAAAACACCATGAAATCTATTTTGAAGTGAAAAATCCTATCTGTATGTATTTGTTTACTATGGATGTAACAATAACTGAAATATCATAATATCGTATAGTCCAAAGTCTCAATAAAATCGTGAGCCATCACAATATAACAAATCAAATCAAGTCTCTGCTTAAATTCATTGTTATGGTGCAGCAAGAGCTAAAAGAAACAGAGGGAACTACATAGACCATAGATGATCCTTTGCTCTTTTTCAGTCCAATTTACACATTAAAATAACATTTTAAAGGCAAATTAACGTTTTTTTACAATCTTTCGGCAATAAAACAAGTAGTTTTACTCACCCATAGCATTTTTCTGTCAATTGGAGCAGTATCGCAGAACTTATGTTGAGCCGTTCTGTTCTAGTAATGATCCCGTATCCGTTAACATGGTGCTCGTATCATATGCTCGGGGCATTACTTTGCGGTGTCCAAATAACACAAACTTTAGCAGTTTTCAAATCATAGAAGCCCGATGTCTTAATGTAAGATTTCGTTTGAAGCAAAAGTGGCCTGTAATCCGAGATTTAGCCATAGTTTCGAGTAGATGAGGACGCCAGTGCGCATGCGCGGACTGCTCCCGGGACCCAAACATGAAACGCAAAGCTGAAAACTATGGATAAATCTCGGATTACAGGCCACTTTTGCTTCAAACGAAATCTTACATTAAGACATCGGGCTTCTATGATTTGAAAAGTGCTAAAGTTTGTGTTATTTGGAGACCGCAAAGTAATGCCCCGAATACAAATGCTAACGGATACGCTACAACATAACTTTCACCAAACAGCTCCAAATGACAAGAAAGTGCTATGGGTGAGTCAAACGACTTGTTTTATTACCGAAAGAAGGCTCAGATTGTAAAATAACGTTACTTTTCCTTTAAGCACTTAGCAAATAGCAAGAATTTAGTAAATATGCATGGCTGAAAAAACTGATGGTAAAATTCAATGAGAGAAATCCCAAGAGAGTGACATCATACTCCAGGCAGGCTAATAAACCCTGTGACAGTCAACATGTTGTCTTTCCCCAATCTGAAACTTTTAATTGACATTTGAACACGTTTCCAGTAGCGACATGTCTAATCCTGATGCCACGCCCTGGGAATTAACAATCTCTTTTAATTTCCCAAACGCTGAAGGGAATAAAACCTCCAAATGTTTGTTTTTCTGGAGAAGTCTGGATCTGGGCCAAAAAGTGTGACAGTTTGAGTGACGTCTCGTTAAAACCTCAAGAACAGCTCTAAACAGAAAGCGTACATTAGCGAGGTTTAACAAGGACTAAATTAGGACTAAATCAAGACTCTATTGATACTAGGGGTGCTCATACAGTGGGTACGGAAAGTATTCAGACCCCTTACATTTTTTCACTCTTTGTTATATTGCAGCCATTTGCTAAAATTTCTCATTAATGTACACACAGCACCCCATATTGACAGAAAAACACAGAATTGTTGACATTTTTGCAGATTTATTAAAAAAAGAAAAACTGAAATATCACATGGTCATAAGTATTCAGACCAGGCCCGGCACCAGACATAAAATATCAAGGGGGCGATGAGTTTATCACAGGGAGCGGGGTCGCGTCGCGTCGCACACACACACACACACACACACTAGAGGTAAGATCGGGCCTAAAAAATCCAGCCCGACCCGACCCGGCCCGCGGGTATTAAAGCCCGACCTGGCCCGAGCCCGACCAATTAACTTGATTTGCAGGCCCGAGCCCGAAGCAAACCCGAAATTTCATATTTTATTTGTGAGGATTCGGGAGGAGGAGGAGGAGGGGTGATTTATGATAACAAATTAAAGCCTGTCTTTTGTAACGAAATCTAAGTTAAACAAGACTGTATAAACATTTACATCTTTTATATTTCTGTTTCTGCAGAGGGTACATTAACCGACAATTTTCCATCATTGACGGATTTTTTTAAGAGTTGACGGGAAAAATTTAAGGCCGTCCGTCATTGTGACGGGTTGCGTGAAAAGTCCCTCAGTCGTCCAGGTAGAATCCATGATAAAAGGAGAAGTTCAATTTGTCAACTGGACAAAGTTTGTTTGGTTGAAAACGTTTCACCGCTCATCCGAGAGGCTTCGTCAGCTCTGGTTATTGTACTGGTTAGACCCTGCTTATATCTAGCTGCCGGGAGGCGCGTCCTACAATGACAAAGCTCTGAAAACGATCCCCCCTAATCTGTCTCTTTGTTTTTCAAATTACTCTGACGGCTGGTTTCGACCCTCTATTCAACGTCTAACGACCCTCTCCACCCCTCTGCCCTGGCTCTATTTGACTGGTCTAAGAATCGCATTATAAATGGGAGACAAGTTATGTCTAACTCCCCCATTTCTGTTTAATGACGGATTCTCTTTTTTGACAAAAATAGCCTCTTTAACTCCCCTCTCAATGTTGTGACGGGTTGAAAATTGGGCCATAAACCACAGCAGCAGTACGTCCTTAAGAATCTAGCGCGGCACTTTAAGAGAGAGAAGCAGAGAGCATTTTCAACAATCAATTTGAAGCTTTTCCACACCTCACTCTTACCGGTGCGTGTTTGTCTTTTCAGTTCTCCTGTCTTTAGTTTATCCTTAACTTCTTGCTCCTCCATATTGGGGATACCAGGTCAAAATAGATGCGGACTTGCGGAGGGGAAGATTATTAAGAGGGCGGCGTTCACGTGCGCAGAGCTCTGGCTCTGCGGCTCCTGTTTAGTAGTTAAATAGCAATTACATTACAGCGCCTTCTCTGTTTTATCCAAATTATTTATTTTAAAGGAAAAGTAACATTATTTTACAATCTGAGCCTTCTTTCGGTAATAAAACAAGTCGTTTGACTCACCCATAGCACGTTGGTGTCATTTGGAGCTGTTTGGTAAAAGTTATGTTGTAGCGTATCCGTTAGCGTGAGTACTCGGGGCATTACTTTGCGGTCTCCAAATAACACAAACTTTAGCACTTTTCAAATCATAGAAGCCCGATGTCTTAATCTACGATTTCGTTTGAAGCAAAAGTGGCCTGTAATCCGAGATTTAGCCATAGTTTTCAGCTTTGCGTTTCATGTTTGGGTCCCGGGAGCTGAGAGCACAGTCCGCACATGCGCACTGGCGTCCTCATCTACTCGAAACTATGGCTATGGTCGGGTCGGGTTGGGCTCGGGCTTAAGATCTTACCTCTAACACACACACACATATCCCACAACAAAGTGCGCTCCTCGCGTGCGTAATGGGTCAGGCGCGCTCCTCGAGAGCTCGTGTATTTAGACTACACCTTTGTAAGAGACTGACTGAGTAAGAGTAAAAAGTGAAGAGAGTTTTTTTTTATTATTATTATTTGAACGTAGACCCTCGGTCAAGTGATCTCCTGCACACCACAAAACCAAACCAACAACTGATCTGAGCAACGCCAAGAGACAGTGCATTAACGCCACATAGCCCTCCACCACAAGCGCAAACACAGCGCAATTGGGCAATGCCAGTCACACAAGGGGTAAAGGATAAACCTTTTTTTTTTTTTTTTTAACATCTCCAACTGTTTTAATTGAAAACACTTCAAAATAGGCCAAAAGAGACAAACCCACATAAAGATTATCAATTAGATTTATGATAAATTGTTGGGATTTTTCCATTTTTGATTGGAAAAACCTAATAAAGCTTATAATGCACATGTGTGAACCAGACACAACCAAGCAGCTATCTAAGAAAATGGTTCTAAAGCACCCTCTATAAAAAATAAAAAATAAAAAAAATAAACCTTTCATGTACATATATTTACAACAATACATAACTTTTCTCTCATCCTCCGGAGGAATCTTACTAGATTTCAAAGTTCAAAGTTCAAAGTCAGCTTTATTGTCAATTCTGCCATATGTGTTCAACATACAGTGAATCGAAATTTTGTTTCTCTCTCTGGCCAGGTAGTGCATTTAATCCACGTTCGTACATCCATCATTTAATCCACTTCCGTATCACTTTGAATGATCCGTTTTAGCTAGCTGTCTTGAGTACATCGCTGCAACACAATGCAATCGACTCTACACAATGAAGCCTAGCAACCATATCCCGCGCAACCCTCAGCCTATCAAATCGCTTTGAACAATTGCCGTATCCGTTTGTTTTAAAAAATAATTAATTTAATTTATGTTTTAACTCATTTGTATTGCTGAATAGCGTGGGCTAGTATTTTTTGCAGTATTTATTTTAATTTCTTTTTTTCTTTTACAACTCTCACATCTGAGGGGGCGGGACTGATGACGTGAGGGGCGTCGCCACCAAACGCCCCCTCGTGGCGCCGGCCGTGATTCAGACCCTTTGCTGTGACACTCATATATTTACTTACATACTTAAAGGCAAATTAACATTTTTTTACAATCTGAGCCTTCTTTCGGCAATAAAACAAGTAGTTTTACTCACCCATAGCATTTTTCTGTCAATTGGAGCAGTATCGCAGAACTTATGTTGAGCCGTTCTGTTCTACTAATGATCCCGTATCCGTTAACATGGTGCTCATATCATATGCTCGGGGCATTACTTTGCGGTGTCCAAATAACACAAACTTTAGCACTTTTCAAATCATAGAAGCCCGATGTCTTAATGTAAGATTTTGTTTGAAGCAAAAGTGGCCTGTAATCCGAGATTTAGCCATAGTTTCGAGTAGATGAGGACGCCAGTGCGCATGCGCGGACTGTGCTCTCAGCTCCCGGGACCCAAACATGAAACGCAAAGCTGAAAACTATGGATAAATCTCGGATTACAGGCCACTTTTGCTTCAAACGAAATCTTACATTAAGACATCGGGCTTCTATGATTTGAAAAGTGCTAAAGTTTGTGTTATTTGGACACCGCAAAGTAATGCCCCGAATACTCATGCTAACGGATACGCTACAACATAACTTTCTTCAAACAGCTCCAAATGACACGAACGTGATATGGGTGAGTCAAACAACTTGTTTTATTACCGAAAGAAGGCTCAGATTGTAAAATAACGTTACTTTTCCTTTAAATAAATGCTCAACCTGAAGCTTGGGGGATCGATTCCCGCTCAGCCCAGGTTCTGTTGTTGTGTCCTTAGGCATAACACTTCACCCTTATTGCCTAGTATGAAAGTGCTGTGTGTGAGTGGCGGTGGTCAGAGGGGCAGTAGCTTACACAGTACGGTATGGATGAATAATAAGTGTAGCGCTTTGAGAGGCTTAAACTAATCTGTAAAGTGCAATACATGTTACAACAATCATTATTTTTACTATAAACATTTGAAAAAAAAAATCTGTGAAAAAAATATTACTATCAAATCTATTTTATTTGTAATTTTTTGTGTGGTGACCTAATTTTATGGATAAAAATTGTTTAGCAAAAGGACTCCATAATGATATGTTGCTAATGTCCTCTACCGAGTATCTAAGATTACATATTTGTAGAGAGCACTTGTTTGCATGTTGCCAATACCTAAAAATACAATATTTGGTACGTGAAGAGTCCCTCAGTCGTCCAGGTAGAATCCATGATAAAAGAAGAAATTCAATTTGTCAACTGGACAAAGTTTGTTTGGTCGAAAACGTTTCGCCGCTCATCCGAGAGGCTTCGTCAGTTCTGGTTAGAGTGCTGGTAAGACACTGCTTATATCTCGCTGCAGGGAGGAGCTAACTATACTGCAGTTTTTCCGAACCTATCTCGCCTATTTGTTTCTGTCTTTTGTTTCTCTGGCGTCTAGTTTAGCATACCTATTCATCCCTACACAGCCAGGTCAGGGCCAGAGGTGTGAAAAACAGTCGTGTAGGGGTGAATAGGTATGCTAAACTAGACGCCAGAGAAACAAAAGACAGAACCAAATAGGCAAGATAGTTTCAGAAACACTGCAGTATAGTTAGCTCCTCCCTGCAGCGAGATATAAGCAGTGTCTTACCAGCACTCCAACCAGAACTGACGAAGCCTCTCGGATGAGCGGCGAAACGTTTTCGACCAAACAAACTTTGTCCAGTTGACACATTGAATTTCTTCTTTTATCACAATATTTGCTAGATAATGCTAACTCATCTACTGTATAACCAGAGAACCAAATTTTAACCATGATCAAGATTCAGTGTCTAATCATGAATGATCTACTTTGATTTTTTTTAATAGAGAGGCTCACAGCCAGTCCTCTGTCAGTAAAAGCAGGTAGTTTGGAGCAGAGTTCAGAGGAAGAAATTTACCTATTTTTAATGAGTCATCTCATTTGAATGGTTCCTTAATGTGAACACTTGGAATCAATTGGGACTACGGATGGAAATTAGCTCCTAGCTAAATCCGGTGTATTTACGGTACTAGTCGTTCATTAGTACATGCTGTCCCATTCAAATAAATAAATACAATAAATAAACAATTTTCTTTTCTTTTTTCTTTTGTAAAGAACGAAATCTTTTTCTTTCTAATTTTGATGCATTTTTACACATTAAAGGAGAATTAACGTTTTTTTTTTGTTTTTTTTTACAATCTGAGCCTTATTTCGGTAATAAAACAAGTTGTTTTACTCACCCATAGCACTTTGGTGTCATATGGAGCACTTCCAGAGATGTTTTAGATTAGCGATATCCGTAACGCGAGTTCCGAGCATGTAATATATGCCTCAAGCGGTCTCCAAATAACACAAACTTTAGCATTTTTCAAATCATAGAAGCTCAATGTCTTAGTCTACACTTTCGTTTGAGTCAAAAGTGGCCTGTAATCCGAGATTTATCCATAATTTACAGCTTTGCGTTTCATGTTTGGGTCCCGGGAGCTGAGAGTGAAATAAGCTGTAACTCCGCACATGCGCACTGGGGTCCTCATCTACTCGAAACTATGGCTAAATCTCAGATTACAGGCCACTTTTGACTCAAACAAAAGTGTAGATTAAGACATCGAGCTTCTATGATTTGAAAAGTGCTAAAGTTTGTGTTATTTGGAGACCGCAAACATGTGCCCCGAGAACTCACATTACGGAGATCGCAAATCTAAAACATCTCTGGAAGTGCTCCATATGACACCAAAGTGCTATGGGTGAGTAAAACAACTTGTTTTATTACCGAAATAAGGCTCAGATTGTAAAAAAAAAAGTTAATTCTCCTTTAATACTGAGCCAACACAAGAATCAGCACAGAAGCAAACAAGGCAACACAAGTGAGAGCTTTGTGCCAAAGAACATCAATGGCAGTAAGTTTTATTATTATTATGGTGGTGAAACGTTTTATTTAGATCATGGTTCATTTCAAAGGGTAAACACACTCTCAGTTTGAAGCATTTTAAACAGCTCTGAGCCTTGATCAGTTCTCTCTGTGGTTAGATTTTATATAAAGTTTGTTCTCACACAAAGTAAAAGAGCCAGTCTTTTGTACGGCTCTTTGAAACGATCAGATCCAAAAGATTCGGATCCTACAAAAGAACCGAAAGTCTCATCACTGCTACTAGTATTTTTGTGCTCAATTTTACTGATTAAAAGTCTTTCTTGTTTACGTTCATGAACTCAATATTACCACGTCACCCAGCCCTAGTTAAAGGTGCATTGCGCAACGTTTCTGGTGTCCGTGTCCATCACCTTCATGGAGATGTTATTGCTTTACCTGAAATGTTTCATGGTATGACAGTAAACATTTCCTTCTAGTATTTATTCATTAGTGGTGTTTCTATTGCCCAAAAATACAATAATTCTCTCTGGGTATAGAGGTGACTCTCCGCAGATCTGACCTATGTTACTCAGTGGACCTTTAACTTACAATATGTCACGGCTGTATTGTTTTTTCAACTATCTCAAAATGTTCTCAGGAAACTAAATACATGTTAACTTATCTATGTATTTGATCATTTTGCAGGTGAGCTTTGGTTTAGCCTAAGGAACCATCTTTAAAACTGAAGATTTATTTTAGCATGGGCCATTCTGACAGCACCTCCGCCTGCCCTGATGTTATCTCACAGCCCCACGTGTAAATGTGGCTCACAGTATAGATTAAGACACACTGAAGGGTCTGATGGGTCCTCAGATGGAAAAAATCTGCAAAGCATTTAAAATATGGAGAAGGAAATGTCAAGTTGTACAACCCCCGAGCACGTCCTGTCCTGTCCTGTCCTGTCTGGAGCTACAAAACAAAATTGTGACTGTAAAATAATACTTGCCTGTTGTTATTTTAAAAAAAAAATCGTATTAATCTCAAGAGAACTTTTGACCTGCAAATAAGACTGCTCTGGTTACAAATGATTTGAATTTGATGCCATTTTTCAAACAAGTGATGATTGTTTCTGCAACATGCTTTTTGGCATTAATCTAAATGGCAATGTGATTAATGTCAAAATGGTTATGGCTTAGAAATCTGTTGCATAAAGATAACAGAATGTTGCATAAAGATAGCAGAATGTTTTTGAGGTCAGAACATTTAAACAAGCTTGATAAAGTTAATAAAATAATGGCATCTGCATGTAGCAAAGGATAAAAAAGCGTTCTCAAACTGAGGTACCAGTTTTACACAATTTTCTTTTTTAGTTAGTCCTCTTTTAAACTATTATAAAACACTATTTTCTGATCTATGTTATAGTGGTGTTTCCTCATCACAAACACACAAACCCTGCATACTTAGGCTGTGCTCCTCTCTCAAACTGAAAACACTCTGCTCCACCTTGTGATGTCATGTGGTATAATACAATACAGGGTTAGGGTTAGTGCGTCACTGTGTTTTTAAACTCCATACACCTTCAACAGAATCATGTGGATCATTTCTGCCCTGGAATTGCCAATCTCTAGTGAAATAAAGGTCAAATCTAGCTGTTAATTTGAAAACTACCGCTTCACGACTTCATTACAATGTGGAACAGAACATTTTGAGCTTCGGAAATGTAGAGAGACTAATAATTACACAGGGGTTAGTCTAACATGTGGGAATGAAACAAAACACAACTCCAGGTTTGTTTTTGAGGAGGTAACAACCAGAGGTGTGGACTCGAGTTATGTGACTTCGACTCGAGTCAGACTCGAGTCACGAATTTGATAACTTTAGACTCGACTCGACAAAATGTACAAACACTTGCAACTCGACTTGGACTTCAATATCAGTAACTCGTGACTTCACTTGGACTTAGGCCTTTTGACTTGTGATGACTTGCTACGTCCAATGAAAAAAAAAACTCTAAAAGTATGTTGATAAGGACCGCACTCGTTGTACTGTGAATCTGCGAAAATGTCTGCAAAGAGCATGTGCGCAACAATCCAATCATGAATACAGATCTTGCAGACATTATATGATTTGTAGAAATTGTATTTAGTTGTAAAGGGGACTCGAAATGACTCGAAACTAAAATGCTAGGACTTTGGACTCGACTTGAGACTTGTGAGCTTTGACTTCTGACTTGACTCGGCACTTGGATACTCTTGACTCGGGACTTCACTCGGACTTGAGTGCAAAAGACTTAGACTTACTTGGGACTTGCCCAGCAATGACTTTGTCCCACCTCTGGTAACAACATTGTAACATGACTAAAAGAGTAAATTTTGCGTAATATTGGACCTTTAAAAACATGGATTGTGTCAGTAGGATTGCCTCTCCACAGATGCGACTTGTAATTTAGCCTGGCAGTGTAACCTGTTTATCTCCATGAAAATAAATTTAATGCCATGTTGGGGAACTTTCAGTCAACATTTACATGGAGACAAGCAGATGGCAGACCTTCCACCATAAAGCTACTTAGTGCACCTGAATTCATGTGTTATACGTGACATTTTGAGGACTTTTCCCCCATTCAAAAGCTATGATATTTAGTTTTAAATTGTTAATCACCATGGCAACTGACCTAGCTTTTCATCATATTGAAACAGACAAAATAAAAACAAAACTTGTATTTGTTACCTGATTCTTCATCGATGGTGAAGAGTCCAAGGCCTGAGCCGCCGTGAATGTGGTACCTCACGACCCCATCTTGCCCCAAATCTTTGTCCGAAGCGGTTAACGTCACCACGGAAGTCCCAACCGGCGAATCCTCCATCAACACGGTATCGTACACAAACTCCGAAAACACTGGTCTGTGCAGATTCTCATTCACATCCAGCACCTCTATCTCCACATAGCAGGACGAAGAGAGAGACCTGGGCATCCCGTGGTCCACAGCTCGGACCGTGAGGTTGTAAGATGGTCGTCGTTCAAAATCCAGCTCTCTCTCCAAAGTCAAAGCTCCGGTGGTGGAATCGAGGTGAAATATCCCATTTTCCGTGTTTTTAAGATTGTACGTAACATGGCCGCCACTGCCGAGATCCAAATCAACACTCTCCACCCAAAGCAGAAGCGTTCCGACTGGTACATCCTCCGGTACTTTGATTTTGTAAACTTTTGGGTTGAATTTTGGTGGATTGTCATTAATATCTTCTACGACAACAACCAAATCAAGGGTTGAGAATAACTGAGGTCCAATTTTTGCTTGGTCTCTTGCTTCGATTTTTAAGTCATGTCTTGGTGAAGTTTCTCTGTCCAATCGGCTTGTTACTGCAATCTCTCCAGTAAGTTTGTTAATTGTAAACATATCTGTAGATGTAAGAAGGGTGTGTTGTATATTTCCATTGATTTCGCTATCAAAATCATTAGCTCGAGCTGTAAAAATGACTGAATCAACTTCGATATTTTCAGGAATTCTTATTACAAATCTCGGTTGGCTAAAAGTAGGTGGATTGTCGTTGACATCCATTACGTTAACAGCAATTAGCTTCCAAGCTAATTTTGGTGGCATTCCCAGATCAGAAACAGTGATGTTCAAAATGTAAAATTCCTTAGTCTCACGATCTAAGGGGCAAACTAGCTTCAAATCGCCTGAAAATATGTCAATAACAAAACAACCATCTTCGTTCCCACTTGAAATCGCATACACAAGTTTTCCGTTCATTCCCGTGTCACCATCGGTAGCTTTAAACTGCACAATTGTAGAATTTAATGGGTAATCTTCCACTAAATCAACAGACCCAGGTATGCTGAGGTTAAACTTGGGGGAGTGTCTGTTTGTGATATATTTGTCAGAAAATGTCTCTTCCTCCTGGTTGGTTAAAATCGGTTTGATAGACTCGATTAGCTTGTCCGTAACTTGCTTAAAGATCCCAGTTTCTTGACAGTGAAAGGTAGCTTCCTCTCCTGCATTTGTGACAGTAACTCTGACTATAGAAGCCTCAGATTTGTGCTTTCCATCTGTGGCTATAACTTTCAAATTAAAAGCATTTGAATTGGGCGGTATTGGCTTGTTTAGCTTGATGGTGCCCTGTGAATCTGTTGTGAAGATTTCAAGTTCATTGCCTGCTTCGATTACATATTTCAGTTGCTGTAGCTCGTCCAAGTCTATAGCAGATAGCTGGACAATTGCCTGCTCTACTGGTAAGTCAATAGGGATAGTTGTATTGCAGTCTACCCTTTCAAACAATGGCGTATTGTCATTTAAATTGTTTAGGATGATCGTAACGGGGTTTTCGCTAACTTGAGTAAATGGACTTCCGCTATCCGAAGCCCAAATTCTAAGGTGGTACTGTCTTTTCATTAACTCATAGTCCAAATGTTCAGAGGTGGATATGATACCAGTAAATGGGTCAATTGCAAATGGTACCGGGTTAGTATTAGCAATTGAATAAGTTACCAATCCATTCTTTCCTAAATCTTTATCAATTGCGCCAACTTTCAAAACACTGCTACCAACCGGCCTGTTTTCGTCTAACGTAGCTTGGTAAGAATTTTTCACGAATTGTGGTGTGTTGTCATTTTCGTCTGTAATCTCAACCACAATACGAGTTTCGGCTTCTCCGTTATTAGCGATTACGTCGAATTCGTACTGGCGTTTTGTTTCGAAATCGAAATAATCACTGGTTATGATAATGCCATTTTTGTGGTTTATCTTGAATTTGGTAGAATCTGGGTTAGCTTTTATGCTGTAGCTAATGTTGTAGGATTCCGGTGTGATTGAAACTTTGACAACGTACGTGTTTGGTGGCGAAAATTCACTTAAAGAAGCAATGTAAGTATCTTCCAAAAATGTCAAAGGCATGTAATGAACTGCCGGTATGTAGACTTGCGTGATTGGAGATAGCAAACTGGGAAAGCTACTATCTTTTGCTTGTAAGGACAAATTTAAACCATGAGGTATCTGTGACCAACTGATTGTCTTAGTGGATATTATTTGAAAATAATTGCCTTGGACTCCTAAAGGAATTATGTCAAAAATCTTGTCAAAATCTCCTTCTATGATATGTAGAGACTGCACGGGTTTGATTCCTGGTTCAACATGGACATCGATGGTAACTTTGCCATCAGATAAAATGGCAGGTTTTGGAGTTGGTGTTATGATTGGGTGAGTTTTATTTGTTTTTTGTACATTTACGGCCACTCTTGCCACGTTGCCAAATTTTTGAACACCTGAGATCTTCTTGGTTCGATCTTCAGCTAAAACAGTAAGATCGTATTTTTCATTTCTGGTGTGGTTTAGCTTCTTGAACAAGTTAACTGTTCCCGTAAAAGGGTCGACAGTGAACGGATGTGAACGTGTTGTGAACAAATAATAAAACTCAGCGTTGCTACCCAAATCTGCATCAGTAGCGCTAACTGTGACCACGCTACTCTGCAGAGGAGAATCTTCGCTAATCGTGATGTAATACGATGCGGGATAGAATAGCGGTTTTAAGTCATTGGTGTCTAGAACTTGAACCATCACTTTGGTTTTGGTTTTAAGGTCAAAAGTACTTTCCGTTGCCTCTACAGTAAGTGCGTAGATATCTTGCACTTCTCGATTTATGGAAGCAGAGAAGCTACCTCGTGTTTTGATCCTTAGAAACGCAAAATCTCCAATGACGAGTGATTCAGCTTGGAAAAATTCTTCCTCGTCACCAGAAACTATATTGAATTGGATTTGCCATAAAGGATCTATGAGTTCGATGCCCATTTTTATTGCTGTTTCTATATAAGTGCGAGGGGCAGGGTTTTCAAAGATGGTGGTGTTGTAGAGAGGATGGGTGAACTTCACTGGAGAGACGTCTTTGCCTTTTAATTTTCCATAACATAAGGAGAGGTGGAGAAGGAAGAGAAGTACTAATGTTAAAAGCTTTGTTCCACGGTACGCCATCTTGGGGACTGCCAAGACCTGAAAGGAGAGAGAGAATGTTCAATATTTCTTGGACTTAGACAAACTTAATACACTTTATTCACTGTATATCACTATATAATATAATAACAAAGAGCATAAATATAATAATTAGGGATGGGACGAGGTACAGTTTCTACAAGACAAGACATGTGTTGAGATTTAGTCCATGAGATTGATTTTGATATAATTTTTGATAAATAAATTGTGCCATTCAGTTCATAATTTTTGCTTCACAATTGCTGCTTTATTTAAAGGCAAATTAACGTTTTTTTACAATCTGAGCCTTCTTTCGGCAATAAAACAAGTAGTTTTACTCACCCATAGCAGTTTGCTGTCAATTGGAGCAGTATCGCAGAACTTATGTTGAGCCGTTCTGTTCTAGTAATGATCCCGTATCCGTTAACATGGTGCTCGTATCATATGCTCGGGGCATTACTTTGCGGTGTCCAAATAACACAAACTTTAGCACTTTTCAAATCACAGAAGATCGCTGTGCCAGGGTAGACTTTGAGTGGATTCCAAAACGGCCTGAAACCCGATATCCAGCTATAGTTTCATTTGATGACGTCATCAGAGAGGACAGTGCGCATGCGTGAACTCAGCTGTTTTGTAAACACAGCTAGTCCGAAAGAAGCTAACACCGCTCTGAACTTTACTTTTCTGTTGCGATATCGGGTTTCAGGCCGTTTTGGAATCCACTGAAAGTCTGCCCTGGCACAGCGATCTTCTGTGATTTGAAAAGTGCTAAAGTTTGTGTTATTTGGACACCGCAAATCAGTGCCCCGAGCAATCACGCTAACGGATACGGGATCAGTGGTAGAACAGAACGGCTCAACATAAGTTCTGCGATACTGCTCCAATTGACAGCAAACTGCTATGGGTGAGTAAAACTACTTGTTTTATTGCCGAAAGAAGACTCAGATTGTAAAAAAAAAACGTTAATTTGCCTTTAATGTTACAGTTGTGCAGTGTTTTTCTGGTACCACAGCTTCTCAAGAGGAGTTACTCAGCAAAGTGAATCCCTTTTTCATCCGAGGCAAATGTAAAAATGTGAGAAAAAAATCTCAAGAGATCATTTTCCTCACGTGTGCGCAATCTTGTGGCAATTTTGTCTCGTGAGATCTTGTGGCACGAGATCTTGTCCCATCCCTAATACATTCACAATAAGCAGCAAAAGAGACAGGGAGGTTTTAGTATTTCACAATATTAATTGTGCAATCCTGTATTCAATTAAAAAAAAAAAAAAAAGTACATCAATAACATGACAGCTCATGTTATTTTTTTGGCGATTAAATTTCCGTTTTGGTTTTGGTTTAGACATGTACAGAAAAGGGAGAGTCAAAATATGGCACAAAGGAGGGCGAGTGAATACAGGATACAGATGAAGGATTATAAATATTTGGCACAGAGGAAGATGAAAGGTCCCAGATTACAGTATTTTCTGATCTATGTTCTAATGATTTTTTTTTTTTTTTTAGACAGTGCTGGAGTTGTGTTTTGTTCCATTCACAAATCCTGCATACTTGGGCTGAGTTATTCTCTCAAACAGAAAACAACTTTCTGATGTCATGTCCTAATACAGGAAGTGCTCCGCTCCACTGTATTTTTAAACTCCATACACCTTCAGTAGAATGATATGGATCATTGCAGCCCTGGAATTGCCAGTCTCTACTTAAAGGTCCCATGGCATGAAATTTTCACTTTCTGAGGTTTTTGAACGTTAATGTGAGCTCCCCTACCCTGTTTAGGCCCCCCCCATGGTTAAAAGTTGTGAAATGTCTAAACTGAGCATTTGCGATCCTTTTCTGCGTTACATAAAATCGGAGCTCAAACGGGCGAGTTTGAACAAGGCACCTTATTGACATCAGATCGAAAAAAGAAATGCAAATGCAGTTCCACCCCCGTCTGTCTGTACTCAGCGTCTCTGTAAATCACGCCCAGAGAGTTTGGACTGCGAATGCGCTAGGCCAGAGGTCTTCAACAGGGGGGTCGCAACCCCTAGGGGGGTCGCGGAGGTACTGCAGGGGGGTCGCAAAATCTTTTGATTTCACTTTAAAATAATATAATTTTATATTTTATAGTGTAAAATACAGTATTAACCTGTGTATTATTTCCTTGTATTGGATGTACCATAACAGAGTAGCAATGTTTATACATGACACTAAGCTCAATTTAATATAAAACACAATTCTATGCCGTATATATAGTAGGGGGTCCCTGACCCAGTTCGCCATTTGTTTGGGGGTCCCTGGCCTGAAAAACGTTGAAGACCCCTGCGCTAGGCAATGCGAAATGCGTTTTTTTATTTGCCTGGAGGCACATCCGAGTGTTTCTAGGCTCGGAAGTCCTTTATCTGAGCCTCTGGACCTTTGAACAGCAGTGGTTTAATTTTATTTTATGTGGAAATGTGTTTATTTTTCAATGGAACTCTTCAAATTCCTCTCCCCGTGCAAAAACAAGGAAATGGATCAGCTGTGGGCTGACAGCGGAGACCGGAGCGTTTGGCCACGCCCCCACCCTCTACTATTGGCCAGCTTTTTTCTCCTCATTTGCATTCAAGCAACAACACCCAGAATAAAGAGTTTGAGAGAGATATTTATGACTCTTTCTCATCTTATCTCTGTTTCTCATGCACTGAGTGTTGATTTTGAAGAAGGATTCATTTACAGTATTAGGGAACCATTAAGGAGCCATATAAAAGCATCAAGAAGTACCATGTCATGGGATCTTTAACTAAATGTAAAAGCTTCATGACATCATAAGGTGGAATAGAGCATTTTGAGCTTTGGAGATGTATACAGACTAATGATAAAGATTGCTCAAACTCAAACGAAATGTGTGAATGAAACAAAACACAACTCCAGGTATGTTTTTGATGAGGTAACAACATTCTAACATGACTAAAAGCTCACAAGAGTCAGTTAAACAGGAGACATAAAACACATTTTAAACTTTACTGGCTCTACATGTATTCACTGATAACAAAAATGATTAAATAAAATAAGACATAAGTGTCAGCAGCAAGTACTTAGTATTTTGAAAACATTATAATTAAGACTGTCAAATAAAGTCTTGTATCTTATCATTAGGCCATATTAAACGTCTGCTGTTGCTATCGCCGTGTGCGTTTGCAGATAACCCCGCCTCAAATAGACTTCCAGTGCGAGCCAAAGTTACACAATAGCTTTAGTGTAAACAGGGACAGAGGGTACATCTCCGCGGGTCTCAACTTGTCACATACACAGAGGAGTTCATTGTTTAAAAGCTCATAGCCAGCCAAGCATTTATTCTAACAGGTATAATTCTAAGTTTTGAACTTTGAACTTGTATAGACCTACGGCTGAGCAATTTGGGGAAAATATCTAATTACAAATTTTGTGGGAAGCATTAAGATATATTTGTGATTTAATGATTTAATAACAGGATACTGTTCGAAGTTTGCATTATGAACACGTCCAGGAGAAAGAATGAAATATGAGCTGGCAAACTAATATAAGAATCAGATTTCAGAACATGTTGTGCAGCTCTGAAGAGTTAACAGTTTGTATGCAGAGTAAGACAGGATAGTTTTGGTTTTGTGGAGGAAAGTGGAGTGTGTGTGTGTTGGTGGTGGTCAGAGGGGCTGATGGCACAGATTGGCAGCTTCGCTTACGTCAGTCTGCCCCAGGGCAGGTATGGCTGCAATAGTAGAGATTTCAATTCAGTTGTTAATTTTGTAGTCCTAAGTGGAGCAAAAAATTATAAAATAATTATATTTAGATATTTTCTGACCTCAAAAATAAACCAGGACTAAAGGACTAAACTGGGACTGCCAGTGATATATGGAGATAGTGCACAGAGCACACATTTGCAAACACAGACAAAAAAAGTTTTAAAATAAAAAAAAACCAAATGGATTTCAACATCACATTTTCAGGAGCCTTTGATCAGTTTGCGCGTTCATGGTCCTGTTTAGAAATTTAGGAGATTTTCAACAAAAAGGTGAACTGAACTGAAAAACTTTTTTTAAAAATGAGCTCATCTGTTGTAGTTCCAACAAAGTCACTTCTTTCTGATCAGATTCTATTAAAACAAAGCACAAATTAAAGTGCGTGAAAAGTCCCTCAGTCGTCCAGGTAGAATCCGTGATAAAAGGAGAAGTTCAATTTGTCAACTGGACAAAGTATGTTTGGTTGAAAACGTTTCGCCGCTCATCCGAGAGGCTTTGCCAGCTCTGAGCACAGCACAGCACAGAGCTGACGAAGCCTCTCGGATGAGCGGCGAAACGTTTTCAACCAAACATACTTTGTCCAGTTGACAAATTGAACTTCTCCTTTTATCACAAATTAAAGTCTAACTTGAGTTATAGAGCTTCTAACAGAGCAGTGCTTTCAGTTAGCTTCATAACCTCCAGGGAATGTTGATGACCTCAGCTGCAAAGTATCAATACTCTACTGAAGAAGGAATGGATTACTTTTCTGCGGCAGACCATCCCAAAAAAAACCACAAACAAACACGTAAACTACACATCAGCAAGATTGTAGTGTTGATCTGTTCACATTTCTCCCTCAAATTCAGCCATGCAAAAATTCCCACCGTTTGCCAATTGTGGTTAATCTGGTAAAATCTTAAATGCTGGTTCAGTCAGACCACAAGCTGATGCTATCAATACCACCAGATACTCACATTTCAAGTGGAGTTATTGGAACAGGCCTTCTACACCGGTACAAACAACTTACAAAAGGTAAACAATGCATTTTAAACATTTTTGTCATGTTTTAGAAGGGGGCGAGTAGGTTGCCACATCGGGAAGGATCTCAGTAAAGGTTAAGTGCTTGGTTTTAAAAGATTTAACACAGCTTAGTCTTTTGTTAATGGCATCCTCAGTAAATCTGTCACCAAAGATCAGAAGTCCATTGTTAGTTGGAATAGTCTGAGTGGGATTTAGACATGGGTTGAATTACAAAGAAAAGGAAATGAATAGACAATGGTGGTCCTAAAATGTCTAGTTTGCCGATTTATATTATATTGATAAAGTACAGTTACATAATATGGTTATTATTCCAAAATGCCAAGATAAAATAGTTTTTTTTTTTTATGTTTACAGCCATAGACTGTATAAAGAAGTCAGTCAAATGAAGTTCACGAGGCTAGCAGGTACAGCATAGAATTTGGAGCCAGTACAATATACTGTATATACAGAGAAAATAGTGAAATAAAAACAGCAGGATCATATTGAGTGGGTTAATACGAACATTTTAAGACCAAAATGACGAGGCTCACAGCAGCGACAAAGAGAATTTTCAATGTAAAGTCAATTGGAGAGTCGATGGACCCGGGAACGCCTCCATGCTCACTTCCTATTTGGCTAGTGGGTTAGCTATGTCCATTTCCAGTCTATGTGTAATACTTTTTAAATGAATTGTACTTTTCAGAGTACTTCTCTAGCGCAGCACACTTTTACTTCTACTTAACTAATATTATGTATTAAAGTAACAGTATTCCTACTTGAGTCACTGTGCGTAAGTGTACAAGTGACAAAAGCTTTATGAAGGTAAAAACAACACCAAGATAACCAGTGCCTTTAACATTATACAAATCGTTGTAACAGCCTAAGTACAACAAGTACAACAGCAGATTACAAAGACCTTGGCCTTTTAAACCTTCAGTTATCTTAGGCAGTTTACTTCTGACACAATTTCCCATGAGAAAATATTATCAACAAGTGGCAAAAGGAGAAATTCAATTTGTCTACTGGACAAAAGTTTATTTGGTTGAACACGTTTCACAGCTCATCTAAGCTGCTTCTTCAGTTCTGGTCAGACGCTGGTGGACACTGTCTTATATCTGCCTGAAGGGAGGAGCTAACTACAATGAAATTACTCAACCCCACGGTGGACTACATCACAGCAGCAGAAACCGCCATTAGGAACAACAAGCTCACAGAGACAGAAACTGGAGACCTTAGACTGAAATTAACAGCTGCACTGAGCAATGCCAAACCTCCACCCTCCAACGTAACACCAGAGGAAAAGGAAGGCCATCGCTGCTCTAGAGAAGGACCACAGCATCAACATCCTGCCTGCGGACAAAGGGAGATGCATAGTGATCCTGAACTCAGCTGATTACGAGGCTAAGGTGAACAGCCTACTCAGTGACACTGCAACCTACAAATTACTAAAACGAGACCCCACTAATGGAGTTAATGTGATTAACTGAAATTCAGGAGCAGGACCACGCCTCAACCACCTTCTCCTCCTCACCAGCGAATCACAGTTCACCATAACCACACCTCTAATTTCCCAGAGCTATTTATAGCCACTCATCCCTTCATTCCAGTTCGTCTCGGTTAACTCGACCCCTCCCTCCCACCCTATCTCGTTTGTCTTTTAGTCACAAGACATCTCCTAAAGGGGGGTCCCGTTCCGCTGGGCCAATCGAAGATTTAGACGGAGCCCCCACCCATCGTCTCAACCCAGCCATTACTGCCTATTCACTCAGACATCCACTATCATTCAATAATAAACATCTTCACTGCATTATGTTGATGGCCTGGTCCTAGCTAGTGAAATGGGTACTAAAAGAAGATCATTGATTGCTTGCAGAAGCTAGAGAAGGAAGAAGTCATTGATCGACAGCTGTATTACAGACTGTACCCTGGTTACACCATCCCGTGCATCTATGGCCTCCCTAAGATTCACAAACAAGGAGTACCACTCAGACCCATTGTATGTAGCACTGACTCCATCACGTACAATGTGACCAAACACCTAAAAACCATCCTGGGTCCTCTGGTGGGTAACACAGATCACCACATTGAGAACAAAGACAAATTTGTGAACAAAGTCAAGCATCTCCTGTTTGACCGGGATGAGACAATGGTTTCCTTTGACCTCTCTTCACTTGTATCCCTACATCAGTAGTGGTGGAGGCAGCAAGAAAGAGACTACTGCAGGATACCAAGCTAGAAGAGAGAACCAAACCTTCACCCGACCAAATCTGCCAACTGCTGGAAATTTGTTTAAAAAACACCTATTTCCAGTTCAGAGGGAACTTCTACAGGCAAATCCACGGCTGTGCAATGGGCTCACCGATCTCCCCTATCACTTATAGATGGAACAATTTGAACAGAGTGCCTTGGCCTCATATCCAGGCACTCCACCCACACATTGGTTTCGCTATGTGGATGATCATTTTTCAAAAATCAAAATTCAAGATTTGGAACCTTTTACTGCACATCAATTCTGTAGATCCGAACATCAAATTCACTCATGAAGATGCCAGGGATAACACATTGGCTTTCTTATGCAGTAAGTAGATAGGAGAAGACCAGCGACTCCAAGTAGAAGTCTTCAGGAAGCCCACACACACAGACCAATACCTGCTTTTTGATTCACACCACCCACTGCAGCACAAACTGGGAGTTATTCGGACATTACCACGCAGGGCCCAAGTGGTTCCCACAAGCACAGAGGGAAAGGAGAAAGAAGAACATGTGCAGGAAGCCCTCTCTGTTTGTGGATATCCTAAATGGGCTTTCAACAAAACAAAGAGAGACAAGGACAAGAAACAAGACAACAGAGAATCAGAACCCAGGAGAAAGGTTGTAACTATTCCTTACCAGGCTGGAGTTTCTGAAAAACTACAGAGGATTTTCAGAAATCCCAGTCTATTTCAAACCCACAAACACTTTAAGACAAAAGCTGTTCCACCCAAAGGACAAAACACCAACCAAGCAATGTGGTCTACTCCATTCAGTGTAGTGAAGACTGCAGTGAGCGCTACATTGGAGAAACAAAATAGCCACTTCACAAGAGGATGTACCAACACAGACGGGCGAGCCAGAGTGGACCTCAGTCTGCCGTACATCTCCACCTAAAAGCCATGAGCCACTCTTTTGAGGACAGTGAGGTACAGATCTTGGCCAGAGAAAAGAAGTGGTTTGAGAGGGGAGTTAAGTGTTAAGAGTCAAGAAAGAGAATACTTCTTTGAACAGCAATGGAGGTCTCAGACATCATTTGTCTCCCATTTATAACTCCTCAAACCTAAATCAAAACAAACAAAGAAAACAATAGGGCAGCTGGTTAGGTCCAGAGGTGTGAAAATACCCACTATGGCCCTGAATGGTTCTGCTAACAAGACCCCGCACTCTACTCCCAGTGCATATTTAATAGGCCCACCTAACTAACAGAAACTGTAAACAAATAGGTGTGGTAGTCTCAATTTCATTGTCGTTAGCTCCTCCCTTCAGGCAGATATAGGCAGTGTCCATCAGCATCTGACCAGAACTGAAGAAGCAGCTTGGATGAGCTGCGAAACATATTCGACCAAACTTTTGTCCAGTTGACAAATTGCTTCTTTTACCATGGATTCTACCTGGATGACTGAGGGATTCTACACACATTATGAACAAGTGTTGCTTTCTGTAACAGTGACACCAGCCCAGAGCTTTTCTCAAACTGATTCATATTTTAAAGCTTCTGTATTACACAAAATGGACTCTTGTGAGCTTTTAGACATGTTATAATGTTACTTCATCAAAAACAGACCTGGAGTTGTGTTTTGTTTCATTCACATAAGTTTGAGTAACCCTTTACCGGTATTTGTCTCTCTCGAAATCCTTTGAAAATGCATTTTAAAAAAAGCATTATTATTTTTTTTACATTTATTATTTACATTCTTTTATAATAGGACATAGAATCATCCATACTGGCATCAGTGCAGTCCTACCAACAGAAATAAGAACATCAACAAAAAATAGCCCAAAAAGGAGTGGAAAAACATATTTAATCCCACCTTCATCTTCTAATTTAACATGAGCACGTGAAGAGCTGCCTTTTCATGTTTAGTTCGAAAACACAGAAGAGCACTTACTGTTAGCGGTGGGACAAGACACACCCCGGGATTAGGTCCACGAGAACAAGACAAAATGAGGTTTTGACATATTTTGTAAGAAATAAGAAGTGCAATCCATTACACACTTTTGGTTTCACTATTTTTATGTATTTTGTGTAATACCTTAGAGGCTACTGTAGCACTGCTTTTTGGAACTACAGCCTCTCAAATTGCATAACTCATCAGCACTTAACTCTTTTTTGTTTAAGGTCAAGGTAAAAAATCTCACGAGATTATTTTTCTCATGTGTGCACGATCTTGTGGCAATTTTGTCTCTTGAGATCTTGTCCCATCCCTACTTCCGGTGTTACTGCATGACATCACAAGGTGGAACAGTATTTTCTGTTTGAGAGATGAACTCCTATATAAAGCCTAAATCTGCAGGGTTTGTGTGTTAAACATGTAAATGAAACAAAACACAACTCCAGATCTGTTTGCGTGAAAAGTCCCTCAGTCGTCCAGGTAGAATCCATGATCAAAGGAGAAGTTCAATTTGTCAACTGGACAAAGTTTGTTTGGTTGAAAACGTTTCGCCGCTCATCCGAGAGGCTTCGTCAGCTCTGGTTATTGTACTGGTTAGACCCTGCTTATATCTAGCTGCCGGGAGGCGCGTCCTAGGTTTCAATGCAGATCCGAGCTTATTATTTTCACCCAAGTGTCTAAAACTGCTGAGTCTATACATTTAAAATATAAACCAGTTTGAGAAATGCTCTGGGGTAATGCTGGTGTCACAGAAAATCAGTTGTTGATATTTTCACATAGGAAACTGGGTCAGAGGGAAATATAGCTGAATATTTGAAGTGTCCATATGACACTATTTTCTGTTTTATGCTCTAAAGTAGTTTCCTCATAACAAACAGATCTGGATCAAAGGAGAAGTTCAATTTGTCAACTGGACAAAGTTTGTTTGGTTGAAAACGTTTCGCCGCTCATCCGAGAGGCTTCGTCAGCTCTGGTTATTGTACTGGTTAGACCCTGCTTATATCTAGCTGCCGGGAGGCGCGTCCTACAATGACAAAAGCTCTGAAAACGATCCCCCCTAATCTGTCTCTTTGTTTTTCAAATTACTCTGACGGCTGGTTTCGACCAGCCGGATTCTCTAAAGAGAATCCGTCATTAAACAGAAATGGGGGAGTTAGACATAACTTGTCGCCCATCTATAATGCGATTCTTAGACCAGTCAAACAGAGCCAGGGCAGAGGGGTGGAGAGGGTCGTTAGACGTTGAATAGGGGGTCGAAACCAGCCGCCAGAGTAATTTGAAAAACAAAGAGACAGATTAGGGGGGATTGTTTTCAGAGCTTTTGTCATTGTAGGACGCGCCTCCCGGCAGCTAGATATAAGCAGGGTCTAACCAGTACAATAACCAGAGCTGACGAAGCCTCTCGGATGAGCGGCGAAACGTTTTCAACCAAACAAACTTTGTCCAGTTGACAAATTGAACTTCTCCTTTGATCCAGATCTGTTTGTTATGAGGAAACTACTTTAGAGCATAAAACAGAAAATAGTGTCATATGGACACTTCAAATATTCAGCTATATTTCCCTCTGACCCAGTTTCCTATGTGAAAATATCAACAACTGATTTTCTGTGACACCAGCATTACCCCAGAGCATTTCTCAAACTGGTTTATATTTTAAATGTATAGACTCAGCAGTTTTAGACACTTGGGTGAAAATAATAAGCTCGGATCTGCATTGAAACCTGAAATTACATGAATTTTGACAGTAAAACCAGTTCACTGGGAAGTTTCACAGCAGGTACTGATAACAACTAAATTGATAGTCTTGAATGTTGTCTTGAAAGTTAGGAAATTTCTATGTAAAATCCAAAGATGACATTATCTTGCAATGTTGGGTCAAAAATGACTAAAGTAGAAGTACAAAGCAGTGGTCCAAAATCAATTAAGAGTAACTTAAAGAGTAACTGTCTTTATCATTTAAAGTGACAGAAAAGAACAGAGACAGAACATAAAATAATGCACAAAATCTGGTGTTTTCAAAGAACAGACACAAAAATGAGAAACTAACTCATGTGAAGGAGCTGCAAGAAACACAAATGTTCAAATCATATTGTCACATAAAGCTTTTATCACTTTAGGTCGTTTTCACACCTGCCTTGTTTGGTTCGTTTAAAACGAACCAGAGTTCGTTTGCTCCTTTGATTCGGACCTTTTGGGCTGGTGTGAATAAAAAACAAAAATCTCAAACTAGAGCAAACAACTGAACCGAGACCACCTATAAAGCTGGGTCTCAGCACGGTTCCATTCGAACTCTGGTGCGGTTCGTTTGAGGTGAGAATGCAGACCGGACTCGATCCGACACAAGTTGGCTTTTTGTACTTAACGAGCTCCCGTCGTATGTCGAGCATTATGGGAAACTGAGGCTGACGAAACGAAACAAAACTTACAAGGCTTATTTACGTTTTGAGTGAAGAGCAAGAGTCAAAACTTGATGTGCGATCATGAGCGCTGTTCTCCGTAGCCGTCTCGCCCATGTGCTGAGGTCGCTCAGCTATTGGACAGAAATGAGCCGTGTCAAAACGCCCTGTCCAAACCCGGAAGGAGGAGAATAACGGTGTTACGTGCTGTTTTCAATCTAGCCTTAGCGATATGGTTTGCTCAGTTTTTACAGTTCGCACAAATGTTTGAGCAGCATCGTGAGGTTTACACTATTTTACAATCAATTTACAAACGACGAAGACACAGGGCAAGACGACTACGGAGGACAGCGCTCATGTGTGCATCAAGTTCTGACTCTTGCTCTTCACGCAAAACGTAAGTAAGCCTCGTAAGTTTCGTTTCGTTTAGTTTCGTCAGCCTCGGTTTCCCATAATGCTCGACATACGACGGGAGCTCGTTAAGTACAAAAAGCCAACTTGTGTCGGATCGAGTCCGGTCTGCATTCTCACCTCAAACGAACCGCACCAGAGTTCGAATGGAACCGTGCCGAGACCGAGCTTTTTAGGTGGTCTCAGTTCGCTTGTTTGCTCCGGATCAAGATTTTTGGTTTTTATTCACACCAGCCCAAACGGTCCGAATCAAAGGAGCAGACAAACTCTGGTTTTAAACGAACCAAACAAGGCAGGTGTGAAAACGACCTAACAGTGGGAAGAAGAACTTTTACCCAGGTAAGAGTACTGTCAATAAATAAAAATATCTATACATGAAAAAAAGAAGCTTTTTCCTCTTTATATTGTCTTTTTCTCACAGTGTATTTATCAGGACATGAGGCGTGTAGGGTCTAGTGGAGGATGACGAGATGAGGGCCCCCTGCTCCTGCCCCTGATCAGATTAAAGACTATCACTGTGTTTGGGTTAGTTAGACTCCAGAGGTCTGAACCAGGTCTGAACCAGGTCTGAACCTTGACTGAACAGGATCTGAGCTGCTAAAGTCCTGGTTTAGTCTGGGACACTTTATCACTGGGCAAAGATCCTAAGAGGATTTATACCAAAGAGGTTCAACACGAGGAGGATTATCACACATTTGGGAATAAAGGGCAGGTGAAGTGTGGGCCTGTCATGATAACACATTTTAAAGTATGATATTCCGCTGAAGACGCAAAACACTGGACTCTCGTGTATCTAAGAAATTACCCATCTCTACTGAACAAACAGTAAAAGGTAGCTGTTAACTTGAAAACTACCACTTAATGATATCATAGTGTGGAACAGAGCATTTTGAGCTTTGAAAATGTACTAGAAGATGACTAATAATGCCGGCTTACTCAAACATGTCTAAATGAAACAAAACACAACTCCAGGTTTGTTTTTGAGGAGGAAACAGCATTTGAATGTGGCTTAAAGGCAAATTAACATTTTTTTACAATCTGAGCCTTCTTTCGGCAATAAAACAAGTAGTTTTACTCACCCATAGCATTTTTCTGTCAATTGGAGCAGTATCGCAGAACTTATGTTGAGCCGTTCTGTTCTAGTAATGATCCCGTATCCGTTAACATGGTGCTGTATCATTTGCTCGGGGCATTACTTTGCGGTGTCCAAATAACACAAACTTTAGCAGTTTTCAAATCATAGAAGCCCGATGTCTTAATGTAAGATTTCGTCTGAAGCAAAAGTGGCCTGTAATCCGAGATTTAGCCATAGTTTCGAGTAGATGAGGACGCCAGTGCGCATGCGCGGACTGCTCCCGGGACCCAAACATGAAACGCAAAGCTGAAAACTATGGATAAATCTCGGATTACAGGCCACTTTTGCTTCAAACGAAATCTTACATTAAGACATCGGGCTTCTATGATTTGAAAAGTGCTAAAGTTTGTGTTATTTGGACACCGCAAAGTAATGCCCCGAATACAAATACGCTAACGGATAAGCTACAACATAACTTTCTTCAAACAGCTCCAAATGACACGAGCGTGATATGGGTGAGTCAAACGACTTGTTTTATTACAGAAAGAAGGCTCAGATTGTAAAATAACGTTACTTTTCCTTTAAAGCTCACAAGAGTCTATTTTGCATAATACAGGACCTTTAATGCCATACTGTGGAACATCCAGACAAAGCAGTAAATATCCATAGAGTAAAGTAAAGGCCACACTCCCAGCCAGAAAAAAGTTACATTCTGTAGCTTTAAGATCTGGTAAAACTCCGAAAGACAAACATTTGACTTAAAAGTACTTAAAAGACTGCAAACTACACAAGAAATCATTTGGTTGTAACGAGCTATGAATCCTTTGACTGAAACTTTGAAAATAAGAATTCAACCAAAACAACAACTTTTATAACTAAAGTCCTCTTCACCTGGAAACACCTCAGGGTCCGTCAAACGCTTTCCTCCGTGGACATGTTATTGCGTTGTCTGGAATGTGTCACAGTATGCTATTAAATCTTTCTATCTCCATGGAAACCAAACCAGACCAAGTTACAGGTCAGATCTGTGGAGAGGCGACCCCGCTTGCAGTCAGTCATTAACATCGTAAACATCATTGGCATCACAGCGCTCTCTTAGTCACGGTGGATTCGTCAGATCAAAGCTGTAGCGTTTCCTCGGAAGTGTATTACAACACCAGGACAAGTCCGATCGAGACCAGAGCTACAGCCCAGAGCGGTGCACAGCAGTGGGAGGTGGAGAGGGTGTGTGTGTGTGTGAAGGAGAGAGAGAGGGAAAGTAGAAAAGGAAAAGAGAAGGGGGGACAAGGTAAGAGAGAGGGGGGGTAGGGAGGGAAGGGGAGAGAGTGGAGGGGATAAAGACAGAGGCAAGAGAGAAGGGGGGAGAGGGAGAGAGATAGGAGTGGGAAAGGAGAGAGAGAGAGAAGGAGAAAGGCAGGGATAAAGAGAGAAAAAGAGAGAAGGGAAAGAGAAAGGGGGAGAGGGAGTGAAGAAGAGCTGAAGGGAAGGAGGGAGAGTGAGGGCGGGAGAGGACGAGTCTTGTCAGGCCCAGTTACTCTAAGTCAGGGGTGTCCGAACTTTTTTCATCAAGGGCCACATATGCAAACACAGACGAAGCAGAGGGCCGATCGAGGGCCAGAGACTGGTGCTCAGTACAATGAATAATTGAAATATATGCATATTTAACACGTTAGAATGAGATATCAATCCTTTATTCATGCTAAGATCCTCAAAATGACACAATAAATATTAATTATTGTCTTATCAAGGTAGATTTTCAAAAAACTTGCAGTCAAAAATTCTGCTCAAGGTAATTTGGGCCAATTCACCTGGGATTAAAAAAAATTGTCTAAGGGCTGCATTTTGCCCACGGGCCATAGTTTGGACATGCCTGCTCTAAGCACAATCAGAACGAGGAGAGTGGATGGACAGACAAATGATGAGGAAATCTTAAGACTGTAATATTAAAGGGATAGTGCGTTTAAAAAAAAAAAAAGTTAATCTGTGTGGGTTTCCTTCTAAAAGTTCCGTGTGTTGACACCGACTTACCTCTGACAGTATCAGCTGATCCCGGTTCGGCTCGCTTTCTGGAGCTCACGTAAGTAGGTCCGGTAACTTCCCTGTGAACATGAAATAAAGCTTGTTTTTCTTCTCAAAACAAAACATTTGTTACAAAGGTGATATATTTGCGTCTGAAACAATTGTCCATGAAACATCCAGCAGCATATTTCGCATTTGCGTATTGTCTCTCTCCACTCGTATCACTACGCCCATGTTAACTCTATCAGCCTGTTCACCTTCACCTTCTCTATCAGGCTGATAGAGTTAACATGGGCGTAGTGATACGAGTGGAGAGAGACAATTCGCAAATGCTAAATACGCTGCTGGATGTTTCGTGGACAACTGTTTCAGACGCAAATATATCACCTTTCGG
Organism: Paratrypauchen microcephalus; assembly: GCA_036785185.1. NCBI lineage: Eukaryota > Metazoa > Chordata > Actinopteri > Gobiiformes > Gobiidae > Paratrypauchen > Paratrypauchen microcephalus. The sequence continues at coordinate 588,097 of JAVJIX010000197.1, read as the reverse complement.
ACAAATGTTTTGTTTTGAGAAGAAAAACAAGGTTTATTTCATGTTCCAGGGAAGTTACCGGACCTACTTACGTGGGCTCCAGAAAGCGAGCCGAACCGGGATCAGCTGAGAGTGTCAGAGGTAAGCCGGTGTCAACACACGTAACTTTTAGAAGGAAACCCATACAGATTAACATTTAAAAAACAAACAAAAAAATAAATAAATAAAACGCACTATCCCTTTAAGATCTGTGTTTTCATTTCTATATAAATTGTATATAATGTAAATACTTTTGACTGGCCAACTAATACACCACTTTAAAACAGAGTGAACACTGTGGAAGATCATTTGTTTCATTAGATTTAGAATTTTAAATGCTGTTGACTTTCTCACTTTGAATTTCTTAACTCTTTTCTTAACTAATGTATATTTTTATTCTGAATGTTAGTTGATGAAATTATATGTGTACATTTTCAAAGTGATTAACATTGAATATATATAAATCACCTTTTAAATATTCAGCACAAATATTTTCAAACCCTCAAATTCAACAGTCAAAATTCGGAATGTAAAATTCGCAGTGAAAATAAATCACAGCAAAGATCAGAAGCAATCGATCCAAAGTGATCCAATCTAATTTAGTAACAAGTAGGAAATAGTGAAGTGAAATGATCTGATTGGTCAGAATTCGCCTCATCAAAACCTCATCTCTTTAATTTGTTAAGCGTAAACCCCGCCCACAGATTAGAACAGCCAACAGGAAACAGCTTCTGTCCTCTTCGCTCACACAGGATTGATTGCTTCTGTCATGGTGTCTTGGATCTTTGTTTGCAAACGTTACACTCTGAATTTTGAAGGGCTTGAAAATATTTGTGCTGAATATGACATTCTAATGTGAAATTTTTACTTTGAATTAGAAACATATTGAAAATGTACACTTAAAATTTCAGCAACAAAATTTCTGAATAAAAATAATTAAATTCAAACATCTTTTTTCGGAGTTTATAAAAAAATCATAGCGAGAAATTCAGCAGTATTTAAAATTCAAAATCTAATGAGACAAATTTTCTTCCATAGAACACAGGACAACAGGATTTCATCCAACAATTGACGACGCAGAAGAAGTGTGTATTCTTTGATTCCAGGCAAAATCAAACCCATGCAATTTTCTATAGACACACGTTTTTCTATGTTTTTCAGTGCAATAAAATAATTTTAAAAAAGGGTACGTAGTGACGCTTTAAATTAGATCTTTTGAGCTAATTATCTATCTATTGTCTACAAAAGCGGTCTAAATCATGTCACAACAACTGTATTTTTTAAGTACAATTCATTTATTTTGTATTGTCTTTTCTAAACATATTTTAAAAAACTGCCACCGTAGCCATTATCAGAGTATTCTATTTCTCCATTATACCATGGCGTTCCTGTTCTTTCAGTCAAATACATGGGGACGTCATGGCAACAAAAACCAGGAAAGAGCGGGATTTTGTGGATGAATGCGTTTGGCCTGAAAAGAGCAATAAAACGACACACCTCCGAGTATTTAATTCAACCTCCATTTCAGCGCTTTTGTTCATCACAGAAGTTATAAAAGGACCTGTACGTCATTTTTCAACAGCCCGTGAGGTCAAAATAAATCTGCTGTGTACCGTCTACATCTAATTACAAGGCGCGGTATTGTCGGAGAATCAGGACATCCACATTTGAGCCATGATTAAACCACCATCTAAAAGAAAAGTGTGCAGTGTGCCTCTTAGATTATCTCCCTCTGAGTTTTTGTCATTTTGTGAAACTACCTGTGTTCAGCCTCCAATAATCCAGGCAGATGTGTTAGAATCCGTGATAATCCTTGACAAATTTGGTAGCAATTTCTCAGAAATGATTTTCACCCCACACCGTGCCTGTATTTTGTGCCATTATAACACACTGTTATCTTAGCCTCATTGTCGGATTAGCACAAGATCTGTGTCACTTGATTTGATTTGAGTTTGCCTATTTTTGAATAACATCACGTAAGTTTAACAAAGTATTGAGTAGTGAGTATTTTAACTTGAGAATATAGTAAAATAGTTTAATACTGTTTCAACATGATCTGTGACCTACGGTGAGGAAGAACCTCTGTATCCATGTCAAATATTATATTAGGCTATATATTATTGTTATAAATACCAATTTTAAGCTATTTACCCATACACTTTTCAAACTATAGAGCAACACTATGTAACTTTTTGGAGGTGACACTGGCACATCACCTGCATGATTCCATGGAAATAAAAAGTAAAAGTGTAAGTGTACATTCTCTTTGGAGATAGATACGTCCATACTGTGGAGAATTATAACTAAAGAAAACACATTTCCATGGAAACAAGCCCTCCTCCAGGCCAAATATGTCAACTTTGAGTTTAGACTGTGTTCTTTTGTTTTGTCATGGAAATCGAACATATTGAAACTGTCAGCAGGGATGAAAGTGCCCAATCATGAAAAAAGCAGAAAGTCAGTTTCTGAAATTTGGATTTCTACTACTTTATTGTTTGCAATAAAGTAAAACTGTAAATCAAAATTTTACTTTATTGCAAACATATAGCATCTAGAATCCAAATTTCAATAAATTTCAATAAAGTAAAACTGTAAATCAAAGTGTAATGACCGAAAGGACGAGATCGCGGATACAAGCGGCCGAAATGAGTTTCCTCCGCAGAGTGGCTGGGCGCACCCTTAGAGATAGGGTGAGGAGCTCAGTCACCAGGGAGGGGCTCGGAGTAGAGCCGCTGCTTCTCCATGTCGAGAGGAGCCAGCTGAGGTGGCTCGGGCATCTGTTTCGGATGCCTCCTGGATGCCTCCCTTGGAAGGTGTTCCAGGCATGTCCCACCGGGAGGAGGCCCCGGGGAAGACCCAGGACGCGCTGGAGGGACTATGTGTCCCGGCTGGCCTGGGAACGCCTTGGGGTCGTCCCGGAGGAGCTGGAGGAGGTGTCCGGGGTGAAGGAGGTCTGGGCGTCACTGCTTAGACTGTTGCCCCCGTGACCCGGCCCCGGATAAGCGGAAGAAAATGGATGGATGGATGTAAATCAAAGTACAAAAAAAACACATTTTATTAACAGGTACTAGTAGTATATATTTGATTTGTTTTTGCTTTGCACTTTGTCTTGCTCTTCTAATCAGAGCGCACTGAGGAGGAACTTATGCGCGCTATGAGCAGGAGGAGAGAGAGCGTGAAAAGGCGAGGAGCGACGTGTTAAGTGAGGCACGGGCAGGTAGGATGTTTTATTTTTATATTAAGTTTAACCTGCTCTGTGATACACGTTGGTACGCAAAGGTACACGCTGTTGCGAAAGAGCTGCGCGCGCTCACTCGCTCGCTCGGTCCGCGGCTCCAGACACGGGCTTGCACGGCCCGCACACCGGTAGAAGTTTAATACGAGACACGTACTTTTGTTCTGAATACGGGACGATTCTGTTTTTCAAGGGACGGTTGGCGACCCTAAACACAACTATACATATATATATACACCCAAAGTCTTTCTCAACGAATTTGCACAGATAGGAACACAGAGAAGGAAAGTTGGAGAGGCGTTTTCTGGGATTTCTGGAATCTGCTATGGCTGCTTTCAAATAGAGATAACCAGGGCTCTCAAGTCTCACGCATTGAGAGTGTGACACACGTAATTCGACGTGTTCACACGCCACACATGGCATTTCTCACGCTGATTTCTTCTTTCTTTTTTTTTTTGTGCCCAGAAAATCGGTCTGTGTGGCTTAGTTTATGCAGGCATTTTCAGCGAAAAAAACTCCCCCTGCTCCGGGCGCACGGTCCGAGCAGAGGCCGGAGCAGACGCGCCGTCCCCCGGGCACGTCCTGAGCCTCAGTCCCAGTGCCACGTCTCCTCTGAGACACACCGACTCTGGTCCCGGTGTCTCCGTCTGTGCGTAACGTGTCCCCACCGACGGCTTACGCGGGGCCCAGAGCCGAACTGCCCATGGTGAGACGCGGTTCGCCGCGGGCCCGGTGCATTAACCAGACTCTTACATGAATCCGTTAAAAATGTCCTGCTCCCCCCGGCCCCAGTCCCTCTTCCTCGCCCCTCATTTATATAACTCTCATTAGTTGCTTTGTAGTTTAAGTTTGCTCTTTAGACAAACAGGGCTCTCAACACGCAATTCGACGTGTTCACACGCTCACACGGCATTTCTCACGCAATTCAAGCGCCAGCGCCCCCCCCCCCCCCCCCCCCCCTTGCTCCTCGGGGAAAATTGTTCACTCGCACCCCCCGTCCTTGGAAATTTGTCTCACGCACGACCCCGCTCAGAAGATAACCGCTGGAGATCACTTTTTTTTAAATATGGTCAGATTTTCACATGTAAGACATCATTGGAAAGCTTAGAACCTGTACTTTCAGAATCTGTGAATAACTCAAAATGCCTCCGCGACAACTTGGTATTGGTTTTCTTGCGGTTGGACACATATATGTAAAAAAAAATGATCCCGAGGCTGAAAAAAAAGCGGAGATCCGCTAAAGGGCAGAACTCTTTCATCCCTGCTGTAAGTTTGCGAATGGGGATCAATAAAAAAAAAAAAAAGGGCATTAAAAGCTAAAATTAAACTATTAATATTGTAAATTCACTAGTACAACTGTTAATTCAGTAACTGTTTATTTAGATCAGACATTCTTAGGCAGCTCAGGGTTCCTTGAGAGCACCGTGGTAACGCTGTCACTGGTACCATGGGAAAACTGTTACTGCTGTAGCTTCAGATTATTACCGTTAATCTATCTGTGGTAGATATTGTTTAATTTAATTTATTTAAGGTTTCTTTGATTGTTATGCAATGCTCTGATACTAATGAACTTGATTAATTTACATATTTTGGTGGATTGTGGATGCAAACTGTTATTCATAGACTGATTATTTGTGTGTGTCATTTCAGTTAATAAAATAATTTAACTGTTGTTACCAGATGAAAGGGTAGATTACCAGACAGAAAGCTCCTCAAATCCATTCCTGTGGTGGAGTATTGTTTAGACGTATCCCAGTACATGGCACACAGTCTACAGTCCTATCTATCTTCAATAATTACATTTATTTGGATGAACTGATTACTAAACAGTATGAAAGAGCACAGCACACATCAGGTAACCCCTCTGAAGTGTCTCCTCACGTCCTCACACAGACGCTGCAGCCCTGTGTCTCTCATGTGGTGGCTGGGTTTACACTTCACAGTTTTATAGTGCTCTTCTGGATTTGTGGCTCTTGTCACAGCTGTTCCTGATTCACTTGAACCTTTCAGACTTTTAGGAGGACGACGTGTTAAGCTCAGAAGATTCAAGCTTCCGTTGAGAGCTCAGAGAGATGTGGTAAGAAGAAAAACCTGTTATTAACATGTAAAGGCTTATTGTAAACTGGTCACTTTGAACACATGTTTTTTGGAGATTAAAATCATTATAATGCAGTGGTTTTTCCAAATATTACAGCTACTACTACTACTACTACTACTACTACTACTAATACTACTACTACTACTACTACTACTGCCAGTACTCGAGTTGAGGGGGGATGGGGAAGGGTGGCATCCCCCCTGTGGGAAAAAAATAGTCAAAATCATCCCTCTTCTAAAACGGGCATCCCTTCTTCCATCCCTTATGGCATTTTATCAATCAGGCATGAAAATCCCTAAACATTTGGCGAGACTAAACCAGATCTAAACCGGGTCTAAACCAGGACTAAACCGGGACTAAACCGGGACTAAACCAAAACTAAACCAGGTCCAAACCAAGACTAAGCCAGGACTAAAACAGGTCTAAACCAGGTCTAAACCAGGACTAAGCCAGGACTAAACTGGGACTAAACCAGGACTAAACCAAAACTAAACCAGGACTAAGGTGTGTGTGTACGTGTGTACGTGTGTGATAACATATATCCTGTGTATTATTGAATTATTGAATGATTATATGGACTTTTTGTTATAAAAGCATTAGCATTTTAACAAAGTACCTTCTAATTCTGCCCTGCCCTGAAACACCACAGTGATGTCAGTGATGGGGGAGGGCTTAGCTTAATGCCCCCCCGTTGGTGAAAAATTTCACCATCCCCCCGGTTTCATTTTACAACTCGACTACTGCCTACTGCTATGACTAATATGACAATTTTTGTGTATCCATCCTTCCACTGAGTATATCCATATGAGAGTAATCAACTTGAACCAGAAGCTAAAAGTTTTGTTCTGTTGTAAATGACATTTTTTTATGAGGGATGCACATGTACTGGTATCGGGAAACGGCACTGATCCCATTGTGCCGCATCGAGTATCGACCCCATGATATCCTCTTCTCATAACGGTTCATACAAAGCTCTTTAGTACACGCAAGATAAGTGAACTGTGTTTTTGGGGAGGAAAGGCCATTCTGCATCCTTACACTGGTATTGGTTAATATTTGATATTGGCAGATATTATTGGAGCTGAAAAAGCTGTATCGGTGCATCCTAATTTTTTATTTCTATTTACATTCTTTTCAAAACATGCCTCCATTTTTATTTAATCATCGCTTATATTTACTATTATTGATTATTGTTTCATGTGTCACCAAACCCCCGAAGCCCATTTGACTTATTCTGATCAGATTCTGTTTCTGTAATTAACCTAAAATGGGCTAAACGAGGATTCAGTCTTAATCAAAACTCCGCTGTAAACTCAACTTTTTGTATGCATCACAGATTACAGTAGTAATATTATACTAATATATTATATACTGTATTATATATAGAAATATTTCCTAACTACTGCTACTGCTACTACTACTAATACTACTGCTACTACTGCTGCTACTACTAGTAGTACTACTGCTGCTACTACTAGTAGTACTACTGCTGCTACTACTATGGGTACTACTACTACTACTACTGCTGCTACTACTACTGCTGCTGCTACTACTGCTGCTGCTGCTGCTGTTACTGCTGCTGCTACTCCTGCTGCTGTTACTACTACTACTACTATTAATACTACTACTACTACTACTGCTGCTGCTGCTGCTGCTGCTAATATTACTACTACTGCTGCTACTACTGCTGCTGCTGCTGCTACTACTACTGCTAGTACTACTACTACTACTACTAGTAGTACTACTATTACTACAGTCAGACATGGCCTTCAGGGAGTGTATTTTAAATGCGTGTAGTGTCTTCACATCAGCAGATGGTTGTAAATATGTCTCAGATTAGATTTTAGTGAGAAACAGAAGTTGAAGGAAACAGCAGGGGTCTGGGTCACGGTGGTCCAATAAAACGAGCTTTACGGAGACATCGAACGCCACATAAAATACTGTGGGTAGGGGGGGGGGGGGGGGGGGCGGTTATCATCAAGACACCTAAACACTGACAGGAGTTATACACTAAAATAGAACAGTGGGCTTTACTCTTCTAATTCAAAATACTAGATTAATAGATTAATAATAGATTGAGGAAAAAAAATACATTTACTAAAATAATTTATATTTTTATTGATATACTTATACTGATGCCATCAACATCTGAAGCACTGTTACACAAATAGACTTGATCTGAGGTTTATTTCAACACAATCTGATCAAAAAGAGCTGATTTAGTTGGTTCTACAACTGATTTGTGCTGTTAAACTCTCACACAAAACATTACAGTCGCAAGCTATTAGTTAACAGTTTTTCAGTTAGTCACACCTTTTTGTTGAAAATCTGGTTCGTTTTAAACGAACCAAAAAAGGCAGGTGTGAAAACGACCTTAGTGTCCCCAAGGGTTAATTTATTTTCTCGCACATTGCTACTGCTACTACTACTACTACTACTACTACTACTACTACTACTACTACTACTACTGTTGCTACTACTACTTAGGGTGACCATTCGTCCGGATTTCCTCCGGACAGTCCGGTTTTAGAGCTGTCTGTCCGGCCGTCTGTCACGTGTCCTCCTTTTTTACATTTTGTCCTCCTTTTGGACCCTCGTCGGCCACCGTTGCATAAATCGTCATAAATCTCCACCCATTATTTACGCTAGTCTGCGATGTTGTGTCGTATGCAAACATTCGCGATGCGCGCGCAGCTGATACAGCCCCTGCAGCCCCTGATTGTCTGGAAGCTGCTGTCACTCAAAAGAGCCGCTCATGCTATTGACAAGCAAAGACCAGTAGGCTAAATGACAGAGGCCTACAACCTTTTTCAATTTTTCATGTTTTTTTGCTTTTTGGCGCCATATGATGGCAGGGCAAAGACTGTGTTTTTTCAGTGAATTGGTGATGATATTGTTTTTTGTTCATATCATCGTGACCATAATTTGCCACATTTTTGTTTTTGATGGGTGTTCCATGTTAATAAATATATGTTGACCTCATACATTATTCATAAGTTGTTTTTCTTGACTGACCCCCCCCCCCAACAAATCAAGGTGTCCTCACTTTAGGGCCTTTGTCCTCCTTTTTGGACACAAGTGTCCTCCTTTCCTGTTTCATGCCGGTGGTCACCCTACTACTACTACTACTGCTGCTGCTGCTGCTGCTGCTGCTGCTGCTGCTGCTGCTGCTGCTGCTGCTACTACTACTACTACTACTACTACTACTACTACTACTACTGCTGCTGCTGCTGCTGCTGCTGCTGCTGCTACTACTACTACTACTGCTGCTGCTGCTGCTGCTGCTGCTGCTGCTACTACTACTACTACTACTACTACTACTACTACTACTACTACTACTACTACTGCTGCTGCTACTACTACTACTACTACTACTACTACTACTACTACTGCTGCTACTACTACTGCAGCATAACAAACATTATACACATTATAACTAGGGCTGTCAAACGATTAATTTTCTTGATCGCAACTAATCTCAGAAATTTCATAGTTAATCGCGATTAATCGTGATTTATTTTGCATGTTTAAAATTGATATCTTGCAGTAAGACCGTTCGAATCTAAAGTTTCACAATGCAAAGTATTTCTCACCATTTTTTTTATTTCAAAAAAGTGCAGAGAAAGGAAAAAGTAACAATGAACCAGTAATAGTGCTTACTTACTAGCAAACTCAAAATAGCGCGTTTAACTGACAATGAGTTTAATTAATACAACCAAATGAGCTGCATATGGATGGTAGAATTGCGGAAAATGCTGGCAAACTCTGATCGCGATTAAAAAAATTGTTCGCGATCATAACTCTAATCGCGATTAATCGTGATTAACGCGTTAATATTCCCAGCCCTAATTATAACAGACATTACAGCACACTCAGCGGGGCCTGGTACTCAAAAATGTGATGACTGAGGGGATCAGGCTTCTGCCAAAGCGGGCCCTCCTGAACCTGAGTGCCCTGTACCTCCGTCCTGAGGGCAGAGGGGTGAGGTGCTCCTCCGTCCTGAGGGCAGAGGGGTGAGGTGCTCCTCCGTCCTGAGGGCAGAGGGGTGAGGTGTTCCTCCGTCCTGAGGGCAGAGGGGTGAGGTGGTCCTGTAGTGGGTGAGTGGGGTCGTGTTCTATGGAGAGTGCAATGTGTCTAATAACCCTGTAGTTAAGATCTGCTAGGTTGGGTGTGGGGAGTCCAATAATTTTAGCAGCTGTATGTGTTTCCTTTGTGAGTTTACAGCGTTTTTTATCAGTGAGAATATTGAAAAAGCAATATTTGTTTAACAGCACAAATCAGCTCACCGGTTTCAACCAAATCAGTTCTTCCTGGTCAGACTGTGTTGAAATAAACCTCAAATTAAAGTCTAGCTTGAGTAACAGAGCTTATGACAGAGCAGTGCTTTTAGTTAGCTTCACATCCTCAGGGAAAGTTGATAACATCAGCTGCAAAGGGACTCTACACTGTTGTGATGTTGACATGAATGCAACCTATAGATTTAGAGTATAGAGTCTTTTATTTAATTTTATGTATTTATTTATTTATTTACTTATGTATTTATTCATTTTTAATCATGTTTAGCTTTATGCATTTTAATAATTTATATTTATTGTTTTGTATTCATGATTTACTGTCTTTTATTGTATTAATTTGTCTGTGCAGCACTGTGGAAATGGTCATGTTTCTAAAATGTGCTGTAGAAATAACATAGATTGGATTAGACTGGATTAGAAGATGAATGAAAACCTCTCAGATTAAACGTTTGAGAACTCACAGAGGTCTTAAAGGGATAGTTCGGGTTCTTTGATGTGAATCTGTATGGCGTCCCCTTCAGCAGTGTCGTGTATTAACACTGACTTATCGCTGACCGTGTCCTGTGAGCCAAGTTCTGCTCCGGTTCTGGAGCTGACGAAAGTAGGTCCGGCAAGTTAGCCAGGACAGATAATAATGCTTGTTTTTCTTCACAAAACAATATTTGTCCAAAAAGTGTAAGTACAAGTGCGTTAAAAGTCCCTCAGTCGTCCAGGTAGAATCCATGATAAAAGGAGTGAGGTTCAGATCTTAGCCAGGGAAAAGAACTGGTTTGAGAGGGGAGTTAAAGAGGCTATTTTTGTCAAAAAAGAGAATCCGTCGTTAAACAGAAATGGGGGAGTTAGACATAACTTGTCTCCCATTTATAATTTGATTCTTAAACCAAGTCAAAACAGACAAAGAAACATTAGGGCAGACAATCCAGGGCAGAGGGGTGGAGAGGGTCGTTAGATGTTGAATAGGGGGACGAAACTAGTCGCTAGAGTAATTTGAATAACAAAGAGACAGATTAGGGGGGTTCGTTTTCAGAGCTTTTTCAGTATAGGACGCGCCTCCCGGCAGCGAGATATAAGCAGTGTCTAACCAGTACAATAACCAGAGCTGACGAAGCCTCTCGGATGAGCGGCGAAACGTTTTCAACCAAACAAACTTTGTCCAGTTGACAAATTGAACTTCTCCTTTCATCATGTAAGTACAAGTGAACAGGCTAATAATAATAATAGGCCCCCAGTGATAGGACTGGACAGAAAATAGCACCAAACGATTATGACTTCTGACTTTTTCGTGGGCAAATATATCACTTTTTGGACAAATATTGTTTTGAGAAGAAAAACAAGCTTTATTAACTGTTCCCGCTAACTTGCCAGACCTACTTTCGTCAGCTCCAGAACCGGGGCAGAACTCGGCTCAGAGGACACTGTCAGGGGTAAGTCAGTGTTAATGCACGACACTGCTGAAGGGGACGCCATACAGATTCACATAAAAAAAAAACGAACTATCCCTTTAATGCTCTAATCTGCTGTAGCGGCCTTTTTACACTTGAGCGGGTTGCATTTCCAATCCCACTATCCCTCAGTGTGTAACCTTTGACCCCACAGCATGGATCCAGGCCGAGGTTAAATCTGGAGTAACGTCTAGGCCATTTAACCCTGTCACAAAACATGCACCAGCCAGCATGCTTATCTGCACGTGTAATAATTACAATCAAATCAAAATTTCACTTTGAATGGATGCAATTGATACTTTGCAGCCGATGTCATCAAAATTCACTGGGTGTGTGAAGCTAACTGTAAGCACTACTCTGTCTGAAGATCTGTTACTCAAGTTAGACTTCAATTTGAGGTTTATTTCAACGCAATCTGACCAAAAAGAGCTGATTTGGTTAGAATTACAACAGGTGAGCTGAATTGTCCCTCTCATACATAAAATGACACTCTCACCTTTTTGTTGATAATCAAACTCCTAAATATGACCATGAACACTCGTATCGATCACAGGCTCCTGAAAAATGTTCAGTTGCCAGTTGCAAAAACTGTTGTTGTGTCCTTAGGCAAGACACTTCACCCACATTGCCTAGTATGAAAGTGGAGTGTGTGTGAGTGTTGGAGGTGGTCGGAGGGGCCGATGGCGCAGATTGGCAGCCTCGCTTCTGTCAGTCTGCCCCAGGGCAGCTGTGGCTACAAAAAGTATCTTACCACCACCAAGTGTGGAGTGACTGAACAATGAACTGTAAAGCGCTTTGGGTGTTATGAAAGGTGCTATATAAATGCTATGAATTATTATGACTTACTTATATTACATATATATTTATTACCATTATCTTGTGTATATAATTGTGTCTCCTCTGACACAGGTCTATTGCTCTTTGGTTGCTATGCCATCTATTTTTCTTCTTGTTCTTTCACCCTCTGTTTTTATATTGTATATTTTATTTGATGAGTGAGCTACTGTACCCAAAACAATTTCCCTTGTGGATCAATAAAGTTTGTCTAAGTCTAAGTCTACGTCTATTATTATTATTATTATGGACATCTGACAACATTTGAAGAAGTTGTGGCCATTTGAAAGCATGCACATTGATTTTTGCTGAGCGGAGAAAACAGCTCATAAAGTCTTCTCACTCTAAGCGTTTAGCCCTGGTTTAGCCCTGGTTTAGCCCTGGTTTTAGCCCTGGTTTAATCCTGGTTTAGTCCTGTTTTAGTCCTGGTTTAGCCCTGGTTTTAGCCCTGGTTTAATCCTGGTTTAGTCCTGTTTTAGTCCTGGTTTAGTCCTGGTTTAGCCCTGGTTTTAGCCCAGGTTTAGTCCTGGTTTAGTCCTGGTTTAGTCCCGTTTTAGTCCTGGTTTAGTCCTGGTTTAGTCCTGTTTAAGTCCTGGTTTAGTCCTGGTTTAGTCCCGTTTTAGTCCTGGTTTAGTCCTGTTTAAGTCCCGGTTTAGTCCTGGTTTAGTGCTGGCTTAGTCCCGGTTTAGTCCTGGTTTAGTGCTGGTTTAGTCCTGTTCACACATGCAGGTGCACACAGCTAATGTTGACACAAGGCCACTGCTTTCACCTAATATCTCCATTTGAGGCAGAAATAATATGATAATAATATGACTCACACCGGATAATTTGCGTGTCTCCATGTGTATTCGCATATGCGCTTATATCCCTGGACTTTCTGCTGCTAAAGTATCTGACCGCACTTTGTACACGAGCTCCGGAGAAACGGACCTGTCCCGAACCTGTCCCAAAGGTCTTCTGAACATGTCATGTATCCAAGTAGATGTTAAAAGGTGAAATGCCTCCGAATCAGAATCAGAATCAGGTTTTATTGCTATATGTTTGAACATGTTCACATTAGGAAATTGCTTCGGTACGTGGAGCGGAATAAAATAGAATAAAATAAAGTAGAAAACTTAAATTAACAAATTTACAAGAATACAAGAATATAACAGTACAGGTGCAGGTAATGATCA